>JAYESA010000001.1:170826764-171149264 GCA_036927795.1 Iris macrosiphon
ACAAAATGTCATGTTGAACAAAGGGTTGCAGACGGCCCTAGAATGAGGCGGGATAATAGATTATAGGGCATCTGTTAGATTTTGCAGACTGAATCCTAGATATTTCGAAGACACGGAGAACGCAATCACGACAGATGATTGACTCCTGGACATTGAGACCATTCTGGCAGCAGCTAAAGTTTCGGACGAGAAATATGTTGACCTGGTTCGCTTACAGCTCCAGAATCTTGCAAGAGATTAGTGGGCCACGATAGAGGAAGGATTGAGGAATATGTTCAAAAGTAAGTCTTAATACAGTATAAGTACAATGATGTAGAAAATTAAGCCAATGACATCCGAAAAGATCTTTTATTGTCACGCCCCAGTCCCAAAATACCAAGGGACTAGACACGTGGCAATGGCCAGCAGCACGCACCGATGGACAAACCCAATTTAATGGATCCATCGGGGCATACTTAAGCTGTATTACAACAGTCAGGATTTACTATTCTCATCCACAGATTAAAGACAGCAATATCAATAAAAAGTATTTAAACAACATCCAGTCACAAGTAAATAAAATCGGAGAACAATCCGATATTAAGTCTGTTACAAAAGTTATCATAAACAGAAAATAAAGAGTTTAATTGCCATAACAACTGAGCATGGAAGAAGCAGATATTCAGGAGAAGTCCTCAGCGATCACCTCGTCCTCAGGTTCTGGTACTGCTCCGAGAAGTGCTCTTGTTCCGTACACCTCAGGGTAGATCTCGTCTGCTAACCCTGGGGACATAATCCGGATACAGGTCCTCAGGGGACATAGCAAGGTACAGACAAAACAAGCCAAAAATAATGCAGTGCAGAAATAAAGGAACAATAAGGTAAATAAATAAACCAGCTAAGTGATATGCAAGTGAGAGTTTTAGTCATACTCGGGCTGAGACTACTACAGGATCAGTGTCGGAGAAACCCATAGCAGTATTTTCTCGAAAGGCGAGTACGGTACCAAAGCTCTGTGTTAGAGTCTAAGGCACAATCCATTAAAGTATTATATATATATATTCAGCCTTTTGTATGGTAAATCTCTCCCCACCCAATGTAATCTCACGTCACCGTTTCATAATGTCTCATGTTCATGTCACGCAAGATCAACTAATGCAATAAGTCATATATTAAGATCTAAGAAAATAATGTCCAAGTCATGAAATCTGTATCCTATACAGAACCACCTTAAATATTTCAGGAAGATTTTGTCTCATGATCTGTGTCAGGTGTCCTGGGTATAATGTACTTGATATGGCAAGTACGAGAATGTAAATGTCACGATATCCATCTCTAGTTGACTTTACACAACCCCGCGTACGGTGTTGGCACCCGACTATTAATCGGACGCTAAGTAAGTCAAACGGTCCTAGGTTTAAGCATGTACAACAGTTATAATTAAGTCCAAGTAATATGTAACAAAACTGCAAGTTGGCAAGGTACACTTGCCTGGGGTTCCGGCTCCAATTGTAGCTCTGACTTTAGCGAGATTTGCAGGCAGTACTCCGGTTGCTGAAATAGACATCACCATCAGATTCAGAAAATATTAATCAGCTAGAAAAGCCCATCCTTGAGTCCAATTTGGACACAGGGGCGAAAATGACATTTTCAGGTCAAGGCGGGGTCCACATGTGGGCCGCTTTACACCGAAAAATATGTCAGGATCAAAGGTCTCCAAATTCGTCCAACTTAGTGTCAACAAGTCAGGAACGATGATACGAACCCAACAGAACTTTCAGAATTGAATTCCGATGAGCCGATCACAAAATCGCCCGTCAAGTGGAGCCTTTGGGGCCTACGACACGCGATTTTGTCAACGTTCTCAGAATCGAACCAAACTTGGCTCACAGAACCAGCGTATTGCTACGAGTCCGATGGCGCAAGTTTCGTCTCGATCCGACGTGTATATACTAAGTTACAGTGAGATTCAGAAAGGTCGGATACGGGACGTTGTCGGCGGATACGCGTTGATTCCGGTGTGCACGCATATCCGAATCAACTTCTACGAAATTCCGCACGTCCGTATCGACGGCGCGCACGTATCGGTGAAGACCGCACGCAACCAAGTCGTCCCGTTTGGCGGAGCGTACTTGGTTCCGGGGTAAAACAGGGCGTTGGTTTTCCTGTTTTTGGATCGCGGTTCACGATCACCACAGAACGCGATGCACCGAGTGGTTTGTACGGACACCGAGGGGGTCATGCAGGCTACGCGATGCAATAAACGGAATCGAAAACAGAGCTACGAGGAGAGAGATATGAGTACCTGAACAGGGCTCCGGAAAATTAAATTCTCCGTGTCCGCGTCGCGTCTACCGTGTCCTGGACACTGTGTCCAAGCCGTGTCCGAGCTAGGACATCAGTGTCCGGCCGCTGGGAGTGGGGGTTCAGGTCGGCGGAGGTCGGCGAGGGCTCGGGGAGGCCGGGCGGCGCTCGGCTGAGTCGGCCGGAGCCGGGGGAGCTAGGCGGTGCTTTGGCGGAGGAGCTGCGAGCTCGGGATCGGCGGGGACGGAGCTGGAGGAGAGGAGGAGAGGCTGGCCGAGGGCGGAGGGAGGCCGGTCTCGTCGGGGACGGCGAGGCGAGCGGGGCTGGGCACGGCGGCGAGGGCTCGAGGAGGGAAGAGGGAAGGAGGCGGAGCGAGGGGTTTTTATAGGGCGTCAGGCGGGCGGTTGAGGGAGGTGAGGCGGCGACAGGGCGTCGAAGGGGCGGTCGTTACCGGAGACGGATCGACGGCGGTTATGAGATTTTTCTAAAATTAGGGAGAATATTGACAAATAGGGAGAAATAGGGCTCTTGGTGTTGCTTCCTGTGGTGGATTCATCTGAGGTCGCTTTGCAGCTCTTTCCTGCTGTGCTTGGTCTGGTGCATAAGGCCGCTTCTGGCTGGACTCTATCCTGGTGATGCTCTCCATGGCCCGCGCTGCAGTAACAACGTCCGAGTAAGAGGTAGGTGCAACGGAGCTGATTAACTTCCGTAGCTCAGAGCTAAATCTGTCGATGAACTTTTCCGCTTGGTTTTGCTGAGCTTCTTCATGAACCTTCTGATGAGCTTGCATTATCGCGTAGAACATTCAAAACATTTGTTGTTCGTCCATAGCATGCCCTTGTGGGAATACAGGCATCGGTGGGGCAAACTGCGTCGATGGTGGAACGTCATCTTCCTGGATTCTCGAGGCATGCTGACTTGCTTGTTGTGATGATGGACCTTCACTAACTTGTGTCACTTCATCTCCGTTGGTTATCACAGCACCTTGTGGTGTTTCTGAATGAGTTTCGTCGCCGGCTTGTGGATCCATAATTCTGCAACCAAAATAAACTATAAGAAGCGCACATGAATCAAAGCAGGATGCAAGTCAAGAATTTTATTCGAATCCGATACAGATATCAAGAACGTTTCAAGCAAGTGGACGAGATCCTAAAAACTTATCCTATTCTTATTTGCAGGCCTGTTCGGTCCCTAAGTTGAAACCGAACAATTTAGTCGTTGACCTGCATGGACCACCACATATATATATATATATATATATATATATATATATATATATATAAACGAGATATGAACAATATGCTCATATTTCTATATGAGCCATGCACACGTGGATCAATAAGTATGGATTTCTACATCCCATGTGCATCCAAGTGCACTAGTACATTTCATTTCTATTGGATCATATGTGCATTGGCTTATGTAGAAATATGGACCTATGACTCATATTCCTTTTTTTTCTATCCCTTTTTATATATATATATATATATATATATATATATATATATATATATATATATATATATATATATATCCGAAGCTGTGTAGTGCAGAAATTCCTGAACAAGTAATATATTTGGTTTCAAAGAAATGATTATACCAAACTTGCATAGTTGCATGCGTGGTCTGCCAGCGGGTTCGGATCTAAATTTTTCCACCACCCGTTATACTGGAAGAAAAAAATATTATACGATCAAAATCCGCATAGAGATTTCTATGCGTAACTATCGCATTTAAACAAAAGGGATAAGCGCGTAACAACCAATTTCGACCGGAAGAAGAAGAATAGTGCGGGCCCCCACGCTGTGAGCTGCTCGCATGTGCCCATACAAGAAACCGGACCGTCTGCAGCAGCACATTCCCCTCTTCGCCTGCACGCCTTCAATCACGCAACAGGGTGCCAAACCATCGATTTAAGGAAACGTGTCTAAACGTACGAGTATTTGTACACGTGGCAATTTTTGATTCGTTTCTTTCCAGTTTGTATGCGTTCTACTAAACAAGCGATTGCTTCCATGTGGCCCTAATTAGTGCCGTGGACTGGCAAAAAAGTCACTTCCTTAACTGACGTGCTATTCTCACCTCGAAAAAACCCAAGTCTACTTCCAACGGCTCTATTCAAGAACCAATCAATGTGAAGTCCATAAATACCCTTCCAAGTATTTACATATTTTTTTTTCTTTAATAAAATTTTAATTTCTGCATCCATAATTTTGACAAGCTTATCCTCCTTCACTGGTTAGTTTAATAAAAAAGAGAGACTAATTTTACGTTTGATTCTTAATTTGTTGATTATTTTTTAATAAAATTATATTGACCTTCTTTCAAATGAACATACTGTATTCAATCTTAAATAGTAGTTCTCATAAATTTTATTAATTTTTTCTTAAAAACTTGTTCACTATTTAGAAGACAACTAATAATAAAAATTGATGGAAATCTACTCTTATGTTTTTCAAAAACAACTTGACTCAGACCTAAAGGATATGAGTTTGAATAAAATATTTAACTAGAAACAATCTTGAGTTAAAAAAATATTATCAAATATTAATTCTTTATCACACTGCTGGTGGTTCATAGGCACAAGGCCGACTCGAGAAATTGAGTTATCTTAATCGGAACTAATTTTGATTATTTTTTGACTTTTATTGAAAAAATATAGATTTAAATTATATTTTGGGTGGACTGATCTTAAGAAAACCAAATGACTTAAAAATTGTCCAACAAAATAGTTGTCAAAATACGAAGTTTTATCTAACTTATTCATACTTCATATCTCATACACAGTGTATCTCATACACATTGAAATCATATAACATTGATATTTTTGTTTACCTTTTCAAAGAAAATGTACTGAATTATTTTAAAACTAATATATTTGTTTTGTTTATTTTAATTTATCTTCAAAATAAGAGTCGTTTGATTGATATATGTACGAATCCTAGGCAAAAATGTTAGAGGTTAATATTTGGGTAAATTTAAATTGGATAGGATTTCAAAGAAAAGGTTATATTTGTAAATTCAGGCCACATGAAATGTGTTAGTTTTTGGATATATTTAAATTACTCGGCACTTCTTTTAAGAGCTACTGGGCTAGTACCAACAGCCTCCAACCCTAGAGAGAGAGAGAGAGAGTGTTTTTGAGAGAGAGAGTGAGTGAGAGAGAGAGAGAGTGAGTGAGAGAGAGAGAGAGAGAGGTCACAAGAGCACTACTCTTCTTCTTCTTCTTCTTCTTCTTCTTCTCTCTAGGACTATAATGTAAAAGGCCTCCCAGTTAGACACACAGTGCAAAATATATTTTTCAAAAACCCCCTCCAGAAACTTACGATGGCAATGGCGGCGGTTCTGAGCATCCTCTGCGCGCTGGCGGCGGTCGTGGGACCTGCGTCCGCCGGAGACCCCTTCGCCTACTTCGACTGGAACGTCCACTACAAGACCGTCTCTCCTCTCGGCGTCCAGCAGCAGGTTTTTGTTTTCGAAATAACCCCTCATTTTTTGCTGTATTTATGGGATCTGTTCTAAAAGCTTAGCAAAATGCAATCTTTTCCCACTTTTGCCATTTTTAGTGAAGAAAGGATTCGTGGGTCAATAGCCGTTTTCGAAAAAGTCCACATCTCACTCTCAGAATTGTGTATGTTTTTTTTTGCATGTAACTCCCTTAATTTTTTGATATTTATTGAATCCGCAGGAAAAGCTTTCAAAATCCAATATTTCCCCTCTTTTTTGTATTTTTACTGATTTTTTTTCGTTGGTCAGTTGCCATTTTTAAGAACAGTCCACATCTCTCTCTCTCAGAATTGAATATATATAGATTTTTTGCAAATAACCCCTCAGTTTTCAATATTCATTGGACGCAGTGAAACTGTCAAAATCCAATCTTTCCCTTTTTTTTGTATTTTTGGTGAATTTTTTATCCATGGATCAGTGTCCATTTTGAAAAAAAAAGGCTTCTCTCGTTGTTAATCTGAGCTGATATTTTTCATTTGGTTAATTTTTTAGGGGTTTTAATTGTAAATATGTTCTTTTTGGTGCAGATTATAGCCGTGAATGACAAATTCCCTGGCCCCATTGTCAATATTACCACCAACTGGAACATCGTGGTGAACGTCCTCAACAGCTTGGATGAACCCCTCCTCCTCACATGGTAATTATTTTAATTTTGATTTCGTAATTTTCTGTTTCTTGAGGTGTGGTTCTGTTAATTTTCCAGTTCTTAAAATGAGTTTGTCTGAATCTCAAAATCTATTTAGAAATTTTTTAAATGTGTGTATTAATCTAGTACTTGTTGTTAATTTGTGAAAAATTGTAGGGATGGAATCCAACAGAGGAAGAATTCTTGGGAGGATGGAGTTCTGGGCACCAACTGCCCGATTCCGCCGGGCTGGAACTGGACTTACCAGTTCCAAGTTAAGGATCAGATTGGGAGTTTCTTCTACTTCCCATCCACCAACTTCCAGCGAGCCGCCGGAGGTTACGGTGGGATAATCGTCAACAACCGCGACGTCATCCCTGTGCCATTTAACACTCCTGATGGAGATATCACTCTTATGATCGGTGATTGGTACAAAAAGAATCATACGGTGAGTTGAAACGAGAAAGTTTTGAATTTATATGGTTGGCAATGGGAGGAACGTGATGAACTCTTATTCAAGATTGGTTTTTTTTTTTGTAGGACTTGAGGAAGGAACTCGACGATGGGAAAGATCTTGGGATGCCCGACGGGGTTTTGGTGAACGGAAAGGGGCCTTACCGGTACAACAACTCGCTTGTTCCAGATGGTATCGACTATGAAACCATTAATGTTCAGCCAGGTAAAATGATTTCCTCTATTTTGGGCAAACTCTTTCGTTAGCGATCCTAGGTTGAGATGAAAAAGTAAAACCGTAGTTTCTGTTGGATGCTACAAATTTTGGAGTTGGAATTGGCTAATAAAATCGAGTCATCATGCACCTTTGTGCATTGTCTTAAACCTTAATATGGCAGAAGTAATCATAAATTAATCCAAGCTTTGCGAGTTTTCTATTGGCTCTACTGGAGCCTCTCTACATTGTCATTTTTTAGAATTGACCTCGACTTATTGTGTCCGACTACTCATAGTAGGTCTATAAAGTTTACAACCGTTGTTCGACTACTCATAGTCGGTCTATAAAGTTTACAACCGTTGTCCGACTACTCATAGTAGGTCTATAAAGTTTACAACAGTTGGCCAAAAACCGTGGCCCATTGGTATGGCATGTTCTTGAAGGCTGACCTGATTATATCCTTTTTGTTTATAATAGTTATTTATAATCTCTTTCCCTTGGGAATGCACACAAAGTTGTAGTTCTTAGTTTGGCCAGTAATGCCATTTTATACCATCTGGTATACTAATTTTGTTCACCCAAAGACTCTTATTTTCTGATACATATTTCCCTAATACTATGTATCAGAAAATAACAGTCTTTGGGTGAACAAAACTAGTATACCAGATAGTATAAAATGGCATTACTGGCATGAGTTCATGGGGCCCTAGGCAACTTTCAAAATAGGCTCCCCAGATATAATGTAAAAATTAAAAACTGAATAAAAGTAAGTTAAACAAAAAAAGCTCCACCAAGAATTGAACCTAGGTCCTCTAGTGAACAAGTTTAACATAATAACCACTACACCACAATTGTTTCATGTTAAGAAAGGTCCGTGGCACATACTAGTTCTATTTTAGGTACAAAATTATATATATATATATATATATATATATATATATATATATATATATATATATATGTGTGTGTGTGTGTGTGTTTAAAATAATTTTTTTGGGCCCCTTGGTCTGTGAGCCTTGGGCCAGGGCGGCCCTGGGTTCATGGGAGCCCTAGGCAACTTTCAAAATAGGCTTCCCATATATAATGTAAAAAATTAAAAACTGAATAAAAGTAAGTTAAAAAAAAACTCTACCAAGAATTGAACCTACGACCTCTAGTGTAGAGGTTTAACATAATAACCACTACACCACAATTGTTTCATGTTAAGAAAGGTCCATGGCACATACTAGTTCTATTTTAGATACAAAATTATTAATATATATATGTTTAAAATATTTTTTTTGGGCCCCCCGGTCCGTGGGCCAGGGCCGGCCCTGGGTAAGTCCAGTTCCTATTTCATCTGTCTGCTTGCTGTTCCTGTTATCTGATGTGTTAAGGTCTGCTATGGTTCACCTTTTTTATGTATAAAGTTGGAACAGTTTGAAGACTTTTTCAAATTTAAGCAAGGTTCACCTTTTTTATGTAGAAAGTTGGAACAGTTTGAAGACTCTTTCAAATTTAAACAATGATTGCTTCAACCTGTTGGGGTTTGAGAAAATAATTGTAATGTACTGGTCAGCTTCTTGATAATTTGCAGATACAAATTGATTACCTTCTCTACGTGTGAGATTAAATACTAAAGCTTGTGTTGTACAATTGCCTTTGATTCTTTAAACAGGAAAGACATATAGACTCCGTGTCCATAATGTTGGCATCAAGACTTGTTTGAACTTCAGAATTGAATCGCATAACTTGCTTCTCATAGAGACTGAGGGGTCTTACACTATGGCAACAAACTACAGTAACCTAGATATTTGTGTTGGGCAGTCATATTCTTTCTTACTCTCGACGGATCAGAATGCAAGCAGTGATTACTATATTGTAGCAAGTGCAAGGCTGGTTAATGAGACTGTGTGGGAAAGAGTTATAGGAGTTGCTGTGCTACACTATTCAAATTCTAAAGGCAAAGCCTCTGGTCCTCTTCCTCCTGGTCCTCAAGATTTCTATGACAAAACCTGGTCAATGAATCAGGCTAGATCAATCAGGTTTGTAACTACTTCCTGTCTGCCAAGCGAATCATTTCTCTGCTTCATTGCTTTGCCATATGTTGTAATATTTACTATTTCTCGATTTTTTTATTTTCTTGACAATGGAGTATGTTTAAATATTTTGACTTACACCTTTCTAGTCTTGCCAAACATGCTGCACTTCCAGTATTATGACAAGTTATTTTGTGGTCTATCGTTCATTCTTGACAATATTACAGGAACCAATTTGAGGTGGCATTATCTATCCCTTTCTTGTATGTATAAACTCAATGGAAAAAAAGATCTGCTCTTGAATGTGCTATTTCATTTTTCAGGATAAATGTGAGTACTGGTGCTGCGCGTCCGAACCCTCAAGGATCTTTCAAATACGGTTCAATCAATGTGACTCAAGTGTATTTAGTAAGGAATATGCCACCTGTGGTCATTAATGGAAAGCGTCGTGCTACACTCAATGGCATCTCATACTCTAATTCTGAGACACCGCTGAAGCTTGCTGACCTGCATGATAAGAAGGGTGTTTACACGCTTGATTTCCCCACAAAACCACTCACTGGAGCACCTAAAGTAGGAAGATCTATAATTAATGGTACTTACAGGGGCTTCATGGAAATTGTATTCCAGAACAATGATACTGTAGCTCAAACATATCACATGGATGGATATGCATTTTTTGCTGTTGGGTACAAATACTATCTCAGCTTTTATATTTAAAGAGATATGATACCTTCTAGCCATTCCCTTTATCTTGTTATATGGTTTTGATGACAGGATGGACTATGGGGAATGGACTGAGAACAGCAGAGGCACATATAATAAATGGGATGGTGTTTCTCGCTGCACCATACAGGTGATTATTATGAAATTCCTTTTACTGTTATATTTATTTGGTCTTTTTCAATTTGTTTTGAAGGGGATATAAATGACAAGTTTAACATTCCTATTTTCTTCTGTGATAAGAAATCCTTTATCTTTCCCTCTAATTTATGAGGAAACCTAACATAAATTGTATCATTTAGTTATTCCACAGTTCTAATATCTTTGGACATCTTAGTCGTTGCTGTATCTGTAATTCTGTTACTTTGATTTTCTGATACATCAACTGCCAGTCTTATACCGCAGAGGTAGCAAACAATCATTATCCTTTTAGTAAATCCTTTGTTTTGGTGAATTTTCAAGAATTCGATTATCAATAGTCTCTCTCCTGCCAACCAAAGTTGAGTTTTTTCTGAATAATTATAATGAAGTTATTCTATTTTCCTTCTCTGTTGATTTTTTTGTATGAACTTTCATAAGAGAGTTGTGAACTATTTCTGGCTATATATTTCACAAACAATAATATATTTGATATATATTTCACAAACAATAGTTGCAACCAGTATAGGAGTGTTGGTCTACCTTTGTCTGGTTGCTCAATTTTTCATTTACAACTTTGCACATTCCAGCTACTTTTCCCACTCATTATCAGCAAATTTCTTGCATTCCAGTGACATTTTGACCTTTTTATGTAGTTTCTTTCATTCCTTAAAAAATACTTTACTCTTTAATTTGGTGTCCAATTTGTTTCTTTATGTTCTCCTTTGTGGAACATCTCTTTGATTCTTGGGTTTCTCTGATGCTTGCAAGTTTTCTTCAAGGGCAAGACTTCTTCACCAATAAAAAACCTTTGTAGTTTCTTTCATTCCTTAAAAAATACTTTACTCTTTAATTTGGTGACGAATTTGTTTCTTTATGTTCTCCATTGTGGAACATATCTTTGATTCTTGGGAAACGATGCTTGCAAGTTTTCTTCAAGGGCAAGCCTTCTTCACCAATAAAAAACCTTGTAATAATTACTTAATGCCAATAAAGCAATTATTGGTGGATTCCAGCTAATTTTCCCACTCTTATATTTCTTGCATCCCATTGACATTATGACTTTTTTATGTAGTCTCTTTCATTCCTTCAAAAATATTTTACTGTTTAATTTGGTGACCAATTTGTTTCTTTATGTTCTCCATTGTGTAACATGTCTTTGATTCTTGGATTTCTGATGCTTGCATGTTTTCTTCAAGGGCAAGACTTCTTCACCAATGAAAAACCTTGTAATAATTACTTAATGCCAATAAAGCAATTATTGGTGGATTCTCCATTGTGGAACGTCTCTTTGTTTCCTGGGTTTCTGGTGCTTGCAAGTTTTCTTCAATTATTGGTGGATTCTCCATTCCAGCTAATTTTCCCACTCTTATATTTCTTGCATCCCATTGACATTATGACTTTTTTATGTAGTCTCTTTCATTCCTTCAAAAACATTTTACTGTTTAATTTGGTGACAAATTTGTTTCTTTATGTTCTCCATTGTGTAACATGTCTTTGATTCTTGGATTTCTGATGCTTGCATGTTTTCTTCAAGGGCAAGACTTCTTCACCAATAAAAAACCTTGTAATAATTACTTAATGCCAATAAAGCAATTATTGGTGGATTCTCCATTGTGGAACGTCTCTTTGTTTCCTGGGTTTCTGGTGCTTGCTACTTTTCTTCAAGGGCAAGACTTCTTCACCAATAAAAACCTTGCTCCTGCTGACCTTTTTGCCTCTTCATTATTTTGGTGGATTCATTGCTCTCATGAATATGTCATAAACTGTTGGTGATGGCATTAAGCAATTATTAATAATGACAACAAGGTTTTAGAATTCTGTTTTGCCCCTCAAGGGTTCAATATTTTGGCTGCTTTGGTCCATTTTGTTGTTAGTTTAGTTTTATCAGCTAAAACATCATAATCATATATCTACGAATAGATTTTAATTTGAAAACAATGCTTTGTCTACATGTGATGCTCCACCAAATTCCTCTCGTCTTGACTCTCAATATTCATCCTGCTTGTGAATGTTGCACAGACACATGTTACTTCAAGCTAAAATTGGCTCCTCCATTTTGTAGTTTCATTTTGATCTTTTTATGTTGTTGATTCACATTGTCATTTAGGAATACACTTATCTTGCTGAAATGTGCTTATGTACTTTTTCTCACCTTGGTTATAGTTTGTTATCGTCCAATTTGCTACAGCACTGTATGATTTTGTTAATACTTAACCTGTCAATTTAAGGTGATTTACGTAGTACCACTTTGTTCTTAGTATTAATTGCACCCCCATTTGCCATTGTTCTTATATTAAGTCTTACAATTTGCAACTTGTTTAGTTCTATAGTTGAAACCGTTGGGAAGTTGTTTTAAGACTTTTAACCTAATCAAGTTCTTGAAACAGTCAGAATGCTTACTTGGTGGCAACCTTCTGCTCATTGTGTTTCAGGTTTACCCAGGAGCATGGACAGCTGTCTTAGTTTCATTGGATAATGTTGGCACCTGGAACCTCCGTACAGAAAATCTGGACTCATGGTACCTCGGGCAGGAGACATATGTCAGGGTGGTCAACCCAGAGGACACTTCTAACAAAACCGAGTTGCCTGTTCCGGACAATGCACTATATTGTGGCCTCCTCAAGTCTATGCAGATGTACGTAACTAATTCCTCAATCTCTTACTTCGAGCAGTCAGTTGCATCAGAGTCCAACATTAGCTGATTTTGACCGCAGACCTTGATATATGTGAATATTGCGTAGTGTCTGGATCGAAACTTGTCAGGAAAATTTGATTTGGTCTTTTGACAGTTTAGACTACCTTGATTGACATTATCTTGATTCGACCTATATAGAAGAGGCTGATTGTTTATTTTGATAAATTTAACTGATCAAAGGTTAAGGCCCAGTGACTTTAGACCATTTCAGTTCACAGCCTGACTTGAAAGTCATTCTGCCCCTTAACTTCTTTAAACGGGTATGTTTGGCAACTCCAAAATGCAGAGATCCAGGGAAAGTCTGAGTAAATCCTCGGTACTTCTGGAAATAGTAAAAAGTGCATAAAAAGCAAATGCTGATTGTTTGTCAATGAAGATCTTATCATTCTTTTCTTTTATAACCGACTTAAAAGTTAAAGAGTATTCATTGATGATAATATATATAGTTCAATAATAAAATCAACCATTTTCTCATTTTTTAAGCCACTTCATAAAGGAAGAAAAGCCGCTTCCTATTTTGCCTGTGTTCAAACTGTAAGAATCACATTTAGATGGCCAAAGAATCCAAAGTGAACTTGGCCTTTTTACTCTCTAATTCTTTTCATCTGTAGTTAGAAAATCTTTAGAGACTGACACAGTGTAAAACCTTTTTCTCCAGGGAGCAGAGTCCTCACGCAAAGGGTGAAGTATCATCCTCTTCGCTTGTACTAGTCAGAGCAAAGTTGCTGTTATTTGTGCTGTTCTTGGCTGCAGTTGCCATCTTCCCATAACCGATTCAAATGTAGAAGAGGTGTGTGAATGTGTTAGGGGGGCTTTTTTACCCATATGAGGAGCACCGATTGGATTGGACAGGCTTTTCATTGTGTTAGGGTTGTGTAGTTGGTGCAAATCCGTTAACTGTGGATATGAATTTGCTCATGTTTATTTATTTATTTTATCCCTTTTAACGTAGTTTTGGATACTTGTCTCTTTTTCTTATTATAATCTGCTAGCTTTTCGACCATTCATTCACAACTGAAACTTTTGAGTACTATCCTTACATTCTGCAGCTCAAGGCTGTTGTTCAGATGAGCTGCTCTTGTTAGCATCTGATGAGGATGTTTGATTGATAAATTCCGTCTTAATTGTTGTTTCCCTCTGGTTTTAAATATTTTCTATCAATGCGTGTACTTAGGTGTCCAAATAGTGATGACCATCCTCGTATCATTTGAATAGAATTTTAATCTAGAAGCAGACCTTCAACAAATTTCTTTCCTTGTTTGATGTTTGGTTACCATCTTTGGTCAAATGAATGAACCCCAGCATTTATGGCCTTTATTTTTTATTTTATTTTTTCCTTCTGAAGCAAATTTGTTGGCTGAAAGATTTGAATTAGGTATCTTTTGTGTGCAAGTCTAATGTAATAACCACTACACTACAATTGCTTTATGGTAAGAGGGTCAATGATAAATACTAGTTCTATTTTAGGTACAAAATTATTTATATATTTAAACATACATTTTTTTTGGGCCCTCCTGATCCATGGGGTACTGAGCGGTCGTCCTGGCTGTCATGGACCAAGGCCAGCCCTGAATAAGAGATAGGGGTGAGCACTATTCAGTTGTGGACCAACATCTGAATAAGAGAGGAGATTCCGTTCGATTTTGAAAATACTAAAAAAAAAAAAAATCGATTTTAGATTTCGGTCCAAAATCGAAAATCGAATAAAACTTTTGCAATTACTAATATCCTCAATTTATGCATATTTTATGATTAAAAATGTGTATAATTTTATTTTTTTTACAATAATTCCAGGTGTGTTTGTGTAACAAAAAAAATATTAATTTAAAAATTAGTCCAACTTTGAAATACAACAAACATATATAAAAAAAAAATTACAAAAAAAAAAATATAATTTAACCATAATTTCACCTTTGGACTCGGTCCATTAAATAATAAAAATAGTCCAACTGAACAAACCGAAACGGCTTGGTTCCGATTATCGCTAACATTGGTTCTGTTATCTTTTTGGACTTTTAGAATTTTGATTTATTCGATTTTAACAATTTCGATTCGGTTGAAACTGAACAAACCATATGTGACCCACAAGGGGAGGCCGGATAGCAGAGGGAGGACAGAATACCGGACAGCAGATTCGGCCTGCACATAGGGTCCGGAGATGCGTACGTTCCGGGAGCGTCATAAAAGTATTTCTCATCTAACAATCCGTAAAATCAAGAATAACAAGCCCGTAATACACTAACGTTAGGATCAAGAATTAGTAAACCTTGTGATGTGGAGAATCTCTGAAGTTCTATACACTGAAAATAAACTCGAAGCGAAAGCAAAATTTTCGAGCCTCCTCTTCATCTTTCTCCCTGAGTGTGTCCCTTGAGCGCTTCCTTCTTTCCAATGGAACCTTCAAACAGAGAAGAAGAGTAATGGACTCATTGTAGTGTTCAGTGAGAAAACAGAAGAACATTATAGAAGGCCTCGGATTACAAGAAATTTGTGGTCGAGTGAGTTGCTCGACTTTTCCTAGAACATTTCCAAACAAAGCTCTGTGCCGACTAGAACTGACCTATCATCTCATCAATCTGTATGAAAGCAATTGTTACACACATATTCTTAAAAGTAATTGATTATTATATGGATTTTTTTTTTCAAGTTTACAATGTATATTAGTTTGGTCCTATAATGTACCAAGAATGTGGAATTGTTTTGGGCTTGTAACTGAGAGGTATGAGTTAGAATTTCATCTTTGTTAAATGTTTCGTATATTAAAATTAAAATAAAATAAATCATGTATAATTTTTTGTTTCTCTTTTGTAATAACTTGAAAATGTTTTTGTTTTGCTGATGCATGTTTGAGTTTGAATTATTATTATTTTCTTATTAAAGTTCAATTAATATGGCAGCTTTAAGAATTTTTATACGTAGTAACATGGTTCTTCCGTAATTTTAATCATGGTTCCGCCCATGATTGTTACCGAGGAACTCGTGGAGCACTAGGGCAACATTAGTTACAATTATGTTCAGGAGTGGACCTACATGGGAGTGGCTCCGATATACTGCGATATTCTTGTGAGTACATCGAGTTGGATCAGCTGCAGCCGTCATCCAGCGTAAAGTTGATGGGAAGACACCATCTTCGGTATCAATACGGGAGACTGTACTACCGATACTGAAGTGCTCGTAGGACCAAATCTAGAAAAAATATATCATGTAGGTGTACATATTTCTTTAATAAATTATATTATATGAAAATTTTATACTTGTAATAATGTTATACATCCATTCAATTTTTTTTGTCTTTTATCCACTGAAGTAAAATGCACAAAATTTGACATAGAGTTGTACATATATGCCAACACAGAAGCTTCCCATGCATGACGGGTAGGTTCTGTCAGATTTTCCAAAAAAGGTAAAAAATGTAAATTTGCCCTAAATTCGGAGTTTGAAAATAAAATTTCGTTGATTAGACCTAGTAAGTAGACCATGGTGCAAGCAGTAACCTGAGCATATAATAAAAAAATGATATCAGTTAAATTAAATAAAAATATATATTACATAAATAATAACATTAAATGTTATACTTACTCGTTCCGCATCCACTAAGATTTCTTCCGCACCAATACGATCTAGGTGCATAAAGTTGTGACGGAGACACGAAAGCGTCACGAAACTTTTATCATATATGGTAGGCGGTTCCACGCCTAAGTACTTCCTAATCACAGTTTTGGCGCAAAATAATTCATCATTTTAAAATATTATAGGTTTACCCTTAATAGGTAATCCTAAGATATTTGCCACATCTACTAGCAAAATGGTCATTTTCCCGAACGATAACTGAAAGGTATTTCTTCCGGGCCACCACCGCTCAACTAAACTGAAGATCAAGTCTCTGTCGTGACGTAGAAAATGTATCTGATCAATATGATCAAAACAAAATACGTTCACCATACCATGTTGTTCTTCAGTCAACATCCAGTACCCATGTAAACATCCTAAATTTTCAGATTTTTTAAAATCAATTTTGGGAATTTTTCTGCAATTTTCAGGAATTTACAATATGTGCTGTGGTGATTGTAGAATTTTTAATTGCTAATAAATAATATTAAAATGTGATGAAAATATGATTTTATGGTGTAAAATAGAAAACCGGACTTAGGGTAATTTTTCTGGATTTTATTGGGCCTCAGACCTATTTTTAAATACCAAAAAACTATTTAAACTAATTATTATTATTATTATTATTATTATTATTATTGTTATTATTATTATTTAGTTTTTAGGCCCGGCCCAGTGGGCCGAAGCCCAGCCCAGCCCAGCCAGCCCCTAACGGGTCGGGCGGGTCCGCCCAACCCGGAACCCGCGCCCGACCCGACCCGAGAGGGCCCATCCCCTTCCCCACGCCTGCCCCCGCGTTTTCCGGCCGGATTCTCCGGCCACGTCGCCGGAGAACCGCCCCTCTACCCCACGACCTCCCCGCGGCCCGCCTCTTCCGCCACGACCCTCCCCCGAGCCTCCCTATAAAACCCCCTACCCCTCCGGTCCTCCTCCTCCCTCATCTTCCCCTTACCCACCCGCCGGAACCCTAGCTCCGGTCCCCTTCTTCTCCCCAACTCCGGCGCCGCGTCGGCCCTGCCCCTCCGCCTCGAGCATCCCACTCCGTCGAGTCCCCTCCCCCAGGCGCTAGCAGCAGCACCCCCGGCTGCTTTTCCCCTCCTCCGCCCGGAGCCGAGAGCCGCCGGAGCCCCTCTAGCAAACCCAGCCCTCCGCCTCGCCGCCGTGGTCAGCCCAGCTCCGGCCAAGCCCAGTCCTGAGCCGCCTCTGCTGTGTCCGCCAACAGTAGACACGGACACAGACCCGGACACAGTGAACCCTAGCCCTAGCAGTGGACACGTGTCCAGGACACGAGTCGGACACGGCAAACCCCGTTTCGAGGAGCCTCGTTCAGGTACCCGTAACTTTTTGCTCGTAGCTCCGTTTTCGATTCTGTAAATTGTATTGCGAAGCCTGTATGACCCTCTCGGTGCCCGGACAAACCGCTCGGGGCATCGCGTCCTGTGGTGATCGCACACCGCGATCCAAAAACAGAAAAAACCAGACCATGTTTCACCCCGGAACTGAGTACGCCCCGCCAAACGGGACGACTTGGTCGCGTGCGGTCTTCACAGATACGTGCGCCTCGTCGATACGGACGTGTGGGATTTCGCGAAAGCTGATTCGGGTGTGCGTGCACACCGGAATCAACGCATATCCGCGAACATCACCTCATATCTGCCTTTTCTGCAATTTACCCTAACTTCGTGCACACACGTCAGATCGAGACGAAACTTGCGCCATCGGACTCGTAGCGATACGTTGGTCCTGTGGGTCAAGTTTGGTTCGATTCTGAGAACGTTGACAAAATCGCGTGTCGTGGGCCCCACAAGCTCCACTGGACGGGCGATTTCGTGATCGGCTCATCGGAATTCAAATCTGAAAGTTCCGTTATGTTCGTATCAGCGTTCCTGACCTGTTGACACTAAGTTTGGTAAATTTGAAGACCGTTGATCCTGACACGTTTTTCGGTGCAAAGCGGGTCCACCGGTGATACTGTTTATTTTAGCTTTCGGAGACATCTCTGGAAATTTCCGAAACTAGGACCTTAGTGGAATCCAAACATCAGGCAAGTGCACCTTGCCAAACTTGCAGTCTTTATTTTCATATTTTCTGTAATAATACTTTGCTGGATGTCTTGTGTAAATTCATATAAACTTGTTTAAACTGCTTAACCTAGGAAACGCGTGACGTACCTAGTGTCCGATCATAGTCGGGTGCCAACACCGTACGCGGTGTTGGGTTCGTCATTTAGAGATGGATTTACAATTCCCTTACTTTTGTACTTGACCTATCAAGTACCCTACAACCCATGACACTTGACACTATCATGGACAGAATACTTCTGAGATATTCGTGGTGATTCTGTATAGGATACAGGACTTGATAGAGTTATTTTATTTATAGACATTATGACTTGTTGCATTAGCTATAATCCCGCTGACATGGACATGAGACGTTATGGTCATGGCTTGCGTGATTACATTGGGTGGGGAGAGACACACAGGCTACAGGCTGTTCTATCTATATATCTACTATTATTGTGAGGTTGTAGACTCTCCAGCAGAGCTAGACCCTTTACGTGTTATTACTGCTACCGGCTCCCCGACACAGAGCTTGTAGCGGTCTCAGCCTGAGTACTAGTGTTGCTCTCATTTGCATATCACATAGATGGATTACATAGTTTACCATGCTGCTTCATTTAATTTAATTTAATTGCACTGCATTTTATTTGGCTTATTTTATTTTGTGCCTTGCTATGTCCACTGAGGACCTGGAATGGATTATGTCCCCAGGTTTAGCCGAGGAGCAGTATCCCGAGGTATACGGGACCGGAGCTGAAGCTATTGCTGGAGCAGAACCAAACACTGAAGACGAGGTGACTGCCGAAGACTTCTCCTGAGTGCTTGTTCCAGTACTCAGTATTTATTTCATGTTTATCTCTTGTTCCTGGCCTATAGAGCCAGTTTGTTCAGACATAAGTCGGATTGTTTCTCCGACTGACTTGCTGTGATTGTTGTTGCTACTTATTTCCATTTTATTATGCAGATTATTCTTTATCTTTATGGATGAGATTAGTGTGACTTGTGGTAGTAGACCTTATTTACAGCTTAAGTATGTCCTGATGGTTCCATTAAATTGGGTTATCCATCGGTGCGTACTGCTGGCCGTTGCCACGTGTCCAGTCCCTCGATATTTTGGGACTGGGACGTGACATAATTTTTGTGGTGGCCCATGCAGGTCTAAACTAAATTATTCGGTTTCAACTTAGGGACCGGACATGCCTGCAATAAGATAGGATAAATTATAGGATCTCATCCATTGATTGAATCGTTTTGGACTCTATGTCGAATTCCATTTAATTGCTTGAATTGCATCCTGTTTTGGTTCCTCTGTGCGTTCTCATTGTTTCCTTTTGATGCAGAGTTATGGATCCCAGAAGTGGTGACGAGACCCCCTTGGGTACACCGCTTGAAGCAGGGGTTACCTGTGAAGCTGGAACGACGCCAGATACCAGAGGACAATCCTCTCAGAGCAATCAAACTGGCCAGCCAAGTTCCAGGTTCAGGCGTGATGACATCCCGCCTCCTCCCCAGTTCCCTCCTACGATGCCTGTCTTTTCCCCAGGACAGGCAATGGACGGCCAGCAAATGTTCCAGATGTTCTACGCCATGATGCAGGCACAACAACAGATTCAACAGGAGGCCCAACGTCATGAGGCCGAGAACCTAAGGAACAGCCTAGTCGCAGCATTGGAACATGCAAATCCACCAAATAGGCGGCCAGCGACGGGATCTATCACAGATTTCCGTCAACTCAAACCCCGTACCTTCTCGGGCAAGGAAGGACCAACTGAAGTGCATGAATGGCTTACGAACACGCAGCATCAGTTGGAGGCCGCTGAACTATCAAGGGACAAGTGGATGACTGCCGTCAGGATGCAACTGACGGACAACGCGCATCATTGGTGGCTGTCCGAAGAAAGAAGGCTCGGACATGATCAGGTTACCTGGGAGGAATTCTCCAGACTCTTCCAGGAAATGTACATCCCCGCTGTGGCTCGGTCAGAACTCCGAGACAGATTCAACCGCCTGATCCAGGGCAACATGACGGTGGAGGAATATAACGCTGAATTCATTCGCCTGAGCCGTTTCGCCCCTTCCCTAATTCCTACTGAAGAAGAGAAGACGGAGAAGTTCTTTGATGGGCTCAGGTTCGAGCTTCAGAAATTAATCGGATCGGTCGCGCCCACATCTTACTCCGACGTCCTAGCTGCAGCACGTCGGCTGGAGCGCGTTACTCGGAGGGAATCAAGCCTGAAACGTCCCTTCTCCGCAGCACCGTCCAAGTCATCACCAGGAAAATCTGCTAAACGGCCCCAGAAGAGCCCGCCTCCAAGAGCAGCAACCAAGAACCGGCCTACTTGCCATTACTGCGGCAAGGTAGGACATATTGAAAAAGAATGTAGACGCAAGCTGGGGCTCTGCCTGGTTTGCGGATCTGGACAACACTTCTCAAAGGACTGCTCGGAACGTCGGGAGGGAGTTCCGAATCGGCCAGCTCCACCTGCAGCTCTTCCAGCTGGGGGAGCAACACTGTGTAATCCCCCTGATTTTCAAGAATTTTTAAATTTGGATTTTTACAATTTTCTGGAATTTTCTTGGATTTTTCTGTAATTAAATTAAGCTGTTTTAATTATTAAAGGATTTTTAAATATTAATAAATAATATGAAAATAT
The DNA here is from genome assembly GCA_036927795.1 of Iris macrosiphon. NCBI lineage: Eukaryota > Viridiplantae > Streptophyta > Magnoliopsida > Asparagales > Iridaceae > Iris > Iris macrosiphon. Next base: position 170,847,750 of record JAYESA010000001.1, read on the forward strand.
TATCAAAATAATATTTTATGGTGTAAAATAGAAAACCAGACATAGGGTAATTTTCCGGGAATTTATTGGACCCCGGATGAATTTTTAAATCCCTAAATACTAATTTAATTAATTAAACCAAAATAAATCGGGTTTTTATTAATTACACCAAACCAAACCAAGTTGAACCAAACCGGGTTTATTTTTAAACCAAATTTCTTATTGGGTCGGATCCGGGTTCAATCCAGACCCGACCCAATAACCCGAACTCGACCCGCATATCTGAATTTGGATCGGGCCGGATCCGTAGACCCGACCCGACCCGCCACCAACCCGACCCGCCGAAACCCTTTCTCTTCTCCACCCGATCAGCCGCCCGACTTCTCGCCTTCCGCCGCCGAAAACGGCCGCCGCCGCCACTCTCCGTCTTCCCCGACCCCTCCGCTCCGGCTCCCCCTCACCGGACAATCCTCCGCCTCCCTCCACTTCTCTATAAAACCCTCCAACCCTCTTCTCTCCGCCTCCGTCCGCCCTAACTTCACCGGCTCCGCCTCGGCTCTCTGCCCGCAGCGCCGCCTCGCCGCTGCGTCTCCACTCTCCTCCCTGAGCTACGTCCGGCGAGCCGTCCCCAGCCGCCCAACCTCCATTTCCAGCGCCTCCCTGAGCTCAGCCGACGAGCCCCTCAGCCGAACTCTCCTCCGCCCTCGAACCAGCCGTCACCCTCGCCGCGACTCCGCCCGACGTCGACCCTCGCAGCGCCGCTCCGCCCTCCACCGGCCTGCTCCGGCGAGGCCAGCCCCCCTGAACCCTAACCCTAGACACGGACTCAGTCCCTGGAGTGTCGGACACGGCCGGACACAGGGTTCTCAGACCGGACACAGCCCTAACTCGAGATACGAGGACACGAAGATCTCGGTTTTTCAGCCATGTTCAGGTACTTGTATTTTCTTCCTCGTAACCCCGTTTTCGATTCCGTCTTTTGCGTTGCGAAGCCTGTATGACCCTCTCGGTGCCCGGATAAACCGCTCGGGGCATCGCGTCCTGTGGTGATCGCACACCACGATCCAAAAACAGGAAAACCCAGACCCTGTTTCACCCCGGAATCGAGTACGCCCCGCCAAACGGGACGACTTGGTCGCGTGCGGTCTTCACAGATACGTGCACATCGTTGATACGGACGTGCAGAATCTCGCAGAAGCTGATTCGGATGTGCGTGCACACCGGAATCAGTGCGTATCCGCGGACACCGCCCCGTATCCGACTTTTCTGTTTTTTACCCTAACTTTGTGTACACACGTCAGATAGAAACGAAACTTGTGCCATCGGACTCGTAGCGATACGCTGGTCCTGTGAGCCAAGTTTGGTTCGATTCTGAGAACGTTGACAAAATCGCGTGTCGTGGACCCCACAGGCCCCGCTCGACGGGCGATTTTGTGATCGGCTCATCGGAATCCAATTCTGGAAGTTCCGTTGGGTTCGTATCATCGTTCCTGACCTGTTGACACTAAGTTTGTTGAATTTGGAGACCTTTGACCCTGACACATTTTTCGGTGCAAAGCGGGCCCGCATGTGGACCCCGTTTTGACCCGAAAATGACATTTTTGCCCTTGTCTCCAAATTGGACTCAAGGATAGGCGTTTCTAGCTGATTAATATTTTCTGGACTTGATGGTGATGTCTATTTCAGCAACCGGAGTACTGCCTGAAATTCCAGCTGAAGCCAGAGCGACAATTGGAGCCAAAAACTCAGGCAAGTGTACCTTGCCATAAATGCAGTTTAATGATTCATTTTCTCCAGATTTATTTTCCTGTGACTGTTGTACATGCTCAAACCTAGGGCCGTGTGACTTGCTTAGCGTCCGATTATAGTCGGGTGCCAACACCGTACGCGGGGTTGTGCAATGTCAAATTAGAGATGGATATCGTGACATTTATATTCTTGTACTTGCATTATCAAGTACGTTATACCCAGGACACCTGACACAGATCATGAAACAGAATCTTCCTGAAATATTCAAGGTGAATCTGTGTAGGTTGCAGGATTGGCCTAGACAATATATTATATTCCTAGATGTTATATTCATAGACATATTATGACTCACTGCATTAGATATGATCTCACGTGACATGGACATGGGACGTGTGGTTACATTGGGTGGGGAGAGACACACAGGCTACAGGCTGATTATATATATAAATCCATAGTAAACACATAGTAAAATTCATAGTATACTCCGCTATCGGCTCCCCGACACAGAGCTTGTAGTGGTATCAGCCTAAGTTCTAGTGATGCTCTCAACTTGCATATCACATAGAAGATTATATAGTTGACCCTATTGTTCCCTTATTTACTTTACTGCATTTATTTTGGCTTGTGTTTTTTGTACCTTGCTATGTCCCCTGAGGACCTGGATCCGGATTATGTCCCCAGGATTTGCAGACGAGGTTTATCCAGAGGTCTACGGAACAGGTGCTTTTCACGGAACAGTACCCGTAGCTGAGGACGAGGTGATCGCTGAGGACTTCTCCTGAACAATTGCTTCGCCATGCTCAGTCATTATGAAAAATAGTCTTTATTTCCCGTTTAATTAAACTCTTTAATTCTTGTTTATGAGAACATTATAACAGACTAATATCGGGTTGTTTCCCGATTTTATTTACTTGGACTGGTTGATGTTTATTATATTTCTTTGCTGATGTTGCTATCTTATATCTGTGGATGAGAATAGTAAAACCCTGACTGATGTAATACAGCTTAAGTATGCCCGATAGATCTATTAAATTGGGTTTGTCCATCGGTGTATGCTGCTGGCCATTATCACGCGTCCAGTCCCTCGATATTTTGGGACTGGGGCATAACACACAGACAGGGCCTGGAGGAGCCAGGCTACCTCTACCACCTCAGACAGCAATGTTCCAGCAAGCTCGTCAGCAAAGGGGTCCCGCTCAGGGACGAGGTCAGGCTTATGCACTAGCAGTCACTGAGGAAGCTACTGCAGGCGAAGTGATAGCAGGTACCATATTAGTAGCTTCAATTCCTGCTGTAGCATTATTTGATTCTGGAGCCTCGCATTCATTTATTACTGCTAGCTTCGTAGCTACACATAGAATAGCTACCGCGCCTCTCTCGAAGATGAAGAGAATTCTAACGGGAGGTGGAATTATTCCGGTTAGTGATACTTGTAGATCATGTTCAGTGGTAGTCTGTGACCGAGAGATGCGAGCCTAATTCTTGATCTTTTCTATGCCTGATTACGATGTTGTACTTGGTATGGACTGGTTAAGTCAGTACCATGCGACACTGGATTGTCGGCTTGGAAAAGTGATATTTAGACCCCCTAGCCTTCCTGAGTTTGAATTTCTTAGAGGAGCTGTAGAACAAGGGGTCCAGCCAACTCTTAGGGTATTGACTGTAGAAGAGTATTCAGGTTACCCAAGAGTCATAATATAATTTGTGGATGTATTTTCCGACCATCTTCCAGGTTTACCACCTGATCGGGAGATAGAATTCACAATAGACCTAACTCCAGGAGCCGAACCTATCACTTCATCGGTATATCGGCTAGCACCTAAGGAGTTAGTGGAGTTGAAAGCACAAGTTGACGACCTTCTGGAGAAAGGATTTATCCGGCCCAGTGTTTCACCTTGGGGAGCACCTATACTTTTTGTACCCAAGAAGGACGAAACTGTACGGTTGTGCATTGATTACAGAGCCCTTAATGCTGTAACTGTTAAGAACCGGTACCCATTACCACGCATTGATGACTTGTTTGACCAATTGAGTGGTGCTAGGGTATTCTCAAAGATTGACCTTAGATCCGGTTATCACCAGATTAGGGTGAAGAAGGAAGATATCCCAAAGACGGCCTTCAGAACTAAATATGGACATTATGAGTTCCTAGTAATGTCGTTTGGTTTAACCAACGCACCTGCTGTATTTATGAGTTTGATGAACGGAGTCTTCCATCAGTACTTGGATAAGTTCGTGGTGGTATTCATTGATGATATCCTAGTCTACTCCAAGAACCACGAAGAGCACGAGGAACACCTCAGAATTGTGCTGGAAACTTTGAGAAGGGAGAAGCTGTATGCCAAACTCAGCAAATGTGAGTTCTGTATGGACAAGGTATCATTCTTAGGGCATATTATCTCGGGTGAAGGACTGTCTGTGGACCCAGAGAAGGTCACTGCCATAGAAACCTGGCCTACCCTTACCTCGGTTGCGGAAGTGAGAAGTTTTCTTGGACTTGCTGGGTATTACCGGCGGTTCGTAGAAAATTTTTCAAGGATCGCAGAACCTATGACTAAGCTGACACGGAAGGATCAGGAGTTCATATGGACGGAAGAATGCCAGAATGCCTTTGAAGAATTGAACAGGCGTCTAACAACAACACCAGTCTTGACTCTTCCCTCAGGGTCAGGAGGTTTTGTTGTTTATAGTGATGCGTCCGGTAGTGGACTAGGTTGTGTCTTGATGTAACATGGCAAGGTTATCGCTTATGCATCGAGGCAGCTGAAGGTCCACGAGAAGAACTACCCAACGCACGACCTGGAGCTAGCTGCAGTGATTTTTGCATTGAAGATCTGGAGACATTATCTGTATGGAGAGAAGGTCGAAATATTCACTGATCATAAGAGCTTGAAGTATGTTTATACACAGAAGGAGCTCAACATGAGGCAAAGGTGTTGGCTTGAGTTGATGGTGGACTTTGACATCGATCTGCAGTACCACCCGGGGAAAGCAAATGTTGTAGCCGACGCCCTCAGCAGAAAACCCTCGGCTTATTTCTTAACGGAGCAGCCTCAGCTATTACAAGACTTGCAAGATCTTCAGATAGAGGTTGTTCTACCTGGACAAAATGGTTTGCTGGCTAACCTCAAAGTAAAGTCATCGCTGGTAGAGAGAATCAAAGAAGCTTTGCCTAATGATGCCAGATTCCGAACGCTGAAAGAGAGAACAGAAGCAGGCCTGCAGACGGGACTTCACATCCACGAGGACGGGACATTAAGGTGCGAAAATCGCCTATATGTTCCGAATGGAGAATTAAGGCAGGAGTTGATGACGGAAGCACATAGCTCCATATACTCGGTTCATCCAGGAGGGACCAAGATGTACCGGGACCTAAGACAATATTACTGGTGGCATGGAATGAAAAGGAAGATTGCCCGATTTATGGCAAAATGCTTAGTCTGCCAGCAGGTGAAGGCCGAGCACCAAAGGACTGCAGGTATATTGCAGCCACTTCCCATCCCTGAATGGAAGTGGAAGCATATTACCATGGACTTCGTCACTGGATTTCCAAGAAGCCCTAGTGGAAAGGATGCAATATGGGTCATCGTGGATCGGCTCACTAAGTCGGCTCACTTCTTGCCGTTCAGAGTCGGACAATCCACGGAAGTACTAGCCGACATGTATATGCGACAGATCGTAAAATTACATGGAGTGCCGGTTAGTATTGTATCAGATCGAGACTCGAGATTTACATCTCACTTCTGGCGAAGCATGCAAGAGAGTCTCGGCACCAGGCTCAAGTTCAGTACTGCCTATCATCCCCAGACAGATGGCCAATCAGAGCGCACAATTCAGATCCTGGAAGATATGCTGCGATCATGTATACTGGACTTTGGAGGATCTTGGGAAGATCATCTGCACTTGGTGGAGTTCTCCTACAACAACAGCTATCAGGCAAGCATTCAGATGGCACCTTTCGAGGCGTTGTACGGAAGGAAGTGCAGATCGCCAATATGCTGGAGCGACGTTGGCGAACGTCAATTACTGGGTCCAGAGTTGGTAACGGAGACAGTAGAGAAAGTAAGACAGATTCAGAACCATCTCCGTGCAGCCCAGGATAGACAGAAGCATTGGGCAGATGCACACAGACGACCCCTGGAGTTCAAGGAAGGAGAGCATGTATTTTTGAGGATCTCGCCCACTAGAGGTACTATCAGATTCGGCAGCAGAGGCAAGTTAAGCCCAAGGTACATTGGGCCATTTGATATCTTGGAGCGCATTGGTGAGGTGGCTTACCATCTTGCATTACCTCCATCCTTAGAGGGAGTGCATGATGTATTCCACGTCTCACAACTGAGGAGATACGTGACGGACCCAAGTCATATAGTTGATCATTCTGAGATTTCGGTGGAACCTAGCCTGAGATACGAGGAGCAGCCAGTGGGTATACTCGACACCAGTGAGAAGACACTGCGAGGGCAGACAATCAGACTGGTTCGGGTAGCTTGGAAACAGCACTCTCCTGGCGAATCGACCTGGGAGCGAGAAGATGTTATGCGCCAGCGTTATCCACACTTATTTGCTGATGCAGGTAAAACCTGAGCATTCTTTAATTCTGTAAAATCTTGCCTTTATAGTTTACCCTTCAATTGCTAGGACGCAATCCTCTTAAGAGGGGTAGATTGTAAACACCCTAAATTTTCAGATTTTTTAAAATCAATTTTGGGAATTTTTCTGCAATTTTCAGGAATTTATAATATGTGCTGTGGTGATTGTAGGATTTTTAATTGCTAATAAATAATATTAAAATGTGATGAAAATATGATTTTATGGTGTAAAATAGAAAACCGGACTTAGGGTAATTTTTCTGAATTTTATTGGGCCTCGGACCTATTTTTAAATACCAAAAAACTATTTAAACTAATTATTATTATTATTATTATTATTATTATTGTTGTTGTTGTTGTTATTATTATTATTTAGTTTTTAGGCCCGGCCCAGTGGGCCGAAGCCCAGCCCAGCCCAGCCAGCCCCTAGCGGGTCGGGCGGGTCCGCCCAACCCGGAACCCGCGCCCGACCCGACCCGAGAGGGCCCATCCCCTTCCCCACGCCTGCCCCCGCGTTTTCCGGCCGGATTCTCCGGCCACGTCGACGGAGAACCGCCCCTCTACCCCACGACCTCCCCGCGGCCCGCCTCTTCCGCCACGACCCTCCCCCGAGCCTCCCTATAAAACCCCCTACCCCTCCGGTCCTCCTCCTCCCTCATCTTCCCCTTACCCACCCGCCGGAACCCTAGCTCCGGTCCCCTTCTTCTCCCCAACTCCGGCGCCGCGTCGGCCCTGCCCCTCCGCCTCGAGCATCCCACTCCGCCGAGTCCCCTCCCCCAGGCGCCAGCAGCAGCACCCCCGGCTGCTTTTCCCCTCCTCCGCCCGGAGCCGAGAGCCGCCGGAGCCCCTCCAGCAAACCCAGCCCTCCGCCTCGCCGTCGTGGTCAGCCCAGCTCCGGCCAAGCCCAGCCCTGAGCCGCCTCTGCTGTGTCCGCCAACAGTAGACACGGAAACAGACCCGGACACAGTGAACCCTAGCCCTAGCAGTGGACACGTGTCCAGGACACGAGTCGGACACGGCAAACCCCGTTTCGAGGAGCCTCGTTCAGGTACCCGTAACTTTTTGCTCGTAGCTCCGTTTTCGATTCTGTAAATTGTATTGCGAAGCCTGTATGACCCTCTCGATGCCCGGACAAACCGCTCGGGGCATCGCGTCCTGTGGTGATCGCACACCGAGATCCAAAAACAGGAAAAACCAGACCCTGTTTCACCCCGGAACTGAGTACGCCCCGCCAAACGGGACGACTTGGTCGCGTGCGGTCTTCACAGATACATGCGCCTCATCGATACGGACGTGTGGGATTTCGCGGAAGCTGATTCGGGTGTGCGTGCACACCGAAATCAACGCGTATCCGCGGACATCGCCCCGTATCTGCCTTTTCTGCAATTTACCCTAACTTCGTGCACACACGTCAGATCGAGACGAAACTTGCGCCATCGGACTCGTAGCGATACGCTGGTCTTGTGGGTCAAGTTTGGTTCGATTCTGAGAACGTTGACGAAATCGCGTGTCGTGGGCCTCACAGGCCCTACTAGACGGGCGATTTCGTGATCGGCTCATCGGAATTCAAATCTGAAAGTTTCGTTATGTTCATATCAGTGTTCCTGACTTGTTGACACTAAGTTTGGTGAATTTGGAGACCGTTGACCCTGACACGTTTTTCGGTGCAAAGCGGGTCCACCGGTGGACCCCGTTTTGGCCCGAAATTGTCGTTTTTGTCCTTGTCTCCAAATTAGACCCAAGGACAGGCGTTCCTAGCTATTTGACACCTTCTGAGCGTGATGGTACTATTTATTTCAGCTTTCGGAGACATCTCTGGAAATTTTCGAAACCAGGACCTTAGTGGAATCCAAACATCAGGCAAGTGCACCTTGACAAACTTGCAGTCTTTATTTTCATATTTTCTGTAATAATACTATGCTGGATGTCTTGTGTAAATTCATATAAACTTGTTTAAACTGCTTAACCTAGGAAACGCGTGACTTACCTAGTGTCCGATCATAGTCGGGTGCCAACACCGTACGCGGTGTTGGGTTTGTCATTTAGAGATGAATTTACGATTCCCTTACTTTTGTACTTGACCTATCAAGTACCCTACAACCTAGGACACTTGACACTATCATAGACATAATACTTCTGAGATATTCGTGGTGATTCTGTATAGGATACAGGACTTGACAGAGTTATTTTATTTATAGACATTATGACTTGTTGCATTAGCTATAATCCCGCTGACATGGACATGAGACGTTATGGTCATGGCTTGCGTGATTACATTGGGTGGGGAGAGACACACAGGCTACAGGCTGTTCTATCTATATATCTACTATTATTGTGAGGTTGTAGACTCTCCAGCAGAGCTAGACCCTTTACGTGTTATTACTGCTACCGGTTCCCCGACACAGAGCTTGTAGCGGTCTCAGCCTGAGTACTAGTGTTGCTCTCATTTGCATATCACATAGATGGATTATATAGTTTACCCTGCTGCTTAATTTAATTTAATTTAATTGCACTGCATTTTATTTGGCTTGTTTTATTTTGTACCTTGCTATGTCCACTGAGGACCTGGAATGGATTATGTCCCCAGGTTTAGCTGAGGAGCAGTATCCCGAGGTATACGGGACCGGAGCTGAAGCTATTGCTGGAGCAGAACCAAACACTGAAGACGAGGTGACTGCCGAAGACTTCTCCTGAGTGCTTGTTCCAGTACTCAGTATTTATTTCATGTTTATCTCTTGTTCCTGGCCTATAGAGCCAGTTTGTTCAGACATAAGTCGGATTGTTTCTCCGACTGACTTGCTGTGATTGTTGTTGCTACTTATTTCCATTTCATTATGCAGATTATTCTTTATCTTTATGGATGAGATTAGTGTGACTTGTGGTAGTAGACCTTATTTACAGCTTAAGTATGCCCTGATGGTTCCATTAAATTGGGTTATCCATCGGTGCGTACTGCTGGCCGTTGCCACGTGTCCAGTCCCTCGTTATTTTGGGACTGGGGCGTGACAACCCAACATCATCTTCATAATGCCATGCAACATGCTCTCGTGCTCGAAACGTATCAGGATAATCGTATTGCTATATATGAGATATATAAACGATGTTATTATTAGACATGTAAAAAAATATAAAATATATTGACTAAAATAATTTAATTTTAATATACATGTCCAGAAAATACTAAACTAGAAATGTGCGACTCACGTAGCTGGATAATCATTTATGTGGTAGGCCCTCCCGGAATACGTTCATCATTTTGGGTACCCATCTGTAATATTTAATACTTAGTGTTAAAATATGTAATCAAATATTTAGAGTTAGCATAGCTACTATCATGAAGATTACAAGTATAATAGTTAAAATAGTAATCGTTATTATAATGACATTATTATAATTATAATTAAAAATATGACAAACCGTAGGCTCTTTCTCCTTCTCTTCTCTGCTTACTTCCTCCTTCTCTTCTCTGCTTATTATTCTTCTTGACTTCCTACATCATTTCTTCCTCCCTCCCTCTCCTTATACTAAGAACCCACCAACATCCACCAACCTTATTAAACCAACTACCGAACTACCCACATTTAAATCCACATTTAAACCGACCATTGACCAAACCACATTTAAACCGAACATAAACCAATACACAACCATCCACTTAAACCAACCCACCCACCCACCCCCGACCGGATGGAGCATATTTTCGCCAACTCAGTTGGCGAAAATCCTTGTGTTTCCGTCCAAATGTCGGATTTTTGCCAACTCAGTTGGCGAAAATCGAGCTCTCCAAATTTTCGCAATCTGGATTGACGATATGTATCGAATTTTCAAAAAATTTTAAAATTCTATCATTATACTTAATTAATATAAAATTATTATCGTTACAGTAAATTTTATGTTAAAATTACAGTCTTATACACTGATGTAATGGAATAAAGATATTCTATCTAAGAGGATAAAATTTAAATTTCTTTAAGAGGCACATGAAAGAGAGAAATCGTCACATTTTGCAAGATGAGTACAAAATTTTCCTTTATATCTTTTTTCGGATTTCAAATCAATATAGCACAACCTGCCACTTCTCTTTTTCTTTTCTTTTTGATATTTTTAAAATTGTAAAAATTGGAAGAACCAAATTAAGAAGTTTTGTTTTTAGATTTTAAATTAACCTTTCAAATAACATTGACATTTAAATTCTTGAAGCTAAAAGATTTCTAAGGACAATTGCTATGATGATAATTAAAATAAATTGTGCCCAACCTCACCAGAAGTGCTGGTTCTTCCCTTGCAACTGAGGATGTCCCTAATGTGTGTTTTCTAAGTATGCATGTGACAAAATTCTAACCTGGCTGTCGTCTACCTAACGAAATCCTACTTCATCTGGGTTGGGACCGACAGTAAAAATATAAGACGATAAGCACAGAAAAAGTGGAGTTAACCGTCGGATATGGCCTCAAACTACTCTAGTAATGTCTGTATTTCCGTTTCCATTGATTTCTATGATCCTCCAGATCCAATCGTTGCCGATCCTTCATCTGTATAGCCTGAAAAATAGCGCTGCTCTTCTATCCCAGGAAACAAAACAAAACAAAGGGCTCTCCATAACCCCTATCCACCAGCAAAATGTTGATGATGTCTCCATAAGACATATTGGACACGACGAGGACACTTCAACACACACAAGGGCACAACGAAGTTGGTGTCGTGGCACTTGTGTTGAATTCGTGTCCGTGCAACATTGGCTACCATTCTAGTCATATTTTCTTCCAACTTATGCAATAAGAAAGTTAAAACAACATTGCAAGAAAAAGAAAAAAAAACACATTATGCAACTAGTGTATTCCCCAAGATTGTGAGGTCCAGTAGCAAAAATAAGCAATTTGAGTCCCTACTCAACCTAATCTTAGATGCACCTTGTTGAATATCCTATTTCCTATCTTCACCTCACGGATTTGGTATTGACGAAAGATAAGACTTGTTGCTTGCATCCTGGTAAAAAAAAAAAACTCTTGCCTCTTCCCGTACCCTGCGTAGAGAAGGGGAGTCTCGTGTCGCTTACTCTCTTCTTCCTAATTAAGCGGTATGAAAGTTATCGTTTATGAAGCACGGCTTCAGAAATTGGTGCCTGCGGCTGTGTCGCATGTATTGGATACATACGACACAACCGTGACCCTGTTGTAATATGCTAATGAGCTACTTTAGTCGCTAAAGACGCGAGCTTTATAGCAAATACTGTGATGCATTCCTAAATGTGACAGTAGTTGTAGCTCTCAGTAGCAAGTAAGGGGTTAGTCTTTCATACCTTCATTTGCAATATCAATTACCTTTGTAGCAATAGCCAGTAGAAGCTTAGTGAAGATGTAACAGTCAGGAGCTTAGTGAGGATGTAGCAGTAGTTCAGTAGAAGCAAGGAGCAGAGCAGTTGACAGTTGGCCTAATCAACAGAAGCCTAGTCAACAGCCTAATCAACAGAAGCCTAGTCAACAGAAGGATCCAACCTGGCATCCAACCTAGGACAAGTCAGCACGTAGGGATAGAAGGGTAATTTTCATTTGCATTTTGAAATTGTCTAAATACCTCAACAAGGAGGGAAGAGGGGATTGGCTGGTAATAAGTTTCTTGAATTGTAACAGAAATTTCATTAGCAATAAAAGTTCTTTTTTCTTCTTCTTCTTCTTCTTCTTCATTTTGCTCTGTCATTACACAGAAACCCTAGTTCAATCATGGTGAATCCCTCAAGAACGACCTCTAATTCTGCAACAGCAGGAAGAGGTCGCATCAACGTGGTATCAGAGCCACTCGGACCTGTCGCGGAGTCGATTCGGGAGCGAGGTTCGAGTTGGCTCTCAGCACTACTCGTCGGAAGGAGTGCGTCGATTTGACGAAGAAGAGCGTCTCCGTCTTCGATCATTGGAGGGGACGGTTCTAGAGATCCGGAGTCAGTTGGAGAGATTCATGGAGGAATTCTCCAGGAGCCAGAGGGAGGTTGAGGACACCTCAAGCTTCCAGGCCATGGCAGCGGCCTCGAGTTCCCCGGCCATGGCGGTGGCCTCAAACCGCACTGCGGGGGCTCGAACTTCTCAGCAACAGCAAAACGTCCAAGGTATGAGGAATTTCCCACCCGCAAACCCTAATTTTCTCCAATTTGGGTCCGGTAAACCCTAGCTTTCCCCCAATTCGGGTCCCATGTGGCCACGCCCATGAGTTTTCCACCAAACCCAGCAGTAAGGAATTTCCTGTGTCGCACCAACACCCTAGGGGGGGATAATGGATTCGTGGGAACCCCAGAATTACAGGGTTCATTCCTACTCCCATGCACTTTGGGAATTATTCAAACATGCCACAAGGGGGACACGTATGGGGGCAGTCACCAGTGAGGCTAAAAATACCTGAGTTCAATGGGGAGGGAGATGTTGAGGCATGGTTACTGAGGGTGAACCATTACTTCAACTGTTATGGTATCCCTGATTGGCCTAGAGTGAAATTTTGTTCAGTCCAACTGAAGGATTCAGCAGCACATTGGTTTGATTGGCTGCTTAGAATCAAGGGGGGAGATGTTGGTTGGGAGGAATTTTGCAATGCTATTCGTACAGAGTATGGGCCTTCCCAGTTTATTGATCACCACATTGACCTCAAGTGGTTGAAGCAGGAAGGAACAGTGCAAGAATATACCCTGCAGTTCCAGAAGTTATCCGAAAAAACGTATGGATTACCTGAAGCCACTCTAACAAGTCAGTATATAGGAGGCCTTAAAGAGGAGATAAGGTATGAAGTCTTGGTAGCTAAGCTTTCCAGTCTGCCTGCAGCAATGCAATTGGCTAAGATGTATGAATCCAAGTTAGTAGCAGCGAGGAAGACTTATAAGAGTATCAACTATCCAAGCAAAAATCAAGCCCCTGCCACCTCTACACCAACCACAAACTCAGATGTTCCTAAAAAACTTAGCAACTTTACACCAATATTGGCACACCACACCATATCAAACTCAGAGGTTGAAAGGAGAAGGAAATTGGGATTATGTTATATGTGTGAGGAAAAGTGGACAAGGGGGGCACAAATGCAAGAAAAAGAAGCTATTCATGCTAACCACTGAAGAAGAGAATCCTAGTGATGGGGATGAGGATACAGTGCCATAAATTGCAGGTGAACCGAAACCTGAAGAAAGCAGTAAAGGGTTATTTGAGATCTCCCTCCAGGCCATCTCTGGGAATTTAAGCCACTCAACTATGAAGCTCAGAGGGACAGTTCACAGCAAGCCAGTTATTATGATCCTGGTGGACTCTGGGTCTACCCACAGTTTTATTGACACAAGTTTTAGCCAGAGACTGGGCTTACAGACATCTGACAACCGTTCCTTTGAAGTACAAGTAGCTAATGTGGAGAAGGTGACTAGCCAAGGGCTATGTAAAGGAGTTGTTATAGAGTGCCAGCAGAAGAAAATAGTTGCAGATCTTTTGTCCTTGCCAATTGCTGGGTGCCAGATAGTGTTGGGGAGCTAATTGGCTTAGCACCCTTGGTGATATTATCTGGAATTTCAAGGAACTAACCATGAAGTATGAGAAATCAGGAGTTCAGCAACAGTATAAGGGTGTCCAGGACTCAAACTTGCAACTCAAGGAGCCTGATAGAAAGGATTTGAGACAAGGGAGGCAATTCTTTATCATACAACTATGCTCCATTGGACTGCAGGAAATCAAGTCACATAACTATAGTGAAGAAGTGGCAATTACAGCATTATTAACCAAGTATTAGGAGTTATTCACTGAACCAAAGGGACTGCCACCCAGAAGAGGGTATGATCACAAAATACCTCTGTTACCTGGTGCAACTCCAGTGTGCAATAGGCCCTACAGGCACCCCTATATTCATAAAAATGAGATAGAGAGGCAGGTGCAGGAAATGTTGGACACTGGTATAATAAGGCCCAGTCAGAGCTCCTATTCTTCCCCAGTGATCCTTGTGAAGAAGAATGATGGCAGATGGAGAATGTGCATAGACTACAGAGGTTTGAATCAGCAAACAGTCAAAGATAAGTTCCCAATACCCTTCATTGAAGAGCTCTTTGATGAACTCTATGGGGCTAAGTACTTTTCAAAGCTAGACTTAAGAGCTGGGTATCATCAAGTGAGGATGGCAGGGGAAGACATCCACAAAACAGCATTTAGAACCCATTAAGGGCACTATAAATTTTTAGTAATGCCCTTTGGGCTCACAAATGCCCCTTCCACCTTCCAAGCTCTCATGAACTCAGTCTTCAAGGATTTTCTTAGAAAATTTGTGCTTGTTTTATTTTTTATGATATATTAGTATATAGTCCAGACCTACAGAGCCATTGCAGGCACTTGGAAGCAGTTTTCCATAGGTTGCAGGACCATCAAATTGAAAGTGAAAAAGAGCAAATGTTACTTTGGGCAGAGGCAAGTAGGGTATCTTGGGCACATTATCTCTGAGGGAGGAGTGGAAGTGGATAAAGATAAGATAAAGTCTGTCCTAGAATGGCCCATACCTAAGACCATCAAAGAACTCAGAGTTCCTGGGTCTCACAGGATATTATAGGAGATTTGTTAAGGGTTATGCAGTGGTGGCAGGCCCCCTTACCTCCCTCCTCAAAAAGAATTCTTTTCATTGGGATGACGGAGCCAAAAATGCTTTTGAAGGTTTGAAGGCAAGGATGACACAACCTCCGGTATTAGCCATGCCTGACTTCAATGGCACTTTCATTCTAGAGTGTGATGCATCAGACAATGGTATTGGGGCTGTGCTCATGCAAAAAGGGCAACCACTGGCATACTTGAACCAAAACTTAAAAGGAAGGGCTACGGTATTATCCACTTATGAGAAAGAAATGTTAGCTATTTTGTTAGCTGTCAAGAAGTGGAGCCAGTATCTCTGGGGAAGGCAGTTTATCATAAGGACTGATCACCAATCTCTTAAACACTTATTAGAGCAGAGGATCGCTACTGAAGCACAAGGCAAGTGGTTAATGAAACTGTATGGGTATAGTTACACGGTGGAGTATAAGAAGGGGACTGAGAACAGAGCTGCAGAGTTTGTCCAGAAGAGACAGTGTTCAACTACAGGCCATAACTGCAGTACACAGTGATTGGCTCCAACAATTCAAAGGGGCAATGGCAGATTCCAGCTACTATCAAGAGCAGTTGCAGAAATGGGAGCAGGGGCTTTTGAATGCTAACAGATATTCATTGAGGAATGGGCTCTTATATTACAAGCACAGGTTACTCATAGACCCTCATTCAGATTTTGTGCCTTTTATGCACAGAGAGCATCATGATTTACTCTCTGCAGGGCACTCTGGGTTCCAGAAAACCCTCCATAGGCTTAGGAAAGTCTGTTTCTGGAGAGGTATGAAGAAAGATGTTCAAAACCACAAGGCTTGTGAAGTCTGCCAAAAGCATAAGGTTGAAAATTCCTCACCTGCGGGACTATTACAACCACTTCCAATCCCTGATAAGGTATGGGAAGATATTTCTATGGATTTTGTGGAGGGATTACCCACCAGTCATCACAAATCTACTGCAATGGCAGTGGTTGATAGACTCACAAAATATGTTCACTTGTTTGCCCTGGCACACCCCTATACTGCCACCACAGTTGCACATGTTTTCCAAGGAGGAGTTTTCAAGTTACATGGCATGCCAAAAACCATAGTAACTGATAAAGACCCCATATTCACTAGTGCTTTTTGGAAGGAATTTTTTAAACTCCATGGCACTCAACTGAATTACAGCACCTCATACCATCCACAGTCAGACGGCCAAACCGAAGTCACCAATCGATGTATTGAGGGGTACCTCAGGTCTACTGCAGTCATCAGGGGTCTTTGTCAGCACCTCGAATGGTGTGGTCTTTGTCAAAGCTCTTAATGTGGGCCGAGTACTGGTTTAACACTAATTGGCACTCTGCCACAAAAACCACACCATTTGAGGCTGTGTATGGCAGGCCTCCACTAGACATACTGACTTATGTTCCAGAACTGGTACAAGAAAGAGGAGTAGCAGAGGCTACGGCCTCGAGGGATATCTCTCTCCAAATTCTTAAGGACAACTTGTTGTTAGCCCAAGACAGAATGAGAAAGTTAGCAGACTCCCATAGGGTGGAGAGGGAATTCCAGGTGGGTGACAAAGTTTACCTCAAGTTACAGCCATATAGGCAGATCTCTATGTCCAAAAGGAAATCCCAGAAGTTGTCTCCTAGGTATTTTGGGCCTTATCCAGTGATGGCTAGGGTGGGGACAGTGGCTTACAGATTAGAACTGCCAGAAGAAGCTCAAATTCACCCAGTGTTCCATGTTTCACAACTTAAGAAGCATGTTAGCAGCAACAAGGTGATAGAAGAGGGGGCCCCAAATCAAAAAGAGGAGTTATTGCTGGAACCTGAGTTGATATTGGAAAGGAAACTGGTTCAAAGGAGGAAAAGGGCTGCAGTTGACCTCCTGGTGCAGTGAAAAAATGGGGATGCAAGGGAGGCCACTTGGGTTCTCTATGAGAAATTCAACAAGACATTCCCTTACTTTGACCCTGAGGCAAGGTCAAATTAAAGGGGAGGTATTGATGCATTCCTAAATGTGACAGTAGTTGTAGCTCTCAGTAGCAAGTAAGGGGTTAGTCTTTCATACCTTCATTTGCAATACCAATTACCTTTGTAGCAATATCCAATAGAAGCTTAGTGAAGATGTAGCAGTCAGGAGCTTAGTGAGGATGTAGCAGTAGTTCAGTAGAAGCAAGGAGCAGAGCAGTTGACAGTTGGCCTAATCAACAGAACTCTAGTCAACAGAAGGATCCAACCTGGCAGGTTAGTTAGGACAAGTCAGCACGTAGGGATAGAAGGGTAATTTTCATTTGCATTTTGAAATTGTATAAATACCTCAACAAGGAGGGAAGAGGGGATTGGGTGGTAATGAGTTTCTTGAATTGTAACAGAAATTCCATTAGCAATAAAAGTTATTTTTTCTTCTTCTTCATTTTGCTCTGTCATTACACATAAACCCTAGTTCAATCATGGTGAATCCCTCAAGAACGACCTCTAATTCTGCAACAGCAGGAAGAGGCCGCATCATACTGTTGCAAATCTATACACAAAATTTCATCTTGATGATTTTTTAGGGTTTACCCCAATTTTCAGTTCCATAACTCGTTCAACCCCTGGAATCAACCATTTCAAGCAAATTGACGCTGAAATCGTCATATCCATCCCAATTTTTTTATGAAATTAACAACAAAAACCAAAAAAATTTAAGAAATCAAGGACAAAAAAATCCGAGTTGAACGTAGTGCCAGCTTGGCGTAGGAGGAGTGTTGGGAACGAAAGTGCGGAAACCGTTCCACAAACCAGAGAGTACCTGCGAGAGACCGAGCAAAACGCACAAACCAAAAACGTCAAACACAAATCGCAGACACAGAGATTTTTGACGTGGAAAATCCTTGCGGAAAAAATCACGGGACGATCGAAGTCCAACCCTGAAAAGCCTCCACTAATGGAATAAGAAATACACCGACTCCTTACAAACTTCTCACCGATCCAAACGGATCACACAACTCTTTTGGAACAGAAAATAGATTATAACCACGAAGAAGAAAGACAACGAGAAATACCCGAAACTGATCTCCTTCTTCGAAACGGCCTCCAATCCTTGTTTCTCCTCTCCAATATTGCAATGACACTCTTGCCTCATTTTCTCTCTTTGTTGCTATTTTTTTTAGAGAGAGAGATGTATTTTTTAGGGCCAGGAGACACCTATATATAGCCTCAAACCCACAACTAGCATTCCTATTATAGATAGGAATATCCAATCCAAATTCATTGACATATTCCTATTATATGTAGGAATATCCAATCCAAATCCATTGAGATATTCCTATTATATTTAGGAATATACAATCCAAATAAATTGAGGTATTCCTATTATATGTAGAAATACTCAATCCTACTCCGGGGTATTTTTCACATAGGTTGGGAATCTCATCCACTCCAACAAATCTTTTCCTTCACAACTATGTGGAGGGGGTCGTCATCCCGACGATCCGCCTGCAGAACTCAAACTTTTTCCTTGGTAGAACCTTTGTGAACATATCTGCTCCGTTGTATGGACATTCTCAAGCATCCCTTCCTTCTTGTCAACCACATCTCGTATCCAATAATACCGGGTATCAATGTGCTTGGACCGGCTATGAAATATCTGATTCTTTATAAGGTGAATAACACTCTGACTATCGCAAAGCAAAGGATACTGCTCCTGCTTTAGTCCAATTTTCTGCAACAGCTTCTTCATCCACAACAACTCCTTGCAAGCCTCCGTCGCCGTAATGTATTATGCCTCTGTCGTCGACAAGGCAACACACTTCTGTAAACGCGACTGCCACGATACTGCTCCACCAGCAAACATCATCACATAGCCCAAAGTCGATCGCCTCGTCTCTATATCTCCAACCATATCAGCGTCGGTATATCCAACCACCTTCGGCTCGTCACCACCAAATAAAAGTCTCCAATCGGCAGTACCCTGAAGATATCGTAGAATCCACTTGACCCTACTCCAATGTACCCTTCCAGGATTGGAAGTGTACCTGCTAACTGTGTCGACTGCGTGAGCAATGTCTGGCCTCATACATACCATAACATACATAAGACTCCCCACGACTGAGGCATATGGAACTCGCTCCATATCTTCCTTCTCGTCCTCGGTAGATGGACACTGCTCCTCAGTGAACTTAAAGTGAGCCGCAAGGGAGTTACTCACTTTCTTCAACCCGTCAATCCCGAAACGTTGAAGTACCCGATGAATGTACTTCTTTTGGGACAAGTGTAACAGCTTGGACTCTATCTCTCTCTCTCTCTCTCTCTCTCTCTCTCTCTCTCTCTCTCTCTCTCTCTCTCGGCTGATCTCTATCCCAAAAATAGTCTTCGCTGCGCCCAAATCCTTCATAGAGAAGGCCGCGTCCAGTTGGCGCTTCAACTCTGCTATCCTGGTGGCATTCTGACCCACCAACATCATGTCATCAACATAAAGCAACAAAATGATAAAATCATCCTCGGCGAAGTACCTCACAAAAACATAATGATCTGACGTCGTCCTTGCATAGCCATGCTCCCCCATAAACGACTCGAACTTCCTGTACCACTGCCTTGGAGCATGTTTCAGACCATACAAGCTCTTTCTCAACCGGCAGACCAAATGTGACTTGCCCTTCTCACAGAATCCCTCTGGCTGCTCCATGTACAACTCCTCCTCAATATCACCGTAGAGGAATGACATCTTCACATCAATTTGCTCGACCTCCAAGTCGAAACTGGCTGCCAATGCTAGCACCACCCGTATAGACGACTGCTTGACGACTGGCGAAAAGATCTCATCATAATCTACGCTTTCCGCTGACCGTAGCCTTTAACTACCAGCCTCGCTTTGTATCGAGGGCGAGTAGCATCATCTGTCTGCTTCACTCTGAACACTCATCGATTCTTCAAAGTCTTCTTGCCCTTTGGCAACCGCATCAGATCATAAGTAGAGTTGGCCTCCAAGGAACTCAACTCCTCCTGCATGGCCTCCATCAACTCCTGCCTGTGTTCGTCTTCCATAGCCTCTGCGAAACTTTCGGGTTCTCCCCCGTCAGTCAGTAGCATATACTCACCCGGTGAGTATATCTCGTAGATGGTTGACGCTCTCTATCGCTCCTCCTCAGCGCAACCACTGGTGTTGGCTGTATATCTACAATCTTCTCCCCTCTAGGAACTGCCTCCTCGGCATGCTCATCCTCCTGAGGGTCACCCTGACCACCATCAGCAGGCTGATGATCAAGGTTGGGAGCAACTCCATGTACAGGCTCTCCCATAATTGGATCATCTGCGATATCCTCTAGAAACTGTTTGAAGCGAAATGACTCTAACTCAGGCAATTCCTCAGCCTCAGAAGGCATCTCGGAATCCTGAGTGTTGGTCATGGTCTGATTCTCGACGAATACCACGTTCCTGCTTCTGTAGAACTTTCTTCCCACTAGATCGTAGAGTTTATAGCCAAACTCATCCCGATCTTAGCCGACAAAGACGCACTTCCTCGTCTGTGGCTCAAGTTTGGATCTCTTATCCTTCGGTACATGCACGAAGGCCTTACAACCAAACACTCACAAGTGATTGTATGACGGCTCTTTGTCGTACCATACTTTGTCAGGCACATCACCCTGCAAAGGAGCACTAGGAGATAAATTAATAACATAAGCAACTGTGTAAAGTGCCTCACCCTAATAGCTGCCTGGCAAGTTTGCTTTTGACAGCAAACACCGCACCCTCTCCATTAGCGTCTTGTTCATCCGCTCCGCTACACCGTTGAGCTGCGGTGCCTTTGGTGGGGTCTTCTGGAGTTGTATCCCTTGCTCTCTGCAATAAGCATCAAAGGGATCAATATACTCGCCGCCATTGTCTTACCGAACACAAAGCAGCTTATTGTCCGTCTCCCTTTCAACAGAGGCCTGAAACTCCTTGAAAGTGGGCAGCACCTGATCCTTGTTCTTTAAGGTATAGACCCAAACCTTCCTGGAACAATCATAAATAAATGTTACAAAATAAGAAGCACCACCAATGGATTTTACCTTCATAGGACCGCAGACATCCGAGTGAATCAACTCGAGCAATGCCGGCTTCCTTGAACTTGGGTGATTTTGAAAAGACACCATATTTTGCTTTCCCGCCAAACAGTGCGTGCACTTCTCCAACTTTGTAGACTTTAGCCCTGGAATCACCTTCATTTTCACCAAGTAGTTTATCCCCTTCTCGCTGATATGGCTGAGTCGCATGTGCCACAACTCAGTAGACGCATCAGTAGCTGCGTTAACCTCATGTGCCCCGTGTGCGCTCTCTTCCATATAGTAGAGTCTGGACCTCTTGCTTCCTCTGGCAATCACCATCGAACCTCTGGAAAGCTTCCACTGATTGTTCCCGAAGAGACTGAAGAAACCCTCGTCATCCAATCTTCCAACCGACACCAGGTTGAAACGGATATCAGGGACATGATGGACATCTTTGAGAACAAGAACTGCACCTATCTTTATCCTCAAATGCACATCTTCAATGGCAACCGCCTTCGACACATCTCCATTGTCCATCTTCAACACTCCACAGTCGCCTGTTGTGTATGTAGCAAATAGTGCCCTATTGTGAGATACGCGCGCTGAAGCACCTGAGTCCACCAGCCAAGAGTTGTCATCGCAGGCGAGGTTCATAACTACCTCATCACCTACAATGATCATGTCGCCTCCATGTGTCGAGGCCGCCGCTGTAATGTTCTCACTTTGCTTCTCCTTGTCGCCCTTCTTCTCTCTCTTTCAAGCGAAATAGTTTCGCTTGATGTGGCCATTCTTGCCACAATGGTAACACTCTGAGTCCTCGTACCGACCCTTGGACCTTCTCTTGCTTTTGTCTTCACCACCGCCTGGACCCCTGCTTTTACCCCTTCTGCGGCTCTCTGAAACAAGCGCCTCTGAGTGGGATGTGGATGAAGTGCCCTGAGAACGTCTCCGCATCTCTTTATTCAGTACCCTGCTCTTAGCAAACTCCAGACTGACCACGCCTTCCGGAGCAGAAGCGATCATAGACACTCGTACGGTCACCCACGAGTCTGGCAATGTACACATCATCCATAGTCCCTGAACCTCATCGTCGAACTTGACTCTCATCAAGGATAGCTGGTCAACCACGCCCTGGAACTCACTCAAGTGATCCGTAATAGACGCCCCATCTTTGTACCGTAGACCCATCATCATCCTGATCAGGAATAATTTATTTACTCTGGTCTTCTTCGCATACAAAGATTCTAGCTTATCCCACAGTGTCCTCACGTGCTCAATATTGGCAACGTGGTTGTACGCGTTCTCGTCAACGAACTGCCTGATGTACTCACACACCTGTATATGCTCGAAATTTCAGTTCTCTTCGATTTTGTCACTGGGCCTCTCGGAAGCAAATACCGGCAGATACAGCTTTTTGACAAATAGCATATCCTTTATCTTGCTCCTCCAGTAATGATAGTTGGTACCGTTCAGGTTTACCATGCGCACCGGCTTCGCGTCCATCTCTCCTCCCTGGTTTGCTTGTTAACTCTTGACACCCTTCTGAAATTCCACAACCTGGCTCTGATACCACTTTGTTGAAAACGAAAGTGCGAAAACCGTTCCCCAAACCAGAGAGTACCTGCGAGAGAACTGAGCAAAACGCACAAACCAAAAACGTCAAACACAATCGCAGACACAGCGATTTTTGACGTGGAAAATCCTTGCGGGAAAAACTACGAGACGATCGGAGTCCAACCCTGAAAAACCTCCACTAATGGAATAAGAAATACACCGACTCCTTACAAACTTCTCACCGATCCAAACGGATCACCACAACTCTTTTGGAACAGAAAATAGATTATAACCACGAAGAAGAAAGACAACGAAAAATAACCGAAACTGATCTCATTCTTCGAAACGGCCTTCAATCATTCTTTCTCCTCTCCAATGTTGCAATGGCACTCTTGCCTCGTTTTCTCTCCTTGTTGCTATGTAATTTTATTTTATTTAGAGAGAGAGATGTATTTTAGGGCCAGGAGACATCTATATATAACCTCAAACCCACAACTAGCATTTTATTGTACTACTTGAGAGGGCGGGGGGGGGGGGGGGGGGGTGTGGGGGGGTAGACTTCAACCATTTTAGTTGTTTCTAGATTTGGAAAAATTATGAAATAATTTCTTTTGGAGAAGAGGTATTTTATTTAAATGTTATTGAATATTAATTTCTTAGATGGAGAGATTACAGTGATAAGATTATGAGTTATTATAGAATTAAAAATAATAAAAATTAGTAAATAATTAATAATTAATAATTAATTTAGTTAGTTAGATAATTAATTAAGTAGTTAATTAATCAATCAAATTATATTATTATTAATTATTAAGCTAGATTATAGTGAATTAAGTAGTTAGATTATGAGTTATGGCACTTGCTATTTATTATAGAAACTTTAACCATTTTAACCTCGATTTTCAGCTCACCGACGGGGCAGGGGGACTCAAGGTCGACGTGAATTCAGCTCCAAAAAGGCTATCTCGTTTATCAGGATAGCAATAAACCATGTCCATAACCTCCAACGTGTTGTACACACAACTCACGTGTCCGATGTTGATAATATGTAGCCAAACATTTAAAGACAATTTTAGAATATAATAATTAGTATAAAATTTAAATCATACTCAAAATTACTTTTACACTTTCATAAGACAATAATTGGTTGCCTCTAGCATTGTCCATATACAAATATAGGAAAGCTTAAAAAGGAATATTTAAAGAGTTTCTTATGACGGTGGGAATGATTTAGCTAAAGACGAATCACCATAAACTGGTGCTATGCATTAAGCAATTACATATATTTATAAGTTTTGGTAAGTTTCCGGGTTATATATGTACAACAAAATCAAGATTACGGATGGATATGCTTTGGGTGAGCTTTCGGTTTATGTTTTTCAATCAAATCAAAATAATCAAAAGCGAATAAATAAAAATTCTAAAAATTTAAAATCAAAATCAAACTGAAATTACACAAAATCGAACTGAGTCGAATAATATATTTGGTTTGTTCGGTTGGACAATTTTTATTGTTTAATGTAGGAGTGAGCATTCGATTTATCCGGTTTCAAACGAACCGAAATAGTAAATATCGAATAAACCGGAATTCTAAAAATTCAAAACCGAAATCGAACCGAAATTATCCAAAACCGAATAATCTATTCGGTTTATTTGGTTTGCTCGGTTGGACAATTTTTATTGTTTAATAGGTCGGACCCAATGTTGAAATTATGATTAAATTATATTAAAAATATATAAATTTATACACATACTTTTTTTATTTCAAAGTTTCGTCCAAAGTTAAACTCGTTGTTAAATTACTAAAATTGAATTCAAAAACACACACACACAAATATATATATATATATATATATATATATATATATATATATATATATATATATAATTGTTTTTTGCAAAATACATATATTTTTATTATAAAATATACATAAAATTTAAAATATTTATATATTTATATAAGTCTTATTTGTTTTTCGGTTTTCAATCAAAATCGAAATCGAACTAATTTTTTTAATTCGAACCTAATCTCCGATCAAGTTTATCCAATTCTGTTTGTGTCCAAAACCGACCAAGTCAATAAGCTTTAATTCTCCATTTAAACAACAGCAAAAGTTCTACAATAGCGGGGTCCACACGTGTGCAAGACTCTACTACTGTTGACTTAATTAAGTCACGTGCTCCTCTCTCACCGAGGACGGCACGTGAGCAATATGGAAATGTATATAATATTGGTCAGGATTTGCGCCTTTGATGTAATAGTCCTTAATAACTTACTTTATTGCAGATTGAACACTAGTAACTTATTGCCAACATTGTTTTCATATCAAATTAGTCAAGTAAATACCACAATTCACAAAAGCTGAGGCTATTGCAACAGCCAATCTGTCTTTTTTCAAATTTTCAAATTTTAATTTTCAATTGTTTAATTAGAACTGTTCTTACTAAAATTAATCTTTCCTTTGTGTCCAATCTCTGTGTCTTTTTTTGGATTTTTTGTTATATATTTTCTTGTATATCAGTTAAGAAATAGATTATAATATCTAATTCGAATAAATTGCATTATATTATATTACATTAATTTTTAAATGTTATTAGGTTTTAAATTATTATCTAAATTAAATGAGATTAAACTATAATCAAAAGTAGCTTAAATTATTTTTTGGTTTAAGTTCAACTATATTAGAATTTGGATTAGATCGACATGACCGATCCTGTGGTAAGGCCGGACAAGCCATCGAATTTGGATAACCTCTCGATTACGGCAACCCCCTTAGATTCCTAAGTCCCCACATCTCCGCCAATAGAGTGTTATAATTTTGTTGTCTTTTCTTATTGAACAATTTCAGAATACAAAAAAAATAAAATAAAATTAAACAATGTTACCGGCCTCTGGGGAAGTCGTGCACGAAGCACTGCCCTAAGAGTTTATTCGGGATCTGTGTGCAGACGTACCCGAAGCTCCTAGTGGTAAAACCCCCGCACTACCGGTATCTCGTTGCCGCACACGACTTGGAGAGAACGACCAGGACTTAGCTCTGCCCAGAGCTTGGAGATGAGGACGAAGAACAAAATGTTGACAGAGTTTGGAGTAAGAAATTTTTCGGAATAATTTTACAAAGAAATTAGCACGTATATATGAACTGTTTGTGTAACGGTCAGAATTAGTTCTCTATTAATTCAGACGTTACACAAGAGAATAAATAACGAACCTGGACACAAAAACGGTTTAAAAACATTTTGTAACGTTCAGAAATTAATTTTCTAACGTTACAGAAAAATAAATGACTGAATAAAGAGGAGCAAAAAGAATTTTAGGGTCCCAGCCCGAACCCGAAGAGGAAATCGGATCAGCATTCGACGCCCGCAGATGTGGGCGCGTACCCGCACCCGTTACGCGCGCCGAACCGAACCGAGCCGAGCCGGGCCGGGCGGCGGCGGCGCGCGCGTGTGGCCCAAGGGGTTCCCCACACAACAACTTAATAGAGCAAAGGAAAGAAACTAATATATGTACACAAGGGGGCTATGGTGCACCCGATGTGGGACTAAAGAAAGAAAGAGGAATTGAGCTTTTGCAAGAAACGCAAAACAAAAACCAACAATCCCCTCCCAAAAGGTCAAGTTCCGAAACAGAGATAAGAGTGAAGTAAATAGAGAGAGAGAGAGAGAGCATCTGGGCAGTAAAATACTATGCATAGATGAGATGGGCTACAGCCTTGAATCTCACGTAGTGACTATTGCCTTAATCTGAAGAAGTGCTTGATGGACTATGCCTTGAATCAGACTTCTTGAACCAGATTTAGAAAAATAGCACACATAGTACGCTAGAGGTCCTTGGTCTATCGGGTGACGCTTTTAAATGGCCATGCGCACTTTCCACATTCATGAGAGTTGTCTGGGATCGCCCTGTCCCATAGTCGCGGCCTTCACGACCTCTCATATAGGTAAGTCCTTAATGGTTGGTGATATGAATCAACCTAGCATTACAGCTTGGACCTATTAAGAGTTTAAACTCATCCTAACCATGTCACACAGGAACACTGTCACCATAGGGATGGGGAATCATTGTACACATGTACAGCCGCTTGGGCTTTATTTTAATGAGACTTTTAATCTCGAGTCAGTGTTCCATAAAGTCACCTAAGTTCAGCTTGTTTCTACCCATTGAACCGGCTTCTTGGGATCTCCAGTCAGACTCGGTTGGGTTGCCACTGCTGGTGACTAACTTATGGGCTTAACCCCATCCCCCTCGATGATTCTAGGATCAAAGTCCTAGACAGACCCTTCGTCAAGTGATCTGCAAGGTTCTTTTCTGACTTTATATAGTCAAGAACCACAAATTTGCCTAGTAGGCTTTTTATTGACTTGAAGTGCAGCTGCAGGTGCCTGTTCATCTTAGCATTCACAGAATCATGCTTTAGTAGTTCAATAACAGATTTATTATTACAATTTATAAAAATTGCAGGAACAGGACTAAGAGAAACAGGTATATGCATAATAAGATTTTTAAGCCATTCAGCTTCTGTGCAAGTTGTATCTAAAGCTATCATTTCAGAGTCCATTGTACTCCTAGCTATGATAGTTTGCTTACAAGAGCTCCAGGAGATCGCAGCTCCTCCTAGAGTAAATACATATCCAGTAGTAGATTTTATATCATGTGAGTCGGTTACCCAGTTTGAATCTGAATAACCTTCTATGATATCATGGTGCCTAGTAAAATAAAGTTTGTAATCTAGGGTGCCATTGAGATATCTAAATACCCTATCCAAGGCAGTCCAATGTGACTGATTTGGGTTACTGGTATATCTACTTAGTCTCCCAATAGCAAATGCAATATCAGGTCTTGTCCTGTTTGTTATATACATAAGGGAGCCTATCATCTGTGAATATTTGTGTTGTTCCAACGGTGATCCTTCATTCTTTTTCAGTACAATACTGCTGTCATAAGGAGTAAGGACAGGTTTCTTATCAAATAACTCAAACCTTTTTAGCATTTTTTCAATTGAATGTGCTAAAGATAGAGTATAACCCTCTTTGCCTTTGGTTACTGGCATTCCTAAAATTAAGTTGTCTTCTCCTAAGTCTTTCATATCAAACTGGCTAGATAAATAGTTTTTTGTAATATTTATCAATTCCAGTGATGAACCTAGGATAAGAATGTCATCTACATACAAGCATAAAATGACACAACTTTTACATGTACCTTTAGAGTATATGTATTTGTCATACTCATTTGACAAGAAACCATATTCACAAATAACTTTGTCAAATTTATTGTGCCATTGTTTGGGAGCTTGTTTCAAACCATAGAGGGATTTTACAAGTCTGCAGTCTTGGAAATAAGATCTAAGGTCATCATCCTTTTAATGGAACCTAGGTTCACATGACCTAGTCTGTCATGCCAAACATTTGAAGATTCTATATTAGAGACAATGAGAGAACAATCAGACATTTTATTCATTGTACTTAAAATGAAAAGACCGTCTTTTACAAAGCCTTTTCCAATAAAAGAGTCATGTTTAGAAAAAAACTACTTTATTAGCCTCCATTACAATTTTGTATCCTGAGGCTACAAGAAGGGATCCACTAACTAGGTTTCTCCTGACAGACGGCACATGAAGAACATCATGAAGAGTTAAGATTTTTTCTGATGTCATCTTCAAGTCAACTTTTCCTCTTCCAATTATTTGTGCCGTTGAGCCATCTCCTAGGGTCACACCTCCTCCACTTGATTCCTGAAGGAACTCGAAGAACCTTTGTGAAGCATGTTCGCTTCTGGTTTAACTGAGTCCTTTCCTTTGTAGGAGGTCTGGACAGCTTCCTTCTTCCTATGGTAGCAGTTGGTGGCCATATGGTTTGTTTTACCACACACAAAACAAAACCTCTTCTGATCCTGAGTCTGACTGAAGTTCCTAGGTATTTGGTTTTGTTGATGATGGTTGTGGTGGTTAGGCTGAAAGTTTTTCTTCTTCTTGAAGAAATTCTTTTTGGGTTTATTAGGAAAATTAGACTTGGGTTTTCCTTGGCCTTCTACAAGGTTTACCTTAGCTTTAGATTCAGTCTTAGGCTTAGACCTCAATCTAATTTGTTCTTCGGTTCTAATTTTTTTTAGGACTTGATTGTAGGTAAGTTCTCCTTGTGTATGGATAAGATCCTTAGCCATATCAGACCAAGAGGGAGGTAGCTTGTCTATTAGGCATGCTATTTTATATTCATTGGAGAAAGATGTGCCTTTGGCTTGAATATGTCTAAGGTATTCTTGGAATTCATGGAGCTGATCATTCATTGGTTTGTCATCTACCATGAAATACCTATTAAAGGTTGAAGAATTAAACCTTTCTATTCCGGCATCATCACAGCCGTATTCATCTTCCAAGGCTTTCCAAAGTTCTTTAGCGCTCTTGTATTCAAAAAATATATCATACAAGGATTCAGATAATGCGCTTAGAATTCTATGAAAACAATGAAAGTCTATCTCTTTTGGGGTTTTTGGTTTCGATGAGGTGGACACTCCTATGTCAGACTCAGTTTCATCAGAATTATTTGTGATGGGTGAGGACCCATCAATGGCAGAAATAAGTCATAAGGTCGTGAGCCAAAATTTTATTTGACTCTGCCATCTCTTGAAATATGAGCCATCAAACTTAGCAGATTTTGCAGTAGAGGATTCCTCCTTACCAGTCATGATTGCAGTCTGAAAAATATAAATTTATTTAATAACAATGTCTAAGATAATAGTTTAGGCGGTCTTTGCTAATCAATCTTAAAATCTTTAGTTTTTCAAGTATTGATCAACTCAGGTTAGCTATAGGGGCCGGTTCCCAGCTAGCGGTGGTCCGAAGACTCTTAAGTACCGTGTCGCTTAGGGTTGTTTACACCCGGTTGACAGAAGGACCCTTTCGGCTTGTGCCCGAGTTTGTCTCTACTTTGAAACTTTAGATTCAAGATTTTATTTGCAATTTTCTTTTACTAAACTATTTTATTTTTGGTCCTAGTTGCTTTCAAAATACTAAGTGATTAGAAAAAGAAGCAAATTGTAGGTTACAATTGAAAGAAATTTTGTGATCAAAATTGCAATTGACAAAGTTATATAATGTGCTAACAATATTTAAAACACTTTAAGCAAATTTGCAATTTGACAATATAGTAAGCAATTTGACAAGTAAACAAATAAATCAATTGAGGAATTGAAACAAATTTCTACAGTGACTGTTAACTTGAATTTTGTAGAGAATTTGTGGAGTAACTATTAACAAATTGCTAGAAGTCAAATTGCTATAGTAACAAATTTCTAGAAAAAGAATTGTTACAGTAACCAATATCTAGAAAATAAATTTCTACAGTAAAAACAGTAGCTACTTGAATATTTTCTAGAACAGTAACTATCAATTCTAACCGTAGCTAATTTTAACTGAACAATTTGTTATTCTAACAGTAGCTACTTGGATCAATCTTTCTATTCTAACAAATTGCTATGAAACACCAACAGTAACTATTTTCTAACAAATTGCTACTTGGATCAATATTCTATTCTAACAGTAACATCAACAGTGACTATTGAATTTCAACAGTAACAAATCACAACAGTTTTATATTTCCTTACACAGTAAGAATAGTGAATAGAAGTGGTTTGTTTTCCTTACCACGAACAAGTTTAATATACAGCAGGTATATTCAGTATTCACTATTCTTAAATTGCTGTATATTCACTATTCTAAAATTTCTGTATATTCAGTACTAACTAGTGAATAGAAATGGTTTGGAAAACCAAATCAATTAGAAAGGAATCAATTTTATATTTCCTTATAGCAGGTATATTTTGCCTCAGTGAAAATAGAAATAGTTAGCACCGGAATATATTTAAAATATAGAATTGCTTACTATTGTTCTATTTAACTAAAATGAAATAAACTCTTAGATTGTTATAATTTTGTTGTCTTTTCTTATTGAACAATTTCAGAATACAAAAAAAATAAAATAAAATTAAACAATGTTACCGGCCTCTGGGGAAGTCGTGCACGAAGCACTGCCCTAAGAGTTTATTCGGGATCTGTGTGCAGACGTACCCGAAGCTCCTAGTGGTAAAACCCCCGCACTACCGGTATCTCGTTGCCGCACACGACTTGGAGAGAACGACCAGGACTTAGCTCTGCCCAGAGCTTGGAGATGAGGACGAAGAACAAAATGTTGACAGAGTTTGGAGTAAGAAGTTTTTCGGAATAATTTTACAAAGAAATTAGCACGTATATATAAACTGTTTGTGTAACGGTCAGAATTAGTTCTCTATTAATTCAGACGTTACACAAGAGAATAAATAACGAACCTGGACACAAAAACGGTTCAAAAACATTTTGTAACGTTCAGAAATTAATTTTCTAACGTTACAGAAAAATAAATGACTGAAATCGGATCGGCATTCGACACCCGCAGATGTGGGCGCGTACCCGCACCCGTTACGCGAACCGAACCGAGCCGGGCCGGGCGGCGGCGGCGGCGCGCGCGTGTGGCCCAAGGGGTTCCCCACACAACAACTTAATAGAGCAAAGGAAAGAAACTAATATATGTACACAAGGGGGCTATGGTGCACCCGATGTGGGACTAAAGAAAGAAAGAGGAATTGAGCTTTTGCAAGAAACGCAAAACAAAAACCAACATAGAGCCTTTGTTGTCCATCCCAATTCATTTTTGTCATTTAAACTAACAATCCACCAGGTCCATATTTTGAGTTCCCACTAGAAATATCTCGAGTAGTCCAAGAAGAGAAAATCGAAACTCGAGCTCCACGACGCTGTCAGAAACGGAGACTTCGACTTCGCTGCCAACCCCACTCGCCAAGGAACAACTAAATTTAGCTTCGATTAGGACAATCCAATTTCCGACCGTGTAGATTGAAATCCTAAATAACTTAATTTTAAGTTATGGTTTAGATTAAAATAATATAACTTCACATTCTATTTTGATTAGATTATATCTGATTTGAATACGGTAATATCATATATAAATTAACTTAAATCGTTGAATTCCATAGGCTAAATATTTGGAGATTATTTTCCATCTCTACACATAGGAAAAATATAATACATGAAAATTCTCATTCTTTTGAGTAAAAAAGAAATGTTTATCATAATTTGGAATTAAAAATAAGGTGGTCTATAATATATCTAGTTTGATCAATATAATCAAAATCAAATTTCACATCTATACTGCTCGACCCAGTGGGTGCCAAGGAAAATGAAAAATGAAAAAAATTCACATCTAGACTGATCAAATTAAATGGCTGATATCATGATTAGTTTAATTAAACTATGTAGACATTAAAGTCTATATATTTTTTATATTTCAAATGACAAACTAAATAGAGGAAAAAAGTAATCAACTAAAAAGATTGGGCGAGTAAAATATGTAAAAAAATGTTTTTCATGGAAGGGAAAAAAAATTTCGTGGGTCCAATTTTAGAAGGAAAAATATTTTTGTAAGACCAGGTGCAATTGAAACAAAGTAATATAAATTAGTGAAGGGTATTAAAGTAATCACAAAGTTTGTATTATTTCTGAGTCTGTCTCACTAATAATTTGGCTGTCGCAAGAACCTTCATTCTACCATGAATTACAATACTATTTCTCCGACAAAAAGATTCTTAATGATAGAGAAACCTCCAATCAAATTGAATAATTGGTAAAGACTTATTCCTAGTAGGACTGAAGTAAGATTGGATTTTGGGATTTTTTTTTCATGGTTTTCTTTTTTTAATCATTTACAGTAACTTTGGTTTTATATTTTTTTTTAGATGTCCGAGGTAATGTTTGAAAAATTGTGCATCCCGTGTTGTATTTCTTGAACTTGTCGTTTGGTTCTGTGGTCGAATGAATCGAG
Organism: Iris macrosiphon; assembly: GCA_036927795.1. NCBI lineage: Eukaryota > Viridiplantae > Streptophyta > Magnoliopsida > Asparagales > Iridaceae > Iris > Iris macrosiphon. Next base: position 170,880,067 of record JAYESA010000001.1, read on the forward strand.
ATGACAATATGTTAGATCTCTTGACTGATCGACTGACGGAAACGAGCAAATGTAGCCCAGGTACTTGTTTGCTCTGCTAACAAAAACGAGATAAGGTGGAGATTGTTGAACTGTATCTCGTTTTCGGTTTATCGCTCAAATGTGACGACAATGTAGTTGATAATTTAGTCTCACATATTAAGTAGGAAGTGGGGTAATGAGGTGTAGATAATTGGAATTGTTTCAGTCCTTACGTAAGAATTCTCTTTTAGAGCATATGGGCTCGGTCAAATATCACACCTCATTGTCCAACTATAATTCGGGTCACACCACGTTTCCAATAACGTGTCAACCTAAAAGCATTTTTTTTCTTTATTACGAGGTAAGATAAATTATTAAAAACAAAATCCACATTTCCATTATTATAAGGTGAGAGAACTTAAATTAAAATTAAAAATAATTTTATGTTGACAGATGACAACTTTTGTGTGGAATGATAAACATCATCATCCAAGTTTTAGTGGGTGAATGAAAATGGACTCAAAGAGAAGGTAGAGTAGTTTTGGCATTAATCTGTCAACTGTTTTAAAAGTCGTCATAAAATTGAATCAATTCTAAAAAGAATAATGTTGTTTGTGCGTCCTCCAAAGTATTCCTCCAAACCATCCCTCATTATGTGACAGATGACATGACGATTAATGTGGCAGCTGACATGACAAATTATAAATTAACATTAACATTAAAATTAAAATTAACATTAATATTAAAATTAATATTAATATTAATATTAATATTAACATTTACATTGACATTAATATTAACATTAACATAAAAAATAACATTAATATAAATATTAAAATTAAAATTAAAATTAAAATTAAAATTAAAATTAAAATTAAAATTAAAATTGAAATTGAAAAAAATTTGGTGATTAATTTTTTGGGTAAAATTTTTTCATGTCAGCTATCACATAATGCTATTTAGCATGCCACATCAGCCGCCATATAAGAAGGAATAGTTTTGAGGGATATTTTGGAGGTACGGATATTATTACTCTTTTAAAAATGAGATAAAAATAATGTTATTGAAACAACTTTCGAGACAATTTTTTCGATGAAAAAAATTAAGGATTATTTACACTAGCTTCTCTTATGTTTTATGTTTATTACACGTGTCAAGCTCTAGTCCCAAATACGTAGAACCAGAAATAGCCAGCTACGCATTCGACCATACTCTGGTCCGGTTCGAATACATATAAGCTGTAATAGAAGGGTCACTATCTATATAATCAAGTAAATATAAATATCTATGCATCAATCCACAATGAACGGAATATACAAGAATGAGCTACATGTGCTAAAGTCGGCCGCCAGTAACCCATAAGCTCGAATAGACTCGAGAAATGAATATGAGTCTATAAAACTAGGCTGTATCAGCAGATGAATAAACAATATGAATAATAACCATGACTCCGGAAGAAATGATATAAGTACCTGGCACAAATTCCTGCATGACAAAGCAACACACATCAGCACTCTAGACAGGCTCCACAACGGTCTATGCTGCAAAACTGGCAAGGGACCAGGTCCTCAGAGGGACGTAACAAGGTACAAGAAACAGTATGCCAAAATAAATACAGTATATAAAATGAATCAATAAGGTAAACTATGTAACCGGCTATGTGATATGCAAGTGAGAGCATTTATCATACTCAGGCTGAAACTACCATAGGCTCTGTGTCGGGAAAAGCCATAGCTGCATTTAGTATCACGACTCCAGTATATATGCCAAAGCAAGTAGTATCGCGACTTCAGTATATGTGCGAAAGCACCTCCAGTAGTACAGTATATATATCAATAATCAGCCTGTAACATGGTGTGTCTCTCCCCCACCCAATGTAATCATACGTCTCATGTCCATAACACGCAAGATCATGACCTCTAACTAATGCAGCGAGTCATAATGATAGATATGCAAAAGTAAGATCTATGTCACGAATCCTGTAACCTATACAAAATTACCATGAATAACTCAGGAAGATTTTGTTTCATGAACATTGTCAAGTGTCCTATGGTACGACGTACTTGATAATGCAAGCACGAAAATGTATAGGGTTGCGATATCAATCTCTAGGTGACGTTACACAACTCCGCGTACGGCGTTGACACCCAAATCTTAAGGACGTTAAGTAATATCACACGGTCCTAGGTTGAACAGATACATCATATAAATAAATTAAGAGAATAATATAAAGCAAGTACTACAAGATTGGCAAGGTACACTTGCTTGGGACTTGAATACCAACAGTCGCTCCGATATCAGCGGGATCTTCAGGTACTCCTCCGGTTGCTGAAATAATCATTACCATCATGTTCAGAAGATATCAAATAGCTAGAATTGCCTGTCCATAAGTCCAATTTGGATACAGAGACAAAATTGATAGTTTCTGGTCAAAGCAGGGTCCACATGTGGTCCGCTTCGCACCGAAAAATATGTCAAAGATAAAGTTCTTCAAATTCGTCAAAATTAGTGTCTACAAGTCCAGAACGACGATACGAATCCAACAGAATATCCAGAACTGGATTCCGATGAGCCGATCACAAAATCGTCCGTCAAGTAGAGCCGTGGGGCCCACGATACGGGATTTTGTCAACGTTCTCAGAATCGAACCAAACTTGGGTCACAGGACCAGTGTATCACTACGAGTCCGATGGCCCAAGTTTTGTTTCGAAACGACGAGCGTACACAAAGTTACAACGAATTTCAGAACAAGGCCGATATGTGACATTGTTGACGGATACGTGTTGATCCGGTGTGCACGCACATCCAAATCAACTTTCGCAAAATTTCATACGTCCGTATTGACGACACGCACCTTTCGGTAAAGTTCGTACACGACCAAGTTGCCTCATTTAGCGGCGCGCACCCAGTTCCGGCAAAATTTTGGTTTTAAATAACCAATATTTTGGTCATTTTCACCCTCAAATTAATTACAAACTACAACATAATAAAATAAACTAAAAACATAGTTTAAAACTTGGTTAAGTGGTCTAAATAACTGTTCAAGCCAATTTTAAAAATATTTAGCAAGTTGTGTGTAAAACAGTCGTGAACCGGAGGGGTTCGGGCCAGTTTCTAAATTTTCAGAAATTGGGGATTATTTGTCTGATTTTGTGTCGCAGTTTGCGATCGACACAAGACATGATACCCCGAACTAATTACACGAATTTCGAGAGGGTCATGCAGGGAACGGACACGATTCGACAGAACAAAAATCAGATCAATGCACAGGGAGTTACACGAGCGTGAAGACAGGTACCTTGATGTTGTATGTTGTTGCGAAAGAATGCGGCGTGGCGGGACACGGCAGTGGCGGCGGTTGTTGCGGTGGCTGCTGGGGTTGGCGGGGAGATCGGTATCGGCCGAATCTGGGTCGACGGGGGAGTCGGGCTCGCGGAGGCGGCCGGAGTGCGGTGGCTGAGGAGTCGGGGTCGATGGTGAGGCGGTGGTGGATGGTGATGGCATCGGCTGCGGGGGTTTTTATAGTGGTGGTGGTGGCCGACGGTTAGGGGAGGGGGATCGTCGGCCGGCGGTTATGGGAGTCGGAGCGTCGGGGAGGCGAGGCAGCGGCGGCGGCGGCGGCGAAAATGGTATGAGGGGAAACGGCGGGGAGGCTGTTGGGGATCGGGGGTTACACAGTTACTGTGTATTAGGATAGTGGGTCGGGACGGATTCTGGGTTCGAATCCGACCCGATCCGCTAGGGTTTAAATTAGGGTTCGGTTTAATAAACCGGTTGGGTTCAGCTCGGTTTGTTTTGGTTTATTTAGAACTTGTGTTTTTAGCTATTTAAAAATAGTTCTGGGGTCCAATAAATTTCAGAAAAATTACAGTATGTCTAATATTTTATTTTACACAAAAAAATATTATTTTTATAATATTTTAATATTTAATAAAATCACAAAAATTATTTAATAGTAGAATTTTTTTATTTTAATTAGTTAAAAATTACAGAAAAATTTTGAAATTTTGTTTTTAAATTCTGAAAAATTCTTGGTGTTTACAACACGAACTTCTCTTATTTAACAATAGGTACACGTACCTCCCCTATGATTTATGTTTTAAGGATTGTTATTGTAATAATCATATACATAAAATATAAAACATAAGAGAGATCCGTGTAATAAATATAAAATATAGGAGATGTTAGTATAATTATTTTTTAAATAAGGGAGGTCAATCTAATAAACATAAAATAAAAGTTGTCGAACTCGAGTGACTAAGGAAAGGTATAAGATCCTGGCTGGGTGACGAAAGATCGGTGGATCGAGCAACGGTAACGTATTATTTATTCCATTTATAAATGGTGGGAGTTCAGGACAGTACGTCCAACAACGTCTTGCTTCACCTTGAACGTGTCGAACCGACCTTTAAAACCAATTTGTGTAGTTGGCTCATAATCCAATTATACGCATGAGGTTCAGCACAATCTGCCTCGAAAAAATTAGTCTTATAACCTTGGACTATACCACAACTCGTTGGAAATGCAGTGTGATCCGAATCGAAGTTGGTCCATGAGGGGATGATATTAGACTGAGCTTATATGTCTTAATTTTTGTTCTCCGTTCTATTCGATGTGGAACTAAATTATCAACTTTATTGTTACCTTCTTTAATCGTTAGATTGAAAACGAGATATAATTCAACACACGTGATCACGTTTGAATGAGGTTGTTGTAATTTTCTTTTTGAAGCTGCATCAGTGTGGACCTCGGCCTAAGAATTTTGACCTAAAATTCTCATTTGACAAGCATCCAAACCACTCCCGTGTAATAAAATTGCGGCTAAACAATTCCGTACGCAGAAAATTGATAAACTACCAGGCGTACTGACAATGTAATTAAATAAATAACCAGGGGTCTCAACCTAATTACTATACAATTCCACGTTTCGTCCTCTCCATTCGCTCAGCTCAACTGCTGTGTGTTACAAGACCAACAGCTGAACCTCAACGCACGAAATGTGCTCCCAAGTCCCAAGGCCGCAGGCTCTATAAAAGGAGGGGGAGAGGGAGACTTTTTAGAGAGAGAAAGTGAAGAATTTCTGCTTTCTTCTGTAAGTCTCTCTTCCCCCCCAATTCTGTTTCTAATTCTTAGTAAGTAATTCCTAGGGTTAAGGTTAGGGTTTATGATTTGATATGGGTTGATTTTGTGCATCCTTACTTGTAATTAGTTTTGGTGTGGAATTATAGTAAATTACGAAGATTTCCTGTTGATGTTTTAATTCCACGTGTTTATGGGGGGCGGGGGGCGGACGGGGGGTGGTTGGTGGGGGTGGGTGGGTGAGTGGCTGGTGGGGAGTGGGGGTTGTTGCATAATAAGACCGAACCTATATAGTGATTTTTCGAGTTTATTGCAGATCTAGAAGGAGATTTTATCTTCGTTAGTTTGGGTTAGGGTTAAGGTTTGTGATTGGTAGTGGAGATTAGCGCTTTGTTCGTGTGTGGGCTAATTTCGTGCATCTTTTGCTTTAAATTATTTGCTAGATGAAAATTACAAAAGTACCCCATGTAATGTTTGAATTCATATTTTTTAGGTTTAATTTTAACTTGATACCCTCAACTAATTAAGTTTTTCGAGCTGATATCTTAAACTTTAATACTGTACTAATCACTATCCTCAACTATTTAATATTTTCAAGTTTATACCCTCGCTTAGTCAGAGTTTAGTTTTTCCGTCCCAACAAAGAAAAGTGAAATTTTTTGGACCAAATTACCCCTTATCCTCTCCTCCCACTGACAGCCATGAGATGAGCCCCTCTTCTTTCTCCTCTTCACCTTCCCCAAATCCAAGCAAACCCTAACCCTAATTTCTCCTCGCCAACATCTCTTCTCCTCTTTGAACACATCCGTAAAGAACGTGAGCATCAGCTTAATTGCCCTTCTTCAAACAGAATGTCGACAGGCTGTGGTTTCCTTCCATCTCGAGTGCACTGCAATTCAACTCGCAGATAACCCTATCATTCTTCGAGAGAGACAACATCGTCGAGACGATGCTAGGGCTCACGTCAGTCCTCGACACGTCCACCGTCGTGAGATTCGGGAGCTTGCTCCAAGCCAGCGCGACCGAGGCCCAATTGAGCCCGTTGGACTCGAAACGGGAAAGGAAACGGAGGAACACGACGTCCCCGAGCGCGGGCCTGTTGACGTTGGAGTAGTTGGTGAGGGAGATATCCTCGAGCTCGAGGACAGGACAATCTTCGCGAGGGCGGAGATCGCGCTCCGGTCAACGTTGCGAACATTGGAAAGGCTTCGATGTTCGTCTTGTAGTTGTGAGAACATGGAATAGGATTGGAATTCTAAAGGAAGAGAGAAGGATGTTTGAGTTTGAGAATGATGTTTGAAGAAAATCCAATTTGAGTGGAATGTACTTCAAGTTTGTAGGGATATTTTGCAGTTAGGGGTAGAGTTTCTCCTATCCATAAGTCCAAAATGTACCCATATGTTTCAAAGTTTGGGTTTTTGGAGTCAGTGAGGCTAAACTAACTTGAAACCGTTCCAAAATGAAGTTTAGATAAGTTAAATAAAAGGTATATGTTTTGTTAACTTTAGTGAAATTTATGTTATTGCTGGGTTACAGAGATCACATTGAAAATCGAAAAATACAATAGCACTTAGAAACAAAAATATTGCAACAACAAGTTGCTGGAATTGAAAGCTATTTAAAAAAACTAGCAAAATACAACAAGAAACAAAAGACGAAGAACATAGAGATGAAATCCTCGCTGGGGTGATGAAGATCATCGTTGCTCAAAGCAAGATTTAATCATTTTCGTCGATTTGTTTCCAGGAACCAACAAGTTCGAAGAAAAGAACTATTGGAACGCTCCTTGTCACCCTCGTTTCGGATCTAGAACTTGGACGAACAGATGGACAACACTTCGTTGATCCTTTTGACTAGTGCTAACTCGCCTCTCGTAGAAAAAATATATTTTCTAACTTCCTTCCAAAGAAAGAGATTAGAGAATATATACAGGGGAGGCACCAGCCAACCCTAAGAGTCACTACCCTCATAATCAGAAGAGAATTTCCACGAAATAAGGGATGGTTACAACCCTTTATTCCCAATTAAGTGGACAGTTAAAACCAAATTTTCCATAATGTGGATGGTTACAACAGAATAACTATAAGAACAACAATCACGGGGGAAGCACTAGGCTCGCTGGAGCATAATCCTGCACGAACCCGCAACACCCACGCGCCATGTTGTGCCCCTCCCTGTCACGTTCCGATCTCCCGCAGGATCGGTCGTCCCCATTGGGACGAATCACCGCGCCAGAGCTCCCGCAGGACGACCGTTCCCATCAGGACGTGATGTCGTGCGAGCATAAGCTGCGCCCGCACAAGGCCATGATCCGAATATGCGATAAAATAGCTAAGACACAAAGTCACACAGATAGTCCGAATGCAGCGGAATAAGAACCGAACAGGCGATAGATAACAAGTTCACAGAGTCGTCATAGCGGAAGCATTGAATGAATACAAGTATGAAACAAAAATAAGCTCTTTATTGATAATCAAGAAATATTACTAAGCTGCGCTAGGCCGAGATTACAAGTCGCTCAAGCTCTCTCTCTCTAAACAATAAAAGCGTGCCAAACGGCTTACAACATGGGATGATAACATAGGCAATGTTCCAATACATTATGTATTGTATATGTGTTTCAGCTTCGGACGAAACACTATAAGACTCGAGAATGAACTCCACGCCTTAGAGCGCACGAGGGGATACTCCGCACCGAACGAGGTTCTCCCGCATCCTGCAAGCAAGCTGGTGGGTTATCAGTACATGAATGCACTGGTGGGGAGGCTTCTCGTTCGCTCAACGAATCCAAACACGTTATATATGTTTAGTGCATCATCTATTAAGTTGTCTTTCTAGTCTTGTCTTATGATCAATTTCATGGCATAAGATACAAATATAACTCGTGTGGTAGTGCGCCGTGCGATATAAGAGTAACACGACGAAACTTTCCAACTTACCATTCGTTCTTCCCTGTCCAAACCATAAAACCAAGTTAACCAACATATAATATATGAAACGAAACGAAATAGTGCACAACAAAGCTTAGTGTCACGAACGAGTCCTTGCCTCAAATGCGTTACGCTTGCACTAAATAACGTATTATGTATCCATATATTTAAAGTACAAAGTGGCGTGCATCAAATTATCTTATCACAGGTATTAAATGTTCTACTTAGATTTACTCGAATGTGTTCAAATGTACAGGTTACTCGTTTCAATTCAAATGAACTCGTACGCGGATTGCCGCAATCGAGCCAAACTTAGTCTATATAAACAAAAGGTCACTGGCATAGCCATAAAGGACGAGTTATAGCCTCTGGACGGATGACTGCAATGTTGGTACCTTGGAGCCGTCTGCACCATCACGCCCGAAATGAACGACTATCGAAATTGTTTCGTCCGGATCATATTGGCCCCGGTGCCCCGTCGTACCGTCCGTAGGAACACAAAATACCTTGTGCACAGGTTGTCCGTGATCGCGCGAACACAAATCTTCCAAATCATATATCATGAACTTGCTCCAAATCACAAATTGCATATCACAAACTTGATCAAATCACAAATCACATATCACAAACTTGCTCAAATATTGTCCATGTTCATAAACGAATCGGCTCCCAGAGCCGCCTGAAGTCCTGAAGAGCCGCCTGATCTAGTCCTGAATGAATGTTGCTTCTCGAGCTGTCTGATCATAACTCTTACTCAACTTGTCATGCTGCAATCCCCTAGTTCGGGAACTGTCTTGGTGACCTAACGGTCTCGAATACTTTCATGTTCAAGCTTGCACGAAATGACTATTTGATGGTCTTCCGACCAAACGAAGTGAATGATGTTCCGAGTCGTGTTCCAGGCCGTTGCACGAATCTACGAAATAAGCATGGCACATATAAAGGTGAAACACTATGATCATATAAAAGTCTACTCGAAATATAAGCAGTACGACTAACATGAGCGTGAATGTGTCGTTGAATCGCGACATAATCCATAAGACGAGCAGTGTAAACATGTGAAGGAGTGTACTACGAAATGTATATAATGATCTACTCGAAGCATTAGCAGAGTCTACTTGCACGAAGCTAAGGTATCATGCGAGGGTCCAACTATAAGCCAAGTTTTATTTCCATGTTCAAACACAAGCAATACAAGATGAGATTATTTCCTTAGCTAGGTGCGTTGTATTCTTATTAGCATGCAAGGAGTGATTTGCCTAGCGACTAGCATGTATCGTCCAAGTTATTAGGTGTGCAGGCTAAGCAAAGTCAAGTTCATTGTAGCCACCCACCTTAGCAATGATTCGCCTCGGTGAGCGATACTCCGAGCGCGACTTTGAAAGTCTAAGTCTGAACTTCTGAAGGGCCAAGTCTGTATTCCTTTGCCTCAAGCGAGTCTTCTCACTGAGCAAAGAGGGACGGGTTGTCGCACTTGTGTCGTTTGAATCGGCTATCCTCATTGATGCGGAGCGGGTCGTTACATTATACACCACTCAGAACAAGTCTCGTCCTTGAGACTTCTTGAGCGGAATACGTTCTATCGCACACTATCGAATCTAACTCAAGCATATTACTCCGTATCACTAGACCCATTCGAACACAACTTCCTACTCGTTTTTCTCATTCCGTGTCGCATGCGTGCTAGGTCTGTTTTATTGAATGACTCTATCACTCAATCCAAACAGGCTATATTTACTCAAACGTCATATTCTCTGACTTGGTCTCTAGTGCGTCTTAGCGCGAAAATTATATCGCTAAACCCGGGTACGTTATAATATATCGTGCACGAAAATCTTAGGCTGAGACTAACTTACCCAAATTGTTATACTCGTCCAAATGCATATAACACATTCATTTGCACTAGCATTTGAGTTCAGCAAATCGCCGAGTCTGATCGTGCACATATTCAAGACGTCCTTCAAACACATGCATGTCAACCAACTTAGCGATAGTGGAGTTTTTGCACTCGAGTTCAATATATCACTGAGTCTTGGATCGTGCACACGTTCAAGACGTCCCCTAACCATATGTATTTCAACCAAACTTAGCGATAGCGAAGTCGGACAAGCTACTCACGAAAATATCAAGGGTTCTAGTTTACGAATCACAATGATACCTCAAACGGGGTCAATCAAAATCAAAGTAATTTTCAATTCAACTCAAACCAAGCATTGCACTACCTTCAAGCACGATCTATCTGATCTACCGACTAGCGTCCAAGTCCTATCACCCAGTCCGTTCGTGTCAAACATCAATTTACTAGCGCACACTTATCGTTCCAAGTCTAACTCTAAGTCTTGTTGTATCAGTTCTATGGCTTGCCAAGCAAGCCAAGCAATACTCTAAAGTCGGTCACACCAGTTCTTTTACTCGTCATAGGGTCGTCTGTCTAACCGCTAGGTCGGCTCACAAGGTCATGGCTACAGTACACGATTTATATCGTGCAATCCATTGCACGAAACTCGCATAATTCCTAAGGTCAAACCATTGTTCGTTCATACGGGATATTCTACCCAAGCTCGCTTCACTCAGATTTCTAAACATCGAGCACAAATCATCCTACTCACATCAATACGTTCGTTGCACATGGTCCGAGTCTATTTCAATCGAATCCATTCCTAGGACACGTTCGTTCAGCCGAATCCATGATATATTATATCGCACGTCAAACCTAGCGATTCACATAGTCTATCTCCTCAAACATGTTTGATAGAACCCACCTATCCATTCTTTTCTAAGTCTAGACCACCAAGTCACGTTTCAATTCTAAATCTTCGATCTCAATCATAACTCTAAGTCGTCAAACATGATTCACGTATCCGTTTACGAAACCATCAAGCGTGCCTTACTTCATGTTCTAGACTAACTCATCCTTGAAACACTTCCGATTCACTTGTATTCTCAAACTCGTCTTATCGTGTCGAACCACAAGTTAAAATGATCATTCAATTGTCATACTCCAGTCTCCCGCAAGTTCAATCATCCCCGCAATCAACACGCTAACGCTCTCGCGGGATAATCGTCCTCAACCGGGCGTGACGCTTGCACGAGACTGGAGTTGCGCTTGCATAAGACAAGAACGTCAAACGTTATGGTTATCATTGAAACGATCAAGACACCTTATCGTTACACTTTGTTTCATCCAAGTTATATATATATATATATATATATATATATATATATATATATTAATCCATCAAAGTCTTGTTCATTTAATAACCGTTCATGCTATGATCATAATTCGTCTAGTCAATTGTCCAACTTTAATGTTATCGTTCGATCAATCCGTAGTCTATTTCTAGCATTCCTCAAACAAACAACTAAGTTCGAATCCTCTAGCCAAAGTCTATTCATCTCCGTTACGTTCTATTTCATCGAATTTGTCTGAATAATCATCGAACAAGTTAGGCCTTGATCTCCCACTAGTTCGATCATCCCCGCTGGACGTGGAATCACCACGCCAACGCTTCCGCGGGATAATCGTTCTCATCTAGGCCTGATGTCGAGTACTATCTTTCGAACTAGATTCATGATCGTTCTTCCAAACTCCAGATCAATTCCGTTATCGCTTACCTCAATTCATTGAACCACAAAATTCTCTAACTTGTATCAGTCCGTTCTATCTTCCAACTATCGATATCATATCAAGTCTTCCAAATTTGAAACCATAACATTCGTACTCATGCTAAAATTCCATCGAGCGATACCCTACTCAATCCAAATTTTCGATGTGCACTATCTTCCATCGCGTTAACTCTGATCGTATCCTAGATTATTCCATCTCAAACTCAAGTTTCAATCCGTTTGACTCAATTCGAAATCGCTCGTACGATCCACTAAGTTTCCTCGACCAAGATATAAATTCCAATACTCTAAATCCCTATCCGATATAAGCCTTATCACTTGCTCAACACATTCTCAATCGTTCGACTCAACTCTCGTACGAGACCTTCGAATTCACGACTTGCAAGGCATTACTTATATTAAGGCTTCACATAATCATGCCTTTTGCTGCTAGACTCGTTTGCTACCCCAAAATACTCGATTCGCTGGAACATTTCTAAGACGATCCATACACCACTCAGGGTTCGAGTTACTCGTTAAATCCTCAAAACTCACTCTATCCTCAAATCGTTTGTTCGTTCCTGAGCTATCGCATACACCACTCAGGAATCGAGTCATCCAATTAAATCCTCAATCGCGTTCGCATCGTTCACTCGCATATCCACCAATTCTTTCCTTAGAACTCCTGTGCGATTCCTATACGTCGTCTCGATAAATCTAGTCTCATATATACCTCTATTGATAATCATCTACACAAACTATATTTTGAGTCGTAACTTATTGACACGAATAACTGTCCGAACAATTTCTCAAAATCCTAACACGATTCCTATTAATCGCCTTAACGACAATCCGATAGCGTTTCTATCGATTTTTATTCTAGTCCAACTTATCCTTATCCGAACGACATCTAATCTCGCTCGCAAACTCACTCGCTCCAGGGGTTCAGGTGCGCGATACTCAACACAACTTAGCCAAACGGCTGCGTGCATGGCTATCCCGTCCGAATGATATTCTATCTCGCACACTAACCGGCTTGGTATTCACGTATACGTATTCTGGTTTACACATAACTTGCAAATTCTAGCACGAGTCTATTCCCATAAAGTCCGACACGGTTCGACACAAAGGCCTTCGCATAATTATCTTATTCAAGCAATCATATCATTTACATGCATTTTCAAAAATATTTAGACTCATTGTATGGAACATCCCAACAGAACAACGAGAGAGAGCGTCTGTAACATAACCTACGAACGAGCTTTCAAAAACTGAGATAATCGATACGAAGTCCAAGGACGTAAAACCGTGCACTTATACCAATATGTTATGCCCCGATCTCCCGCAGGATCGGCCGTCTCCGCTGGGACGAATCACCGCGCCAACGCTCCTGTAGGACGATTGTTCCCAGCAGGACGTGGTGTCGCTCGAGCACAAGCTACGTCCGTGCAAGACCATGATCCGAACAGACGATGAAATAGCTAAGCCACAGAGTCTCACAGATAGTCCGAATGCAGCGGAATAAGAACCGAACAGGCGATAGATAACAAGTTCACAGAGTCGTCATAGTGGAAGCATTGAATGAATTCAAGTATGAAACAAAACAAGCTCAGTATTGATAATTAAGAAATATTACAAACGACGTAGGCCGAGATTACAAGTCGCTCAAGCTCTCTCTAAACAATAAAAGCGTGCCAAGCTGCTTACAACATGGGATGATAACATAGGCAATGTTCCAATACATTATGTCTTGTATATGTGCTTCAGCTCCGGATGCAACACTCCAAAGCTCCAGAGCGAACTTTACGCCTTAGCGCGCACGAGTGGATACTCCGTACCGAACGAGGTTCTTCCGCACCCTGCAAGCAAGCTGGTGGGTTATCAGTACATGAATGCACTGGTGGGGAGGCTTCTTGTCCGCTCAACGAATCCAAACACATTATATAAGTTCAGTGCATCATCTATTAAGTTGTCTTTCTAGTCTTGCCTTAGGATCAGTTTCATGGCATAAGATACAAAGCCTAACTCGTGTGACAGTGCGCCGTGCGATATAAGAGTAACACGGCGAAACTCACCAACTTACCATTTGCCGGCGAAATTCACCAACTTACCATTCGTCCTTCCCTGTCCAAATCATAAAACCAAGTTAACCAACATATAATATATGAAACGAAACGAAATAGTGCACAACAAAGCTTAGTATCACGAACAAGTCCTTGTCTCAAATGTGTTACGCTTGCACTAAATAACGTATTGTGCATCCATATCTCTAAGTACAAAGTGACGTGCATCAAATTATCTTATCACAGGTATTAGATGTTCTACTTAGATTTACTCGGAAGTCGGATGTGTTCAAATGTACAGGTTACTCGTTTCAATGCAAATGAACTCGCATGCAGATTGCCGCAATCGAGCCAAACTTAGTCTATATGAACAAAATGTCACTGACATAGCCATAAAGGACGAGTTATAGCCTCTGGACGGATGGCTGCAACATTGGTACCGTGGAGCCGTCCGCATCATCACGCCTGAAACGAATGACTATCGAAATTGTTCCGTCCGGATCGGATCGACTTCTGTGCCCCGTCGTACCGTCTGCAGAAACACAAAATATCCTATGCACAGGTTGTCCGTGACCGCGCGAACACAAATCTTCCAAATCATATATCATGAACTTGCTTTAAATCACAAATTATATATCACAAACTTGATCAAATCACAAATCACATATCACAAACTTGCTCAAATATTGTCCATGTTCATAAACAAATTGGCTCCCAGAGCCGCCTGATCTAGTCCTGAACGAATGTTGCTTCCCGAGCTGGCCGATCATAACTCTTACTCAACTTGTCGTGCTGCAGTCCCCTAGTTCGGGAACTGCCTTAGTGACCTAACGGTCCCGAATACTTTTATGTTCAAACTTACACGGAACGACTATTTGATAGTCTTTCGGCCAAACAAAGTGAATCATGTTCCGAGTCGTGTTTCAGGCCGTGGCACGAATCTATAAGCATGGCATATATAAAGGTGAAACACTATACTTGATTATATAAAAGTCTACTCGAAACATAAGTAGTACGACTAAAACGAGCGTGAATGTGTTGAATCGCGGCATAATCTATAAGACGAGCAGTGTAAACATGTGAAGCAGTGTACTACGAAGAGTATATAATGATCCACTCGAAGTATTAGCGGAGTCTACTTGCACGAAGCTAAGGTAGTATGCGAGGGTCCAACTATAAGCCAAGTTTCATTTCCATGTTCTAACACAAGCAATACAACATGGGATTATTCCCTTAGCTAGGTGCATTGTATTCTTATTAGCATGCAAGGGGTGATTTGCCTAGCGACTAGCATGTATCGTCCAAGTTATTAGGTGTGCAGGCTAAGCAAAGACAAGTTCATCGTAGCCACCCACCTTAGCGATGATTCGACTCGGTTGAGCGATACTTCGAGCGCACCTTTGAAAGTCTAAGTCTGAACTTCTGAAGGGCCAAATCTGTATTCCTTTGCCTCAAGCGAGTCTTCTCACTGAGCAAAGCGGGACGGGTCGTCGAACGTGTGCCGTTTGAATCGGCTATCCGCATTGATGCAGAGCATGTCTTTACACTCCCGACCTTGCGGGAACTTGTGCGACGATGCAACGAAGCACAAAAGCGCTATCTCGCGCTCGATGTGTACGTACAAAGTGCAAAGTGCGCCCGCGCTCTCGTTTGAGTCCGAGTCACTAGGCCTCTTTTGGGCCTAGCTCCAAAGAAAAATTCTCAAAAAATGGATGACAAAAACATAATTGTTTCTTGGAGGTCTTGAACCTTGCCCTCTAGTAAAACACCCCACCATGGGCTACCACTTCTCATGTGCACACGTCTATAGAAGCCATGCAAGATAAACCCTAAGTTAGTACCAGAAGTTCCTTGGGCAGATTTATTGATAACAGTGCTTGACATCGTTGAAAATAGTCAGTGAACTTCTAAATTTCTTAACTTATGCTTCTATTAGTTTGATATTAGAAGTTGCAATTTCTAGCAGCAGAAGTGGAAGGTTTTATATCTTATTAGTATGAATCTATATGAAGGCTTTGGGGTGATTTTAAAGCTACCTATTGCATAGTGTTTGACAGTTTGTTTTTTATCACTGTTACATATTCACTCCCTCCGTCAGCGTCATTTTCTTTTCTTTTTCACTTTTGAAAGACTTAGCATACCCTTCATTTATTTTACTATTTTCATTTTTTGTTAATCTCAAATACTCGAAGATTTTGTCCCTGGAAGCTTAAGTAACAGTTTTAGCTTTTGGCTGAATGTACTTTTCGGTTACTGTGAAGATTTCAGCTCACCCGTATAAAATAAACCTTGAACAAGTTTTCTCATCCATCTATTTTTCCTTAAACTGCAGCAGAAGATTCTGTGTTGTAATTAACCCAGAAGACATCAAGAGCTATTCATCAATAGAATGGAGGTATATGGCACTTCCATGGTTGTCGAGCCAAGCAATGTGATTTTTTTGTCCAGTGTTCTCAACTGGGAGGGGGCAATCCCTAGTCACAAATGTGACAAGAGATGCCAAAACGAACAACTGTTTGGGAACATGTATCGCTGCAAACTAACAGGAACCATACACATCTGTGATAAAAACTGTAACCAGAGAATCTTGTATGATAACCATAGCTCCCTTTGCAGAGTGAGTGAGCAGATTTTCCCTTTTTCACCGGTAGAAGAGCAAGCAGTGAGAGGATTCCGGAGGAAACTTGAAGTGGAGAATACTGATGGCCGCGCTTTTAAGCGCAGGCGAGATGCTCAACTTCATCCTTCTCCTTTTGAGAGGTCCTTTTCTGCAGCCTCTCCTATCTGCAACCAAGTTGGAGATGGCATGGACATGAACTAGAGCTCATTGATCCCATCATTGTCCCCCTCTTTTTATCTCTATCCCTTGGTTCTGAAGTTTAGTGTTATGATGAGACTTTAAGTGAGCTGAATAAGCTCCAGAGGTGTCAGAAAACTTGAAGACTCTTTCTTGGCATCTTTTATATGGAACATTACTTGTGTAATATCCAACTTATTAGAGACTTTGGGCAAACTTTCGATTACAATAGCAGTGATAATAGCTTGATAGATTTTCATAAATTTAGTTACTGATTTTATTTTCATCATTCTGACTAATAAAGTAATGGGTGGTCCTTCAGAAGTTTTAGTTTCCTAGTATTGTAGACTTGGTTGTTATTCTTTCTGTACTGTACTTGGAATTGTTTGTTGGTTGCTCTCCAGTGCTAGTTCATTTATATTGTATAGCTCTTTGATGCTTATCATGTATTTGCTTGATTCTTAACATGCTTGCATGCATCTTTCTGTTGGTTGCTTAGAAGTCTTACTATTGGCTGAAATACTAATTTGATTGCCTAATGATTATGTCATTAATTCTTTTACATTGAAACTTAGGTTCTTATTGTAATAATATGTGTATAGTAAACAACACACCTATTAGTTGTGCAGGTTTTCATGGTTCTCTTAAAACCTAACTATGGTTTGTTTTTCTAGTTTTGCTACCTTACAGGTTATTCTTAAGTAATTGCAGGTAGAGGGGAGAAGTTTTATTTCCATTTTTAGTGTTACCAAAATTTATATCTAATACTGAAATTCTGAGTTATTTTGCAGGAGTTTCAGGTTTCATAGCTCATGGGGGGCCCAATAGTGTTGTTTTAATATTTTATGTTTGCTACTCATGCACGATTTCTGATATGTCTTCTTTTCATGCTGCAGGCCATGGAGCTGAGTCGTCACTGGAATCTGGTAAAAAAACCAACAGGTTGGAACCCCAACAAGCCAATAAACTGCAGCTATATGGTGTTCCAGCAGCTGTCCTTGCAAATGTGGCAAAACATAGATTGAACGTGACCAATTCTGTCTTGTGTTCTGATGTGTTCAGTAGCTGGGGCATTTTATCCTGTTTCATTGCTGACTCGGCTTTCTTTCTAAGGTTGGTGGGGGCAGAACACTCGTGGTGATGTTGTATTCTGTGAAGAAGTTCAATGAGATATGATGCATTCAGCAATTGGAGGGCTATAATTTGTTTCCTTATTGGAACCATCTTTCACATTTAGGGTGCTCTCTGATTTACTACATGGTTATGTATTGGAACTATCTTTCACATTTAGGGTACTACCTGATTTACTACATGGCTATGTATTGAAATGCATTTGATATTTTCAATCCTTTTGCTGTCACTTAGAGCTATAAAATTCTAGAAAATCTAGAACTAGATGTAGAATTTTGATAGCATACTCTACTAGTTTTAATTATTCATTTGTCCATCGGTGTTAATTCTATGGTGCCAATGGAGGTTTTCATCCCAATATATTCCACGTGATAAGGCTTTGTTCTTTTATACTCATCAACTTAATTTGAACACCTTTAGATGTGGATATTTACTTATTATTGGGTTAACTTTTAAGTTGTCTGTAGGGGTTAAAACTGTTGCTTCCATTCGTAACATGATGGGGACATCCGAGTGTTGCTGCTTTCATCTGTATATGTTGGGGACATCTAACTTCGGAAACAGGGTGAGTTCTGTTTTTTAATACTATCTTGTGGATACGAGTTCTATTAGATCCAATGCACATCTTCAGTGCATTATCTTGTTCCCTTTTGCATTAACCATCCCTTTTATGGTGGTTTTTGGCACAAATTGTGGTTTTTAGATAATGAAATGATTCAAAACATGTACTTGCATTTCCAGCTTTACAAACCTAAAACATGACTGTTATTAGATCACGTGCTCTAGTGTGTGTCCATTGTGTACTTTATGTCATTGGTGCATAATACAGCCTACTGATATTGTATGTTCTCTCCATTTTGGATGATTTGTATGGTTAGGAACTAGTTTGGTTTTCTTCATTTGTGAAGTCAATGGGGATATCTAATTAATGGGTTAAATATGTGATGTCTGTTTATGTTTATGTTTATGTTTCAGTTTATAGCTTGTAGATACTAACTAGGACAATTCTGCTTGGCAGGTTTCACAGTAAATTGGAATATGGAATGGAACTGATTGAGCTTACTCAGCTGAGCCATAGTTGGGGCGAATACCGAGCCTGAAAGTCACAGCTCAGCACTCAGTTTCTTTAACCCTGTTTGAAGGTCGCAGAGATCCAAAATTTGTCCACTACAAGTTGAGATATATTAATACTTCGGCATTTTCTGAAATTGGTGTATATATGTTGTTTGACCTTATATTTGACCTGAGCCAAAGATCAAGGCATACCTTTTTTTCTCCTGTAAATGATGTGTGCTGTGCAAAGTTGTAAAAGTATTCTTGGACCACTTTCGACATCCGGTATGAGTACTAAAATTGATTTATTGTCTGAAAAACTTTGTTAGTAGAATTTATCTTTTGTTCAAGTCATTTATATGATTTTATCAGAAAAAAACCAATACTGGCTATGTTATGTTGTATTTAGAACAATTAAAAGAAAAATGGTTTAGAACTAATATAATTTAATTGCTTAATGCAATTTTCTATATGGATGAGAATAAGTTAATATAACCTCTCTTTGTTTCGGTTTTTCAGAGATGCTGTACTTTTTATAAATATATGGTTTCCATCATTATAAATGAAGACACTGCAATAAAATTTATGGTGGATATTCTTATTAGTGTCCAGTTTCTGATAGGTCAGATGTGTGCATATATGCATGCATTCATCCATTCATCCATGTATATAATCTTATTACTAAACAGTTTCAACAGTTTCTGATAGGTCGATATTCTTATTGCTGTCCAGTTTTAATAGGTCAGATGTGTACATATCTTATATTTGTTATTTTGAATTGCTTAGTATCTTGTTATGTGACTTACCTGTGTAGTAAAATAATTAGCAATTTAGCATAATGTAGTAAGTGAAGAAAGGTCCATTCTATGGAAGATATTTGGGCAGTAAAAATAGCCAAATAGTATCCCTCAAATTTCCTTGCAATAAGTGCTTAATTTTTTGGAAGTTTTCCTTGTTTGCCCCAATTATGTAAAGAAGTGGAGAAAACATACACTTAATCTTCCACCGCAATAAATTAAGGAATTATGGTTGTCTGCAAAATCTTTACTTTGAGGTTTCAATAATGCTTTAGAATCAAGGAATGCTCACTCGCTACGGCTTTCTCGTACTTGTTGTGTTTGTGACGATTCCTTGGATATTGTCATTGAACCAAACCTATCCCACGAGTCAGTGCAACATAAATCATATAGTAATACCGAACTCAACTGTCTATTTGGTTACTGAGAAGAGATATAACCTTTCTGACTAGGCGAACGGTCTCGTGATCAAACCGCGAAGGGAGGTGTGGGACAATGGGTCAAAATGGTATGCAACGCAGCGTGTACAAAATTTCGGACGTATCGTAGGACATCTAAAAAAAAAAGTGCTCTATAATAGTATAAAATAAAATTTTAGAAAGTAGACCTTTTTTTTAGAACATTAGAATTTAGTTATTACTCACTAAGAAGATTATTTAAAAAAGAAGAAGTCGAGTTAATTTAATAAAAAAAATATTTTCTCAAATGGGCTACGGCCCAACACTGGTCCCCAACCCCAATACGACCCCCCCTCCGGGGCCCAAAGTTCTCTTTGTAATAGACGTCACTCTCTCTCTCTCTCTCTCTCTCTCTCTCTCCAATTAAATCAGACAACGCCCTCACTTTCTCATACGGTTACGGAGGAAAGCTCTTCCCAAAGAGGTAATGCCCCCTTTGATTCTCTAAAAAAATTAGGGTTAAGTCATGTTGATCGAATCCAGGAAATTAGGTTAATTGGGAGGTTTTTGTAGCAGGGAAATCGAAGATAGATCGGTTTGAGCCTTCAATTTGATAGTACCCTAAATAAAGTCCCCTCAACCCCCACCCAAAGTAATTTATGTAAATATAATCCCATTTACTAGTTTGGTAGATTTTAAATGCGATCGTAACAGCAGAAGTTTTCTTCTTCTTTTTTTGTTCCAAATCCCGATCCGTGAAATGGCAAAATGGGTGTTTGATTTCTTTTATTTATTATTATTTCTTATTATAACTAGTTTGGTTCTTTCGGATCCTGGCTTTTGGGTGAGAACATGTTGTTTAGTGAGTGGCGAGCGCTGAGTATACTACAACCGAATATAGGGTGCATTTGGACAATGTAATGTAATTGGCATTATTATTGTAAATCTAATTCAGCTGTTTGGTTAGAAAAAAGAATTAGAATATAATGAAATGGCCATTACAAACTTGATTATATTACACGATTTTTAAAAAAATCAAGTACATCATAAAACTCATGTAATTCCAGTTATATTGCAACTTAGAACTTACAAAATTACATTTATTTTAATTTTTTTTTGTATTTTTTTAATTTTTTAAAATTTTTAAAATTTTAAAATGTTAATGTTGGCCAAAAAAAATGCGACTCAGGGTGTGTTTTGGAACCTTTATGGGGAGGAAAAGAAAATTTTGAGGGAAAGAAAAATGAAGGGAAGTAAAATGAAGATAAAGTTAATTTTTTCTTCCCTTGTTTGGATGATCAAAAAGTAGAAGGAAAAGTGAAAAATATTTTTTTTTATCTGTTTGTTGGAAAATATATAATTATTATTTAGTACTTGTTTTTCTCAGATCATAATTTATACTTAGTTTTATAGGGATAGTTGGGTAAATTCTCCCAAAATCTCTTCATCTCTCTTCATTTTTCTTCCACTTTGGGAGAAAAAAATTTAGTGGGGCCACATGATTTTTCTCTCTCAGATTCCTCTCCATTTCCCTCCCCCTTTCCAAACACCATCACTTTTGATTTTTCTCCCTTTTTCCCTCGACTAACAATTATTAGTCCATTACATTACAAAGTAAACCAAATATTTGAATGTAATTGATGTTACATTACATGATTTGTTACATGTTCCAACAAAAAATGGTAATGCAATTGTATTTTACATTACAAACTCCATTCCATTACGATTACAATTATATTACACTAATCAAACACACCCATAGCTTGTTAAACATGTTGGACATGCAGCTTTATTATGTCAAAGAGCATTTATATCATTTTAATAACTCTCAAGGAATGCTTCTGGTTGATATTGATGCATAGTTGCATACATAGGTTAGTAGCTATGTTCATTATCCAGTGCTATATGGATATTCTAATTTGAAATGATTTCATATCTATTCTTGAATAGTCAACTTCAGGTGGAGCTAGTCAACTCATAACTCAGAAGTCACTAGTCCTGATTGTTATGCTGTCAACATGACAAAAGAAATCATATTGTGCACTTCCTATTATGTTTCATATGTGCCTAATAAATTTTTTTTACTTAAACATATCAATTAGCATATATAGTGAATATCCTGCCACTTCTATCTTACTGTAGCTTATGATTGATGACCTGCCGACATATTCATAAAAAGTTTGTGCTTTTCCAAGCACCTACTAGGATTCGAGTCCTTGAGAAAGCTTGTTTTTCAAGTGTAAATTATTTAGATTGTTTTCTGCCTGTCCAAATTGTCCAGTTGACTTTTTATTCTTGACATCCTAATGGTGCAAGTCTCTTGCTTACTCAATTCAATATGGATAATATATGAACAAGCATATAAGATGAAATAATCCGCACCTTCCAGATCACTGTTATTTATGATCAGTGGTTGACTATCATGGTAGGATCCTCTTCATAGTGGAAGTGACTTAAGTTGTCTGGCCAAATTCATGCCATTGGTTTTCTCATTGACATCTTAACATGTTTGTCTTTAGACAGGCTCAATATAAGCAATGGCCGATGCTGAGGACATTCAGCCCCTTGTTTGTGACAATGGAACTGGAATGGTGAAGGTGAGGCTTGTAAATCTATGTTATATTTCCACTTTTAAGTTTACATTCAAACTATATTTTCAGCATCTAAGCTATGATATTTTCCTTTTAACCTTCATAGGCTGGATTTGCTGGGGATGATGCTCCCAGGGCTGTCTTCCCAAGTATTGTTGGTCGGCCCCGCCATACTGGTGTCATGGTTGGGATGGGGCAAAAAGATGCATATGTGGGTGATGAGGCCCAATCCAAGAGAGGTATCCTTACGTTGAAATACCCCATTGAACATGGAATTGTTAGTAATTGGGATGACATGGAGAAGATTTGGCATCACACTTTCTACAACGAGCTTCGTGTCGCACCTGAGGAACATCCGGTTCTTCTTACCGAGGCACCTCTTAACCCCAAAGCCAACAGGGAGAAAATGACACAAATCATGTTCGAGACCTTCAATGTCCCTGCTATGTATGTTGCCATTCAGGCCGTTCTCTCCCTGTATGCTAGTGGTCGTACCACAGGTAAGCATTTTATTCTAATGGGTAAACTATCTTGTAGATGTTTTAAGTTCTTTTATTTTACTTCTCTTCATGCGATGGATGTATTAGCCTCAGCCATAGGGATTCCGTCGCCTCTGGTTGGGACCTATCTTTTATGACCAAAATACAAAAAAAATAGTGTTTTATGCTTGTGGATGACAAATGCGCAGTATATGTGAAGATATTAGAATTTTCATGCTGCTGCTTTATGATAATTGAATAACTGTTAGCAAATTTGGTTTGTTTAAACATTTTTCTAATCCTAGTTATATTATATGCTACCCCCCAGCTTTAGTTATTCTTGGATAGCTTGTTACCTATGATTAGTTTTACAGTGTTTTTCTTTTGCAAAACAAGAGGCTACACTTAAATTAGCGTCAGTTCTGTGGAAAAAAGTGGCGCAAATAAACATGATAAATGCTATTTGCATTCTTCTTGTAAGTTCTTTGGCTTGATATCCTAGTCTCGCTGTTACGATGTTTAATAACTATATATAACATTATATACATTTATTATGGCTAGGAATTGATGACATACATAAGCCAATCTTGGGCATAATTACGATTTATTAATTTTACTACCAGTTATCAAGTGAAGCCATTTTATGGTTTTCGAACAAAAAAACGAATGAGACAGCTTCATTGACTGGCTAGATATATCTCCAAATCACATGATTTGTTCCAAACATGTTTCAGCCTTTCAGGACATGGAGATCACAATGAACGGTGTGGACTAGCATTTAGGATTGCTCACTGCCCATATGTTAATGGATGGCCACGCTTTTTAAGATGTGTATGGTCTCTGTTAAAGTTTCTGCTACTACATTAAAACTCTAAGAGTGTTGGTGAGGGATGCGACTGGTATATTTGTATTATTCAACCAGCCCCCACATGCTACTACACTAAAACTCTAAGAGTGTTGGTGAGGGATGCGACTGGTATATTTATATTATTCAACCTGCCCCCAGATGTTGAAGACCAATTTTATGGGTTGAGAGATGGGATTCACTCAATCGAATATTTTTTTTTTCTTTCTAATCCACTTAAAATGTGTTGGTGAGGATGAGAGTGTTATATTTATATTATTCAACCTGCTCCCACAGGTCGAAGACCCATTTTATGGGTTGAGAGCTGGGATTCACTCAGTGGTATAATTTTTTTCTTCTTTCTAATCCACTTAAAATGTGTGCCAAAGATATTGAACCCAGGTCGCCCTGATACCATTGTTAAGTCCCTGCCACCAAGGCTGGTGTAGAGTGTTGTGAGGAATGAAGGTCGTATATTTGTACTATTCAGCATAAAGAAAGACCGCTATTTGTATGCGTCTGTGTTTTTTCCAAGGTTCAAAAACTCGGTATGGGTATCAGACAGTTTGTATGAGTATCCGTATCGGCAGTATCGGCGGTATCTGATCGGAGTATCGGATTATTTGGTATCGGATGTATCGGCAATATTTAAATAATTATTAATAAATTAGTAAAAAAATAAACAAAATAATTTTGGTATCGGTTGTATCGGCAATATGGGTCCGTATCGGCCGATACAGACTAATACCAAAAATTTCCGTCACGAATCGGCCGATACCGATTATTTTGGGTTGTATCTAATCGGCAGTGGCCAAACCCGATCCGATACGGCCGATACTTATCGGTATCGGCCGATACTTTAAACCTTGTTTTTTCATGAAATGTAAACCATCCAAAAGTGTTTTTGAGTGTTTCCTCATCTTAATTAGAAAAATAGCGTATTTACTTAAAGAATATACATTTTCCTTTTTCTCATGTAATAAAATTATGAATTGTAATTTTTTTTTTCTTTGCAAAAAATGCCTTAGTTCTCCCTCTCCAATCTATTCCTCAGTATGACCAGTAAAGAAGCTTCCAAACCTTCTTCCCTGACATGACACCTAATGAAATCAAATTGAATTTTTTTAATGGCGAGTCTAAGACGAGTGAGATCCATCCAATTTTGTCGCTGTAGTTTTGATAGACAATCAAGGATCTGTATATATTACGATGAACAAGGTCAGTCATGGATTGGATGGCTAAGATAAGGCATGTGTACCGTGCTCAATGAAAGTCCTTATTTGAATGGAAGAAAGGATTCAAATAGCTGACCCCAAAATTTTGGGATAAAGGTTTTGTTGATTTGTTATATATGTATCCAACTTAAGGACAAGTTCTGGACGATATAATTGCATGTGTCATGCTAATGGAAAATTATACGGGGTAGCAATATAAAAGTTCCAGTTTATTATTATTTTCTGCTTGAATTTTGAGACACTTACAAATCTCTGATACTTTTGAATCTCTTGCTTTAATTCTTGTATAGCTTTACATAGTTCACCATCTATGAGTACCCTAGCACATTTTCGAAACATTTTCTCAACTAAACACAGGATAGTTTCAACCTATTAGAAAGTAGAAATGCTTAATAAGAGAAATGTTTCTTGTATAAAGCATGAGGAACTAGTTATGTGTTTCATGATTCCCTTGGCGCAAAATTTGCCTCACGTCTGTGGCAATCTAAAGACGATATCTTCCATAAAAGGTATTGTGCTGGACTCTGGTGATGGTGTCAGCCATACAGTCCCAATCTACGAGGGTTATGCTCTACCACATGCCATCCTCCGGTTAGATCTTGCTGGGAGAGATCTAACTGATGCCCTCATGAAGATCCTCACAGAGAGGGGCTATTCATTCACCACCACAGCTGAGCGTGAAATTGTCCGTGATATCAAGGAGAAGCTTGCCTACATAGCACTGGACTACGAGCAGGAGCTTGAGACTGCCAAAAGAAGCTCATCCGTAGAGAAGAGCTACGAGCTACCCGACGGACAGGTCATTACCATTGGGGCAGAGCGGTTCAGGTGCCCTGAAGTACTCTTCCAGCCCTCACTCATTGGTATGGAGGCTGCTGGTATCCATGAGACCACATACAATTCGATCATGAAGTGTGATGTTGATATCAGGAAGGATTTGTATGGGAACATTGTACTCAGTGGTGGGTCTACCATGTTCCCGGGCATTGCTGACCGTATGAGCAAAGAGATTACCGCACTGGCTCCTAGCAGCATGAAGATTAAGGTCGTTGCACCGCCTGAGAGAAAGTATAGCGTGTGGATTGGAGGGTCTATCCTCGCTTCATTGAGCACATTCCAGCAGGTACTAGACAACTTTGCTTCTCTTATTTTGTACAAATCTGCTACTGGATTCAAAAAGGTGTTGCTACATATGCTTTATATGAAACTAGTCACGTGCAAGTGCGGTGCACAAAATAAAGAAAGAATTCTTTCTGATATTGTTGATAAATAGTTTAAAGTAGGATTTGTTAGAGATGTGTTTATATTTTAATTAAGTTTTGATTATGATTTGTTATAGATATATGTGTATGTAGTTAGATAATCATGTAGTTAAGCTATTAGTTAGAATTTATTTATTTTTTAATTTTTAATTACTTGAGGATATACATAACGGCTTACAAGCCTTCTATAATAGTAGATATTTCTATTTGTTAGTTAATTATGTTTTCTTTTCTTTTCTTTTCTGTTTGTCACAGATGTGGATATCAAAAGGTGAATATGATGAATCTGGTCCAGGCATTGTTCACAGAAAATGCTTCTAAGTGCTGCTTGGCATTTGGGTTCAGCATTTTATACCATCTTAACTGCTATTTGACGTTTTGGTCCAGAATTTATTCTTCTTCTGATGGTACTATGTTGGTTTGTGGTGCCAACTGCTCTTTTGACAGTTTTTGGCTCTTTGGTAGTACTAGTAGCAGTAGTTTGACTCTGGTGATGTATGAATTTCCTTTTCGGTTGCACTTTTCATTTAGCTTGTGAACAACTAATTGGATGCTGAGTATGAGTGATTTATATTGAGGTGTTGACACAGGATCGGGACACTGGTGAGACACGGACATTGGTGATGTAGTTTTTGGCTCTAGTAGCAGTAGTACGACTCTGGTGATGTATGAACATTTCCTTTTCCGTTGTACTTTTCATTTAGTTCATTTCCCTATTTATTCTGTGGTCTATGTTGCATGGAAACAACAACACGTTGCTACACTGACATGGTGATATATATATTAGTTCATAAACTGCACAATTTCTTAAAATACAATTTTCGTCTGAGATTTTCGTCTTTTT
Organism: Iris macrosiphon; assembly: GCA_036927795.1. Taxonomy (NCBI): domain Eukaryota; kingdom Viridiplantae; phylum Streptophyta; class Magnoliopsida; order Asparagales; family Iridaceae; genus Iris; species Iris macrosiphon. Next base: position 170,907,176 of record JAYESA010000001.1, read on the forward strand.
GAATCATACATATTAAGCATCTCCGAATTTTCGTCTGGGATTCCCCTATTAAGCATCTCCGAATTTTCGTCTTTTTGAATCATACATATTAGTTCATAAACTGCACAATTTCTTAAGATACAATTTCTTCTCGAACGGTAAAAAAAGATAATCCAATGACTGTTATTTTAGGTATATTTGGAGATGCTTAAGAACATCTTAACTCCTATAACTAAGATAAGAAGTTAAGTATGCCAGGTCGATATCATCATCATCGATAGTGGACAAACCATTACTCAGTGAGAGTTTCTTGTAAAAGGGTTAAGATTTCTTTTGTGTTCTCTATTATTGGTGTATGTCTTTGAGAGTCGACGTGATATTGTATTTTCATCCAGTTCATAAATAAAAGTTAGTATGTGTTTGTTTTTACTTGATCTCGCGTAGCTGTTTGCGGTTCGTATTTTCCTCTGTGAGATCGTCGTCCGCTGTGCGTCCCAAATTCCAACGTAATTCTCTTTCCTTTCACGATTAAACTCAGAAATATCTTATATATTTTCTGCAGCTAAAATCTCGTACAGTCCAGAGACAACAACATTAAGTGCAACAGTAAATGACTCGGTGCCGTGTGGGGCTATGTTGCTAATTAGAAAGGCTTGAAGCTGGCAGTCCTTCCTTTCCTCTCTTGTGTGGGGGTGTTACCAGCAGGGTAGTGATGGTGACTTTCATGCCCTCCAGTTAATTATTTACCAAACCCCATGAACCCCATGCCATGGCAACCTACAACCTCACTACGCAAAGCCACACACACCCACACCCCATCTCTTCTCTTTCCTCTGCTACAACGATGCCAAAGCTCACAACACCCATATATCTAACTCTCGCCACCACTCTTCTCCTCACTCTCCTCCCTCTGGCGGCCACCACCACCAGCTACTTCCTCTCCTGCGGCTCTTCCGCCCCCGTCGAGCTCGACGACGGCAGAGCCTTCTCCCCCGACTCCGACTTCTCCCCCGACCGCTCTCTCGCCCTCTCCTCACCCAATGCTTCACATAATCCCCTCCTCCTCTCCTCCTCCGCCCGGCTATTCTTCCACCCATCCACCTACTCCCTCCCCGTCCCCACCCCCGGCGGGCCCCACCTCCTCCGCCTCCACTTCATCCCCTTCCTCAACCTCTCCTCCGCCACCTTCACCGTCTCCGTCTCAGCCGACGCCGCCCTCCCCCTCCTCTCCCACTTCTCCGCGCCAGACCCTGTCACCAAGGAATTCTTCTTCTTCACCCTCGCCTCCCCGCCCCTCCGCCTCTCCTTCCTCCCGTCCTCCCCTTCCTCCTTCGCGTTCGTCAGCGCCATCGAGCTCTTCTCCGTCCCCGACCGCTCCCTCTTCTCCCCCTCCGCCACCCCGGTCCCCGCGTCTCTCGACTTCGCCTCCGACTACCTGTCCGCCCACGTTCTCGAGACCGTGCACCGGGTGAACGTAGGGGGCCCCAGCGTGACGCCGAGGAACGACACGCTGTGGAGGAGCTGGACGGTGGATGACGGCTTCGTCGCCGAGGAGGACGGTGGTGGTCGGACCAGAAAGGTGAGGTTTTCCGGCAGGATACACTACCCGGAGGGCGGGGCCACAAGGGAGACCGCGCCGGAAAGCGTCTACGGCACTGCCAGGGTGATGGACAATAAGGGTAATGTTATATGCAGTTATAGTTATAATCCTAAGAGTTAATTGTTCAAATGGTACATGTGGAATGTCGTGATCTTCGTTTCGGTAATTCAATTTGATATCTATGTTTGCATTTTGATTTAAAAAGTCTCCGGACTACTACATATTGTTGGTGTTTTTGCATTGCAGCGTCAAACTTTCATGAGAGCATATGAGAGCATAAAGTATGAAATTGTGATAAGAAATCTAAAACGTCGTACAGAAGGAAGTTTTTTTGCTATATGAAGAAAACAGCATCCTGAAAGGACGTTTTTATTCATGTATTTGTATTAACGACATTAATCCGAACTTAATTAGTTCTTTCAACGTTCTTCGGAAGGAATTTTTTTTTTTTTTTTTTTACTACTTAATTGTTATAAAAACTTCTTCGGAAGGGCCTATTTTCAAAAAATAATTTTTTTTACCACCTGAAAAATGATTGAAAATTATAGAAAAAAAAAATCATAATTATTCCATTTCCGGGATTTGAATACGGGTCTCTCGGATGGGAGCTAAGTATGTTAACGAACTCTTAATATGCAGAAAAGAAGCCCAACGGAGGAAGGTCGTTTTTAGTGCATGCACAAAAAACACGTTATTCCGGCAGACGTATTTTTTGATTGAATTTTTTTTTAAAATAGTTGAATAATTTATTCCGCGGTTCTTATAGATGTTTTGAGTCTCAAAATACAATTTGTTCTAATTTATGCTCTCAAGCAATTTCAAGAAACTTTGATGATCTCTGTACAATTTTTCTGATGATTAATTTTTTTCAAACACAGGTAACACCTCTCATAGCTTCAATCTCACTTGGATTCTTCCCGTCTCCCACTCCGACCACGGCCACCTCGTCCGGCTACACTTCTGTGATATAGTCAGCAAAGCTCTCAATGATCTCTACTTCGACATCTACATCAATGGGTACTCTGCTTACATGGACGTCGACCTCTCGTCGCAGTCCAGCTACTCCTTGGCCTCCCCTTACTACATCGATTTCAGGGTGAATTCGAGCCCCTCGGGGAGCATTCGTGTCAGTGTCGGACCATCGGAACGGAGCCTCCCGTGGAAATCTAATGCGATACTGAACGGGCTGGAGATAATGAAGATTAGAGGGGTTGCCACATTCTCAAAACAGCAGAAGAAGAGCTGTACGAAAGCTATACTTGAGATTTTCGTTGGGTGCTTATTTGTGGTCGCTGCTTTCTTGATATTTCTCCTGGTTGTTGTGTTCCAATGGAGGAGAAGGACGAAGCAAGTACCTATCCGTTCGGAGTCTGCGGCTTGGTCACCGTTGCCGGCAAGTTCGTATAGTCGGTTGATGGAATTAACGGCCGCCACCTCTCCTGCCACCAATGTCAGCCTTACTCTCAAACTGCCGTTCTCCGACATCCTTCTGGCCACCAAGAACTTCGACGAGAACTCTCATATTGGGTCAGGTGGGTTCGGGAAGGTCTACAAAGGAGTGCTCATAGACGGCACGGCAGTTGCCGTCAAAAGAGGCGGATGCGACAGCACCAACCGAGGGTCACGGCAGGGTGCGACCGAGTTCTACGCGGAGATATTGGTTCTCTCTAGGATACGGCATCGCCACCTTGTTTCCTTAGTCGGGTACTGCGAGGAGAGGTCGGAGATGATCCTGGTTTACGAGTTCATGGAGAAGGGTCCGTTGAGAGACCATCTCTACGGCGGCTCGACCACCAAGCCCCGTTTGTCGTGGAAGCAGCGACTCGAGATATGCGTAGGCTCCGCCAGGGGCCTCCACTACCTCCACACTGGCTCGTCCCAGGGCGTTGTCATCCACCGCGACATCAAGTCCTCCAACATATTGCTTGACGGGAGCTACACTGCGAAGGTGGCTGACTTTGGGCTCTCGAGGTCCGCCGGGCCTCACATCGATCAGAGTGATCACGTAAGCACCGGGGTCAAGGGGAGCTTCGGATATCTCGATCCCGAGTACTTCAGGACCCAGCAGCTCACCGAGAAGTCCGACGTGTACTCGTTCGGCGTCGTGCTTCTCGAAGTTCTGTGCGCGAGGCCTGTGATCGACAACTCGCTTTCTTGGGAGGAGGTGAACTTGGCAGAGTGGGGGATGAAGTGGCAGAAGAAGGGACTTCTTGGGAGGATTATTGACCCGGCATTGAAGGGCGAGGTCGACTCTAAGTCGCTGAAGAAGTTCGGAGAGACAGTCGAGAAGTGTCTGTCTAAGTATGGAGTCGATAGGCCTACCATGGGTGATGTGCTCTGGAATTTGGAGTATGTGCTGCAACTCCATGAGTCAGCAGTAAGGCTAGAGGCAGTAGTTGAGGACTGCTCCAATGGCTCTTTGGAGATTCAAGAGGTTTGCTCAAGCGCTGAGAACTCTTCTGTCATAGCGACTAAATAGTGTGTTCTTCTTCTTTCCTTAATTTAGTTTGGCAGCAAGGAATCCTTGGAGATATATACATAGCAGCAGTTAAATAATTGAGACTTCACATTCTTTCCCAACGCTTCTCAATGGAAGATCGAGTGAGTATCCATCTTCATCTTTGTTTCCAATATTACTTGGTTCTCATTGTCCCGCAGCTAAATAAATCATCTAACCGAGACCGAGCTTGAACTTGATTCAATGTCCTTAAGACAATATTTGTTCCGTTCAGGTACTTACGGTTTAGTGGTGATGGTCTTTCAGGATACAACGATACACTTCCTCCGGTAGCCGTAATTTACACCGTAGTAACTGACGAAACAATGATGATCGTCTTCCTTGGACTTAATGTTTTGTGGTCTAGCCTTGTCGGTCACACACGTGAGTTACTAATGCGCTCAGCCAGGCTTGGTAGCATGTAACAGTGTGAATATGGACCCACATTTGTGGACTTCGAATTCGAACCGATTTTTTTCCGGATTGAGATCCAAAATTCTTTTTTTTTTGTTCTTTCTTTGCTGACAGTTTCAATCATTAAGTGTTGAGGTACGAAAAAAGAAGAAGGCAACAGCGAGTCTGTTCAATTCTGTTTCTCCTTCTTCCTTACAAATTCTATTTAATTCTTCAAAAAAAATTCTCTGAGCAAGAGATATGTTCGGATTATTCTCTCGAAGCTGTGTACAGTAACGGAAAGCAGGTAGTAAGAGTTTTATCTCTAGCAGGATTCGAGAACAAGTCTTTACATTGATCTTGAATAATTTCTTAGAACAGTACGCGATACATGATTTTTTTATAGACCGGTTGCACTAGACTTTAGTTATTTTGTTTACAGTAATAAACAAAAGGAAAATTATACAACAGCTTTTCCATACCTCCTTTATGTGAATATAAACTACCGAGAGAAAAAAGGAACACACCCATTGACTACAGGAAAGAGAGAAAAGAAGAAGGATGAGTTCGGATTTTATATCAACATCAACACTCGTAATTATTGCATTATTACTTGCAGCTAATCCTTATAATCAACCTTTGCGCAATCATTTGCATGTTCAATTGGTATTTGACATCGCAATTTAGGTTATACTGCTTTCCTATACTTTGAGATATATAGCTGAAATGTTTCTGTCAGTAATACTTAAAATATAACTCATAATTTTTGCTGCTGGTTGTTCAGTTCAATGTCACAATTAACATTATTACACTACTTTTTCCTGTTCCAGTGATGTTTGATGTTGGAAAGCTAGAGATGTGCAATTAAGTTGCACCAGTGGTTTGATGTCATCAGCCACTGCTGGACCTCCTATATGGTGTGATATGATCCAATAAGAAGGGGAGGAGTGCTCATGGAGTTGTGCAAAACAGAGCATGTGCCTCCTTCCCCAGCTCATGAAGACACCTAAGGATGATGCTTCCATATTTGACTTGTAAAAGGAAAATGCATTCTGGCCACTAGTTTCTGTACTCTAAAATTATCATTCCAGTTCATCATAATCTTTAAAGTTGCTCAAGATTTGGTTCTACACGGCACAGCTAAGTCAAGTTGTGTATTGGCTGGACGGCCGAACCGTCCCTGAACTGGCCCGATCAACGTGGGTCTAGGTCGGCCCGGACCCGATGAATGGGCCGGGCCGGTCCACAAGGCATCCGGATTCGGACTGGGTCCAAAGAAATGGTCCAGTAGTCCGGCCTGGTCCGTACTTCTAACTGGGTCCGAAATGGGTTGAGTTTTTCAGACCGTTGTCTGCTGTAGTACAAATTCAGTAAAGGTAAGTGTATATATAAAAAAATATATCAAAATTTAAATTAGTATAGGGGGGAGGGGGTTAGGGGTTTATGTCAAGCTGTGTATTGGACCGATCTGGGCCGGCCCGTGGTCCGGATCAACCGGGTTTGACCGGGTCCGGTCCGGGTCGGACTCAATCCGAAGAGAGGTTGAGTTTTTCAGACCGTTGTCTGGCGTAGTACAAATTAAGTAAAGGTTAGTGTATATATATAAAATATATCAAAATTTAAATTAGTATAGGGGGGGAGGAGGTTAGGGGTTTATGTCAAGTTGTGTATTGGGCCGATCCCGGCCGGCCCGCGGTCCAGATCAACCGGGTTTGACCGGGTTCGGTCCGGGTCGGACTCAATCCGAAGTGAGCGGCGGGCCGGCCCGGCCCGGTTTATATATATATATATATATATATATATATATATATATATATATATATATATATATTGGTCGTCCCGGGTCATTTTTTTATTTATTTTAATATATATATATATATATATATATATATATATATATATATATATATATATATATGAGATGGGATCAGATTCACCCCATATTCGTTCCATCCCATTATCACCCCTATTTTATCCGTAGGATTTGATTAAATAGATGGTTCGGATTGAATCTTTACATGAGAAACCAAAAATAGTAAATCTCTACGGAATAATATTGAGATACCAAAAAGAGAGAAAACAAATTCCTCCGTACAGATTCGGGGAGAAAGAAAGCAAAAAGTAGAGAAACCTAAAAAAACAAAAAAACAAAAAAACCACACCTCCTCCTCTCCGTCGCTCCGCTAGCGCTTTACCTCTGCCGGCGCTCCGGCTGCAACCCTCTGCCCACTCAAAGTAAGGTTGTACATAATAAAATTGTTGTCAAATTTCTGAGCGTGTATAATTTATTCGTATAGTTCCAGCATGTTTTCCTTAGTTGATTACATATGGGTTATTATACTCTCTTTTTTTCATTTCAAAGAGCTGCTATGTTGTGTCCCATAATTGTCAATAGTTATCTTAATGCATATTCACGAATACTCTCTGGTTGTTTGTAAAATTTATGACATACATTATTTTATAAAGCAAATTAATATATTTTCATATATCAGAACTATTTGTTATACCATTACTGGATTTTTTTAATATACGTTTATAAGATGCTTATTTTTCAACTTATTCGGACAAGAAGTAGTTTAGTAACTGGTCATCTAGATTTTGTTTGGTTAATGATTAACTTATCATAAGTATAATGAATCGCATGTAGGCCAACATGGAGCCTTCTTGCAGCAGAAGTATTTCTCCTCTTCGAAACAGTGTTGAAAACCTAACTACTAGAACTACTAAAACTGTATACCAAGAAACGGTGTTCGTACCGAATGTTGAAGTTGAAAAAGAAATCTTTGTTGGAAAGATTTTTAACTCCATAGAAGAGGTAGAAGATTGTTATCAAGTTTATGGAGCAAATAATGGATTTAGCATCCGAAGGCAAAAAACATTAAGAGAAAAACGCGGTAGTTCAGATCCGACTAGTCTGAAATTTTCATGTAGCTGTGAAGGAAACTACAAGAAAAGAAAGGCTAAGGAAGATGAAGGTCCAATCAAAAGAAATACTTCAACAATGAGAGATGGTTGTACAGTATGGCTCGAATGCGTATTGTAAACCTTAAAAATACGGATTTGTGGAAGGTATTTGTTTTTTTTTATGATCACAGTCATGCGTTGGTTACCCCAAGCAAAAGAATTCATCTGAAATCTAGAAGACGTATCCCTGCTATAGCGAAAGCATTAACAGAATCTTTTAGTCGAGAGAGACTTCAAATTAATAAAATTCCGGCACTGTTTGGAGGCTCTTCCAATACCGAATATAATGAGAGATCTTTATAATCATTTGCGAAATGTGAGGATGGCTTTAAATGAATGTGGGGATGCTGAAGTTGTAAGAGTATATTTAATCATATGGTGCAAAGGAATAAAGATTTTTACTGTGCCACAGATGAGCAAGGAAGAACAATGAACGTCTTTTGGGTTGATGGACGTTCACGCTTGGCTTATACACAATTTGGAGATGTGGTTACGTTCGACACCACTTATAGGACTAATAAATATTCTATGCCATTTGGACCTTTTACATGTGTGAATCATCATCGCCAGTCAATTTTTTGTTGTTGCGCACTGTTGGAAAATGAAGTTGAAGCAACATTCGTTTGGGTATTTCAACATTGGCTTCAAGCCATGGAAGGCGACACCCGATCTCTATCATCACTGATCAAGATAAGGCTATAACTAATGCAATAGCAAAAGTATTTTCTAATACTCGTCATCGCTTTTGTCTTTGGCACATCAAGAAAAAATTTGCAGAAAAATTAAGTCATATTTTTTTTTAAGAAATCAGAGTTCAAGAGAGTAGTGAAGAATTGTACTCGTTTTGCATGGACAGTTGAAGATTTTCAAAATCAATGGGCTAATTTAATTGAACAATTTGAACTACATGACAATGATTGGATGAACGATCTTTATCGTATCAGTCAAAGTTGGATACCGGTCTATTGTAGTAGTACATTTTTTGTCGGTATGAATACAACACAACGAAGTGGAAATATTAACTCTTTTTTCGATGGGTTTGTTTCGGCTAAGACGAGTTTGAAAGAGTTTGTGGCCAAGTATGATGAAGCACTAGACTCGATATATGTAAAATAATGAAAGGAAGACTATATATCTACTTACAAAAAGCGCGTGTTGAATATTGAAGAAAATATATTGGTCCATGCCGCAAATACTTACACAAGAAACATGTTTGAAAAATTTGAGGAGCAGTTCAAAGATGCATACAAGCTCAAAGTAGATGAAACAAACGTTGATGGTAATGTTCAAACCTATGTTGTTCGCTATAGAAATGGAAGTAATGGGGAGAGGAAAGTAAGAATCAACTTGACTACGAAAGAGGGCTCATGTGAATGCCAATTGTTTGAGTTTGTGGGGATACCATGCAAGCACTTGATAAGAGTCTTTGATATGCTCTACTTAGATGAAATTCCTCCTTACTTCATAATGAAAAGATGGAGAAATGATACAAATAGGTCTGAAATTGTTTCTCAATATGAGGTAATTTCGCGTGATTCTCGTATTGGTGAAGAAGCTGCAAGAGCAAGTTTTCTCATACAACAGTTGACACTGTGTGCATATCTAGCATGCAAATATGAGAAAAGTTTTAACTTATGTGCAGATACACTTCATAATTTACACAAACAATTAAAAGAATTGGATGATCGCTTGCTTCAAAAGGAGAATGGACATGTACCTGAAGTTCAGCCTTATATTAGTAGGGTTGAGGATTTGCTATTAGATCCACATATTTCACAAACAAAGGGTATAAATAAGGCAACCAATGTACTTGAGAATGAGTTGGTGACCAGTAACAAAAGAATTAAAAGTAGAGTAGAGAAAGCAATCCAAAAGAATAAAGCAAGAGTTTGTAGGATGTGCAATGGTGTCAACATTTATCATGATAGTCGAAATTGTCCTAATAATTCTAGAAAATTGAGAAGATGACTCACCGAAATGAAACATGTATACTTTTACCTTCATTATCAATGTCTTCTATTTTTTCGGATATTTCTAAATCAAATATTTATTGCTCATTTGTAGACATATGTGATGAAGTAACGAATTTGGATAAAGATGACGTTGTTTGAAAACTAATTGTGCATTTATTTCAGGTGTGTACTTGTTAGATTCTCATTTGTATCTGTCTTATTTCCTTTCCTAGAGAGATTTTGATCCCAATTTATGGCTAATTCTTCACTTTGATCTTTTGGTTTGTGTTCATAGGACCACATAACTTAAATTTTGGATGATATAGGGAGCATGCTGGAGATAAAATATTTGAAAACTTTCTTATTTGTCTGATGTTTGTGTTCATCCAGTAGAGGACCTAAAGTAGTTGATAGATTCTTCCGGTGGATGCATTTTGGCTGATGACCCAGGTTTTGGAAAACATTCATCCGGATAAACTTCATTCAGAGCTTCATGGCCAAGGATCCCATGCAAGTTTCCAAAGGGGATCTTGGCTGCATGGAGGAAATAATTTCTGAAGATATTCCCTGGGACTATTTATTGTCAAATTTAGTTTGTTGCATTTAATGTCTTTGTGCCAAGTTTTCTACAAATTTTTTATGGAATTTTGTACTCAACATATGATCTTTCCATGTGTTGATATTTGGAATCAGCTAGTGTCATAACTGCTACTCTACTTTTCCATTTTTACCTCCCATATATATATATATATATATATATATATATATATATATGAACTAATAACTTAGGCTTATGTAAATACTTAATTACAAACTAGTCTCACCCAATTCTGAATTTAAAAGGGGGTCTTGTGCAATTTTCCCAAAACCCATTGGGGGGGGGGGGGGGGGGGGGGTGGGGGGCAAGAAAACCAGCAGCAAGAGATGAGTCATGACAATACATGGCTTCTCCTCCCTTCATCTCCATTTCCAAAGGAGAAACCTGGCTCACTCTCCTTCCTCCGTGCATTTCCAATGCACCCAACTTTTCCTACTTAATTTCCTAAGAAAAATCCATTCCTTCTTCATTCTTTTCCCCTAAAACAACCTACTGTGCTGCTGCTGCTACCATGGCTACTGTAGCTGCCGCCGTTGCTACTGTGCCGTAGCACCGCCACCGTCGCTGCCGCCGCTGCCACTGCCGCTGCTGCTACTGCTACTACTGCTGCTGCCGCTGCTGCCGGATCCGTACGCCGCCGACGCCGAAGCCACCGCGGTCGGACGCCACCACCCCACACACCGTCGCCGTCGGACCCACACCTCGCCGGACGCCGTCACCGCAGAACCACTCCTCTTTCCTCTTCCAAAAACCTAGGTATTTCATGTTCTTCCCCAATTTTCCTTTCAAAATCAATTTAGGTTATAATATCGGAATTTCTTGAATTAGGAATATAAGGAGGAAATCAAATATCAAATTGGGAACCTTGGAGAACCCTAGGTTGCTCGGAACCAAGGCAAGTCCTCATCTTCCCTTTCCAATTTGGTTATATTATTAGTCTAAATTATTATTTAGCGTAATTTGGAACTCATTTGTTCCTTGAAAATTGACTCATGTATTAGGACACGATACGAAATGCATTGACACTATATGATGACATTATGGATATATTATATAATCATGTTTGTGTTTATATATCTAGGAATGCACACGTACATATAAACAAAATGATAGTACATAAATTATGTCGTTACACTTATGAGGATCAAGTTGTAATTGACTCGGAGAATGAGGTATATAAGTTAAAGACATAAGAGTTTCGATTATGAGTTGGAGTAGTTTTGTGTAACTTGGATTAGTTCAATTTTTTTTACGATACAGACTCTAGTATAAGACACAATATGAATAATAAAATTTAGATTTGATTATGATCATTAAAAACATTGATGATTCTTATATGTATATGTATATTGACTACATGGATAAATGAAAGTCTTTATAAGTGAAACTATATAGTTATAAGACGTATATAGAAATTTACTTCTATAAAGGCATGTTAAGATAGAAGCAATTATATACCATTTCGAAATTACGTAAGGGATCTAGAATTTGATTATACCGCTTGTGTTATATGTGAGAGAAGAATTAATTGAAATTGCATTCCAAGGCTTTATAAGTAAATTCAGCTATATATATATATATATATATATTGTGCTTTATCCTTAAGATATAAATTTTAGACTCTAAGGAACATTTGTTATAGAAATATTATATATGTGCATATGATACTTGGATTAGTTAAAATAATCAAACAAAGTCATGAGAATGATATTGACATTTCTTATAGAATCATTATGTTTCTAATAATTACATTGTGTTGTCTTGCAAATAGCCAGCAAATTGCAGAGTCAAGGTATGCAGCTAGTATAGCTAATTACCAAGGTAAGAAGACTCCCTTACTTACTTAAAGATGTTAATATTATCTAAAATATAAACTGCGTGTGTTCTGGTGTTGAGAGTTGCTCCACCGAAGGGGTCGGCGAGCCCGGAAATGCTACGGAGGGTTGCTCCGGGTCGAATTTATAAACTGTTAAAATTCCGGAAGCCGAAATACAAAGGGGATTTTGCCGAAATTTTTAAGAATTTCGGGAGATGACCAATATTTCGACATCCAGAAGTATCGCCGACATCCCGAGACTCTAAACCATAGATATACATATCATTTGCAACAGACCACCAACGATTATAATTTAATTAGGGGACAACTAGTGAAAGTCTAGGATACGTAGGACACGGACACGAGACACTCAACAAAAATCTAATTATCTGACAATCTGCTCTGTGTAAATCGATATCCTTGAAATTGTATGGATGACTTAATGCATGTACTCTGGATTATATAAAAATATGCATCATCCTGGACATGCATTTCTTTCTAGAAACAATGGTTAAAACGATACCAGAGCAGAGACCTGAACACAAGAAAATAGAATAAGGATTGCTTGTAGATTTAGGCTAGAAGCATCGGGTGGGGGATAACAACATAAATAACCACATACGAAATCCCGCCAAATACTTATATAAATGGCTGATCAGCGGTTAAAGCTATTTCGTAAGGCCTTGCGAAGTGAGCGGGTGAGGCTTAGCTCACTTTCCTGTTTAGGCCAGATCATAACCTCGTGCAATCCTGTTCAAGTTACCTGAATATAAGTGCACCTATTTCGATTCAAAACCATCGAATAGGTGAATTCAAGATTTAAGCCGTGAGGGCAGGGCCGGATTCTAAGTACCGTGCCATCAAGTCACAGCCTGATCCTTGACAACGGGATTGTTGGCAGGAAACTAGGTGAAGTGGTTATTTAAGGACTGTTCTCCAAATTGTATCATCATTAGAAAATTGTTTGTGTATTGTGGTAGTGACATAGGATTTGTGATGCTTGAATTATTATTAAACACTATAGGAGTATTAAATTAGGAACTACTCAAGTCATGAACACCATACTATACTTACCTTCTTATTTATCTTCTAACTGTTATTTTCTTACTCTATTATCATATCTTTCATTTGTTTACCGTTCTTGGCCGAGGACTTGCTTGTCGTTCTGACGACCTAGTATTGTTCACTAGGGGAAGATGAAGCAAATGAGGAAATGATACCTCTTTATAACGTGGACGAGATCGAGGAATAATCTTCAGGCGACTCCAGGATATAATAGCACCAAGTAGTTTGTAGCTGAAACTATGTACCTTAAAGAGAAGTTGTTGTAAAGACTTATTTAGTTATGTATAAATCAGAATGGTATGGTTTAGATGTATTGCCTAATTGCTCTAGCATGACTTGCATTTTATTCTAAAAGACTCACAGGCGACAATCGTTGATACGAGTATGATAGAATTCGTATGGGGCGTAGCCTGGGGATGTAGTTACGTACCCGACTCACCGTATCTTGGGAAGCGGGGCGTGACACGTCTTTTAGTGGTGGTCCATGCAGGTCGTGCTTTTAGGAAACCTAGGTAGGACCTGAAGATAAAGAACCTAGGATAAGGTGCAAGTCTAGGTATTGTAAGGACACATGTTACAGGATATAGGTTATGAGCTGGTATAAGAGAACCCCGGACTCCTTATCAAATAAGAATACCCTAAGATAAGTAATATCAGAGACTGGGAAAGAGAGAGCAAGGATATTTTAAAGAAACTTTGGTTTCCCTTAATATAATTATTACTTAATTTTCTTATTTTGGTATAGGACATTGTAAACCCACTGATTTTCAAGAATTTTTAATTTGGAATTTTTTCTAAATTTTCTGTATTTTTCTGGAATTTTTCTCTAATTAAACTAAGGTTCTTTAATTATTAAAAGATTTTTAAATGTTATTAATTAATATTAATATATTATGAAAATAATATTTTATGGTGTAAAATGAAAAACTAGACATAGGGTAATTTTTCGGGAATTTATTGGACCACGGATGGATTTTTAAAGCCCTAAAAGCTAATTAAAATATTAAACCAATTTAAAACCCAAATTAAATCGGGTTTATTTAATTAAACCAAACCAAAATAAACCGAACCGGCCCAACCCCTTAGCGGGTCGGATCCGGGTCAGACCCGACCCGCTGAGAACCCGACCCGACCCAAATTAAACCCTAACCCCCAAATTTATTTCCCCGACCCTTCACCTTGTCGGCGGCCGTTTTCGCCGCCGTGGCCGCCGGCAACCCCCCATTTCACCTTCCTTCAACCTCCGGCTGCACCCCTTCCTCTCCCCTTGAACCGCCGACCGGCCTCCTTCATTTCCCCTCTATTTAAACTTCTTCCCCGACTCCGGCCAAGCCCTCTTCGACCCGCCTCCATCCGCAGCCGACCGGAACCACCTCACGCCGAGCCCGCTCAGCCTCGAGCCGACCGCCTCAGACCCAGTCGGCCGCCTTCGAGCCCAGCCCCGCAGTCGCCCGACTTCAGAACCGCCCTTGGCCTCCCTCTCCTCCGCTGAGAGCCCAGCCGGCCGTCCCCGAGCCCAGCCGCCCCCGTCCAGCACAGCCCCGACGGAGCTCCGACCTAATCCGGGAGATCGAAGCCCAGAACCCTAAAACCCTAGGGCGGACACGGCCCTGACACAGGGCACAGTGTCCTTGGGTCGTGTCGGACACGAGAAAATCCTAGTTTCCGAAGCCCTGTTCAGGTACTATTTTTTTCCTCCTCGTAGCTCTGTTTCTCGTTCCGTCAGTTGCATCGCGGACCCTGCGTGACCCCCTCGGTGCCCGTGTAACCCGCTCGGTGCATCGCATCCTGTGTCGATCGCGAATCGCGATCCAAAAACAGGAAAACCAATGCCCTGTTTCACCCCGGAACCGAGTACGCCCCGCCAAACGGGACGACTTGGTCGCACGCGGTCTTCACTGATGCGTGCGCGTCGTTGATACGGACGTGCAGGATTTCGCAGAAGCTGATTCGGATGTGCGTGCACACCGGAATCAGTGCGTATCCGCGGACAACGTCCCGACTTTTCTGTATGTCGCTGCAATTTAGTGTACACACGTCGGATCGAGACGAAACTTGCGCCATCGGACTCGTAGCAATACGCTGGTCCTGTGAGCCAAGTTTGGTTCGATTCTGAGAACGTTGACAAAATCGCGTGTCGTGGGTCTCACAGGCTCCACTCGACGGGCGATTTTGAGAACGGCTCATCGGAATCCAATTCTGGAAGTTCCGTTAGATTCGTATCATCGTTCCTGACCTGTTGACACTAAGTTGGACAAATTTGGAGACCTTTGACCCTGACACATTTTTCGGTGCAAGGTGGCCCACATGTGGACCCCGCTTTGACCCGAAATGTCATTTTTGCCCTTGTCTCCAAATTGGACTCAAGAACAGGCGTTTCTAGCTGATTGATATTTTCTGGATCTGATGGTGATATTTGTTTCAGCAACCGGAGCAGTTCCTGCAAATTTCGCTGAAGTCAGAGCTACAATTGGAACCGGAACCCCAGGCAAGTGTACCTTGCCAATCTCTGCAGTTTTTGCTATTTATTTCCTTGACATATATACTTGTTGTACATACTTAAACCTAGGACCGTGTGACTTACTTAGCGTCCGATTACAGTCGGGTGCCAACACCGTACGCGGTGTTGTGTAAAGTCATCTAGAGATGGATACCGAGACCCTATACTTCTCGTACTTGCCTTATCAAGTACTTTATACCCAGGACACCTGACACTATTCATGATACAGAATCGTCCTGAGATATTCATGGTGATTCTGTATAGGATACAGTTTTCATGACTTATTCCTTTGCTTAGATATTATATGACTGGATGCATTAGTTATGATCCTGTATGGCATGGACATGAGACGTCGTGGACATGAGATGCATGATTACATTGGGTGGGGAGAGTCACACAAAACTACAGGTTGATTATATATTATGCCGGCGTCTTAGTCTCACTACGAGCTAGACAACCACATGATATCACTGCTACCGGCTCCCCGACACAGAGCTTGTAGTAGTTTCAGCTTGAGTTCTAGTGCTGCTCTTATATTGCATATCACAGAGTTGGTTATGTAGTTTACCCTATTAGTTCATTATCTGCTGCACTGCATTTATTTTGGCTTGAGCTTTCTTGTACCTTGCTATGTCCCCTGAGGACCTGGAATGGATTATGTCCCCAGGTTTAGCAGAGGAGATCCACTCTGAGGGTTACAGGACAGGTGTTTTAGCAGGAGCAGAAGCAGGTTCAGGAGCAGGTACTGGAGCAGAACCAGGAACCGAGGACTAGGTGATTTCCATAGGTTTTTCTGAGTATATGTTCTTCCATACTCAGTCAGTGATGTTATTTACTTTCTTGTTTAAAGAAAAATTGTATTAGACTTAATTATCGGGTTGTTCCCCGATTACATTATTTGTGATTTGATGATTATTGTTGATGATTTATTTCCCTTATGTTGACTTGTTATATTCATTCTGTGGATGAGATTAGTAGACCTGATTATGGTTGTAATACAGCTTAAGTATGTCCCGATGGATCCATTAAATTGGGTTTGTCCATCGGTGTGTGCTGCTGGCCATTACCGCGCATCCAGTCCCTCAATATTTTGGGACTAGGGCGTGACATGGTTTTTGTGGTGGCCCATGCAGGTCTCCGACTAAATTGTACGGTTTCAACTTAGGGACCGAACAGGCCTGCAATAAGAATAGGAGAAGTTTTAAGGATCTTATCCACTTGCTTGAAACGTTTTTGATATCCGTATCGAATTCGAAATAATTTCTTGAATTGCATCCTACCTTGATTCTTGTACGCCTCTTATTGTTTATTTTGGTTGCAGAGTTATGGATTCACAAGCAAACGACGAGACTCCTACAATATCACCACGAGATGCTGTGGTAACCAACGAAGATGAAGTGACACCAGTTGATGAAGGACAATCAGCTCAACAAGCAAGTCAGCATGCCACGAGAATCCAGCAAAATGACATACCACCATCGACGCAATTTACTCCACAAATGCCCATATTATCACAAGGGCAGGCAATGGACGGACAACAGATGTTCCAAATGATCTACGCAATGATGCAAGCTCAACAACAAATTCAACAAGAGGCTCTGCGTCATGAGGTAGAGAACTTGAGGAGCAGCCTAGTAATCGCACTAGAGCAGGCAGATTTACCAGCACGACGGCCAACGACGGGTTCTATCGCCGATTTTCGCCAGCTGAAGCCTCGTACCTTCTCAGGAAAAGAAGAGCCCACAGAAGTTCATGAATGGCTCACCAACACTCAACATCAATTAGAAGCAGCTGAGATTCCACGAGAACGTTGGATGACTGCAGTCAGAATACAATTGACGGACAATGCTCATCACTGGTGGCTATCTAAAGAGACCCGGCTCGGACCAGACCGAGTCACTTGGGAAGAGTTTTCCAAACTCTTTCAGGAGATGTACATTCCAGCCATCGTTCGATCAGAACTTTGTGACAAGTTCAATCGCCTCACTCAAGACAACATGACAGTAGAAGAATACAACGCCGAGTTCATTCGTCTAAGTCGCTTCGCCCCAACATTGATCCCAACAGAAGAAGAGAAGGCCGAGAAGTTTTTCGATGGACTCAACTTCGAGTTACAGAAACTGATTGGATCCGTTGCGCCTACATCTTACCCGGACGTCCTTGCTGCAGCACGACGCATGAAGCGCGTCATCAGGAGAGAGACCAGTCTGAAGAGGTCATCCACATCAGCACCATCCGGAGTACCATAAGAGGTTGCAAAAAGACTTCACAGTCACCAGCCACCAGAAACATCTCCACAGCCAATACCTGTCTGTCCATATTGTCGCAAGCGAGGCCATAAAGAGATCGAGTGCAGACGGAAAAGGAGATTATGTTTAGTTTGCGGATCCAGTCAGCATTTAGTGAAGGAATGTCCTGAGCGTAGAGAAGTAGCATCAACGGTAAACCAACAAGTGTTACCAGTACCGAGGCCAAACTATCCAACATTGGAAGCACCACAAACGGAAGTTCAAGAAGTTCTATCACCAGCTCCAGGAGGGTATCAGCCGAGGCCACCTTTGATACCCCAGGCACTCCTCTTCCAGCAGGCTCAGCAGCAGCAGAGGAATCGACTGCAAGGACGCGGACAAGCTCTGACGATGACCTTGGAGAACGCACAGATTCATGGAGTAGCTAATACGAGTAAGTGATTCGTAGTTATCTCGTTCCTAGTATTGCTTTAGTTCGTGCCTGTTGGTTCGTGACCTTAGACTTAACCTGACTTGCTAATAATAGATAATCTAGTGATAACCTAGTAATTTTGAACTTGATAAATAACTTAGAATGTTTTTAAATGTTAAACTGATAAGCTTTTAAAGGATAAAACTGGTTTTCTAAAAACTGTAAATTTTCTAGATTTCCTTCAATTGGGAAATTTTATAACTTTTAGTGCTTAGGGAAATAATTTTTCCTAAGTGTTACTCTCAACCTTGATTCTCTTTGATTTTGATGTGCTTTGAACAATGTTTGCAACCGTGTCATCTCTGTTGACCGGTTATTCTTTGATTGCGAGGACGCAATCCTCTTAAGGGGGGTAGATTGTAAACCCCCTGATTTTCAAGAATTTTTAATTTGGAATTTTTTCTAAATTTTCTGTATTTTTCTGGAATTTTTTTCTAATTAAACTAAGGTTCTTTAATTATTAAAGGATTTTTAAATGTTATTAATTAATATTAATATATTATGAAAATAATATTTTATGGTGTAAAATGAAAAACTAGACATAGGGTAATTTTTCGGGAATTTATTGGACCGCGGATGGATTTTTAAAGCCCTAAAAGCTAATTAAAATATTAAACCAATTTAAAACCCAAATTAAACCGGGTTTATTTAATTAAACCAAACCAAAATAAACCGAACCGGCCCAACCCCTTAGCGGGTCGGATCCGGGTCAGACCCGACCCGCTGAGAACCCGACCCGACCCATATTAAACCCTAACCCCCAAATTTATTTCCCCGACCCTTCACCTTGCCGGCGGCCGTTTTCGCCGCCGTGGCCGCCGGCAACCCCCCATTTCACCTTCCTTCAACCTCCGGCTGCACCCCTTCCTCTCCCCTTGAACCGCCGACCGGCCTCCTTCCTTTCCCCTCTATTTAAACTTCTTCCCCGACTCCGGCCAAGCCCTCTTCGACCCGCCTCCATCCGCAGCCGACCGGAACCACCTCACGCCGAGCCCGCTCAGCCTCGAGCCGACCGCCTCAGACCCAGTCGGCCGCCTTCGAGCCCAGCCCCGCAGTCGCTCGACTTCAGAACCGCCCTTGGCCTCCCTCTCCTCCGCTGAGAGCCCAGCCGGCCGTCCCCGAGCCCAGCCGCCCCCGTCCAGCACAGCCCTGGCGGAGCTCCGGCCTAATCCGGGGGATCGAAGCCCAGGACCCTAAAACCCTAGGGCGGACACGGCCCTGACACAGGGCACAGTGTCCTTGGGTCGTGTCGGACACGAGAAAATCCTAGTTTCCGAAGTCCTGTTCAGGTACTCTTTTCTTCCTCCTCGTAGCTCTGTTTCTCGTTCCGTCAGTTGCATCGCGGACCCTGCGTGACCCCCTCGGTGCCCGTGCAACCCGCTCGGTGCATCGCGTCCTGTGTCGATCGCGAACCGCGATCCAAAAATAGGAAAACCAATGCCCTGTTTCACTCCGGAACCGAGTACGCCCCGCCAAATGGGACGACTTGGTCGCACGCGGTCTTCACTGATGCGTGCGCGTCGTTGATACGGACGTGCAGGATTTTGCAGAAGCTGATTCGGATGTGCGTGCACACCGGAATCAGTGCGTATCCGCAGACAACGTCCCGTATCCGACTTTTCTGTATGTCGCTGCAATTTAGTGTACACACGTCGGATCGAGACGAAATTTGCGCCATCGGACTCGTAGCAATACGCTGGTCCTGTGAGCCAAGTTTGGTTCGATTCTGAGAACGTTGACAAAATCGCGTGTCGTGGGCCCCACAGGCTCCACTCGACGGACGATTTTGAGAACGGCTCATCGGAATCCAATTATGGAAGTTCCGTTAGGTTCGTATCATCGTTCCTGACCTGGTGACACTAAGTTGGACAGATTTGGAGACCTTTGACCCTGACACGTTTTTCGGTGCAAGGTGGCCCACATGTGGACCCCGCTTTGACCCGAAATGTTATTTTTGCCCTTGTCTCCAAATTGGACTCAAGGACAGGCGTTTCTAGCTGATTGATATTTTCTGGATCTGATGGTGATATTTATTTCAGCAACCGGAGCAGTCCCTGCAAATTTCGCTGAAGTCAGAGCTACAATTGGAGCCGGAACCCCAGGCAAGTGTACCTTGCCAATCTCTGCAGTTTTTGCTATTTATTTCCTTGACATATATACTTGTTGTACATACTTAAACCTAGGACCGTGTGACTTACTTAGCGTTCGATTACAGTCGGGTGCCAACATCGTACGCGGTGTTGTGTAAAGTCATCTAGAGATGGATACTGAGACCCTATACTTCTCGTACTTGCCTTATCAAGTACTTTATACCCAGGACACCTGACACTATTCATGATACAGAATCGTCCTGAGATATTCATGGTGATTCTGTATAGGATACAGTTTTCATGACTTATTCCTTTGCTTAGATATTATATGACTGGATGCATTAGTTATGATCCTGTATGGCATGGACATGAGACGTCGTGGACATGAGATGCATGATTACATTGGGTGGGGAGAGTCACACAAAACTACAGGTTGATTATATATTATGCCGGCGTCTTAGTCTCACTACGAGCTAGACAACCACATGATATCACTGCTACCGGCTCTCCGACACAGAGCTTGTAGTAGTTTCAGCTTGAGTTCTAGTGCTGCTCTCATATTGCATATCACAGAGTTGGTTATGTAGTTTACCCTATTAGTTCATTATCTGCTGCACTGTATTTATTTTAGCTTGAGCTTTCTTGTACCTTGCTATGTCCCCTGAGGACCTGGAATGGTTATGTCCCCAGGTTTAGCAGAGGAGATCCACTCTGAGGGTTACAGGACAGGTGTTTTAGCAGGAGCAGAAGCAGGTTCAGGAGCAGGTACTGGAGCAGAACCAGGAACCAAGGACTAGGTGATTTCCATAGGTTTTTCTGAGTATATGTTCTTCCATACTCAGTCAGTGATGTTATTTACTTTCTTGTTTAAAGAACAATTGTATTAGACTTGATTATCGGGTTGTTCCCCGATTACATTATTTGTGATTTGATGATTATTGTTGATGATTTATTTCCCTTATGTTGACTTGTTATATTCATTCTGTGGATGAGATTAGTAGACCTGATTATGGTTGTAATACAGCTTAAGTATGCTCCGATGGATCCATTAAATTGGGTTTGTCCATCGGTGTGTGCTGCTGGCCATTGCCGCACATCCAGTCCCTCGATATTTTGGGACTGGGGCATGACAGACATGGATTTATTCCTTCCGAGCGTCTGGTGGGATGGGAGTGACCGCACACTTTATCTCTATCAGCAATATGTAAGAGAACTATGGCATCTACCATATTGGTATTACATACCACTCTATGAAGTGCATTATGGTATGATGCGCCCCGTCATTAGAGACTTGGAGGATAGTGCAGAAGTGGACCATGAAAGAGAAACCTATTATATTTACGTACGGGACCCCGAACATGAATATGATTATCCTAAATTAGAAGGGTATGAAGGAACGTTAACTGACTTTCAAGAACTACATCCCGAAGCTACAATCCTTACTCAGGTATGGACCCGTATCATGGGCAGACTGGACTAGGAATCGTATGTATAAAGGATCCCTTATCTACTAGGTATCTTTTGCGAACGGCAAGGACGTATGTGTATATGTATATAAGTTAGCAAGGAAGGAAGTATGGGAATGTAAATAGTCTAAATATGTATATATATGCCTATGTGCAAGATGACTAGTACCTTAGCAGCATATTTTGTATCACATTTTGACTACGAGTGAATGAAATATGCTTTTCATGTACCTATATGTCCCTCTATTTTCCAACAAACTCTTAAGAATTTCAGCGTCTTTTCCTATCTTTCAATCTTAGGATTATTCCTGAGAAATTGCAATTGGATTTTTCAGGATAATGTCTAATCATGATCAATCCCATGCTTCATCCTCACAAACTCAGACGGAACCCTCTATTAGGAACATATACAAATTATTTCAACAAATTCTGGAATCCAACAGTCAACATGCAGATACGGCTCTGGCCACAACTGCCACAATGTTGGAACATTTGCAAACATCTGCCAACTCCAGAAATGGTTCACTAAAGGACTTTAGGAACCTAAATCCTCCTAAGTTTAAAGGAACGGAAAGTCCGATCGAAGCCGGACAGTGGATTAGAACCATAGAAGGGCTGCTAAAAGCAGCAAAAATTAATCCTGAAGATATGGTGCCTACAATCCGAATTCAATTGGAGGATATTGCTGAACACTGGTGGAGTGCTGAACACCCAGAGGATTCGAAAGACAAAATAACTTTGGGAGAATTTAAAAGAAAATTTGAAGGGAGATTCTTTCCAAAATCAGCAAAAATTGAGTTAGAACGGCAGTTCACTCATTTAAAGCAAGGAAGACTCACGGTAGACGAGTATGTTGCAGAGTTTTTCAGGCTTAGTCGTTTTGCTTCAAGCCTAATAGCTGATGAGGAAACCAAAGTATCTAGATTTCTGGAAGGACTAGGGAGCCAACTGAAGAGTAGAGTCGCTGCCTATCGATGCCAAACCTATCCTGAGGTGACTGAAGCAGCAAGGAGCCAGGAGAGAATGCTAAATGAAGAACAACCGTTTCGATCTCAGCCTAAGAAAAGAACCTTGGAAGTAGAACCTCATCCTCAAGACATCCATGGCAAGGACCGTCCAAACGCCCACAAACTGGTATCTTAAGAAGACCAGTTATTTGTAACTTTTGTCAAAAACCAGGGCACATGAAGGATGACTGTAGAAAATTCCTGGGTCTTTGTCTAAGATGCGGATCAGATAAGCATTCGATTGGCCAATGCCCACAACAACGAACCTTAGGGCCAACGATGCAAAACCCGCACCAAGAATCACGACCTATGCTCCGAGGAAATGACATCAGGCCTATGCTTCAAGAGAATGGTTCACGACCTCTGATACAAGCGTCAACATCCCAAGCCATGTTGACTTATGGAAAGCAACAAAGACCACCCTTTGCACCTTAAGCCTACCAATTCCAACAAGCTCAGAAACTAAATCAGCCTCGGACCGGAAGGAAGAAAAGGCAAGGGCAGGCATTTATGATGCATACTGATGAAATAGAACTAGCTGGAGAAGTAGTAACAGGTACTATTCTAGTCTCAGCTTGCCCGGCATCGGTATTATTTTATTCTGGGACAACCCATTCATTTATAGCATCAGCATTTATAACTCTTCATGAAATCAAATCGCAACCGTTACTTAAGAAATTAAACATTCTTACGGGTAATGGTACGGTGGAAGTTAGTCGGGTTTGTGAAGCATGTCCAGTTAAATTAGGCGGTGGAGCTTTTCAAGTAAGATTGTTAGTTTTTCCAATGAATAACTATGATGTAGTACTTGGAATGGATTGGTTAACTAAAATAAATGCAAGAAGTACTAAAATACTAACATGTCCAATATTAATCAACAACATGTAATCTAATCTCATCCACAAATCAATCAGCAAGAAGTACTAAAATAAATGCTGGAAGATAAACGCCAGTCTCAAATATCATAGTACAACCAAGAATGTCTGGTGGGAACAAACCCACTACTATAACAAAATAAAATACTGAAATGATAGATAAAAATAATGACTAGGGCATCAGCTGACTAGATAATGATGCTCCCAATCCTAGGCAGAAGGCCTACCAACTGATCACGGAAACTCTGACGGTAGCACCTCTAGCTCCTCCGCGGTAGCGTACCTCGTCTCCTGTCCTGGGCCGTACACTGTGGGGTAATATGTCTCGTCCAAATCTGGAAAGGTACCAGGTCCTCAGAGGGACGTAACAAGATACATAGAAGCATGCCATATATATAAATACTGAATAAAATAAATAAAGGATGTGCTAACCATCTAAGTGAATGCAATATGAGGACAACATTGGTACGTATGGGTAGGCATATGCATATAACGTCCACACTCCGAAGAGAGTAGCATCTGCATATATAACGTCCATATCGCTCCGAAGAACGTGGCATCTGAATAATATATCGTCCATATCGCTCCGAAGAATGTGGCATCTGAATAGTATATCGTCCATATCGCTCCAAAGAATGTGACATCTGAATAGTGGAAGTCATTGGATCCGTGGCTCCTCCGGATACTACGGATTCTAATGTGTGTATCACATACGCCTACTAGATGTCCTCCCCGCCCAATGTAGATACACAAGTCGAATACTCGACGTGCATACCACGTATCTATATGACAAGTCTCTACAAATAAAATAATCCTGAGTTACGTACTAACCGTGATGCATGTCACACGCACCGATAGCTAGTCGAGTACGCGAACCCGCATCCCAATATGAATTTGTCACAGTGATACGTGTAA
Organism: Iris macrosiphon; assembly: GCA_036927795.1. Taxonomy (NCBI): domain Eukaryota; kingdom Viridiplantae; phylum Streptophyta; class Magnoliopsida; order Asparagales; family Iridaceae; genus Iris; species Iris macrosiphon. Next base: position 170,931,614 of record JAYESA010000001.1, read on the forward strand.
GAGTATCAGGTCTCGGAAAATACCAGAGTATCCTCCCAAGGGGTGAGTCTGCTAGCAACTAGGTCAAGTATAATAATCATCGACGCATCCGTCGACTGCACCTGAGTCAATCTCGGACGCGCACAGTCATATGAAATAAAGCAACAAGATATCATACAACATACGCATCATTTAATTAAACAATAAATATGGCAAGGTATCTTGCCTGGGTCCTCAAGCTGTGAATGCCAAAAGCCTGTTCCTGCAGTGTCTCCTGGCTGGTCCAATGACCCTAAACACATAATATAATATAGCAAATACTGTCATCAGGCACTAAGCAATACATACACACAACTTACGATGATGCTCTTAGGTACTGACGCAAGATAACGGCTGGTCGACTACAGTGGCGCGTGTGCACGTAGCTAAAGTGCACACGTGTCCTGTCCTCAGTTACCGTGTCTCTCGCGACAATAAATACTAAGTTATGGGTCACGAAACTGTTTACGTTTAGTACAATTGTATGTCCTTATTTCCCATGTTTGAGCATACATGTAGAGGTCCAGGTTTTTAGGTGAAATACAAGTCTTTATAATCGAGTTCTATCATTAAGGTAAATGCTAGTTATTAAATAAATGCTAAATCTTGTTAACATCATACATTCATATATAGTTTAACGTTAATTAGGTTTGTGTCCAAGACTACGACACTCGACACGATGACTATATATAAACAACGATACGAGGAGAGGAGGGATCTAGAGGGGGAGTACCTAGTTGGCTGGACGAGGGTCTGCTCGTTGACTGGTCGTCCTCCGGCGTGGGGTGGAGCTCCGGTCGACGGCGGCAAGCAAGGCAGCAGCGACAGCGACAGTAACTGCAGTAGTTGCAGCAACGGCAGCAGCGACTTTGCAGCGACAGCTTGGCGGTACGGCGGTGGCTGGAAAGGTGGTGCCGGTCGTGTGCGGGGGTTATGGATGGTCGACGGGGTGGTCAGGCAGGGGAGGTCGGTGGCTGAGGTGGTGTTGATGGTGGTGTCGGGTTGGCTATGGCGGTGAAGAGAGACGGTTGATGATGGAGGGGATGGTGATAATGGTGAAGGTGGAGGCGGTGGTGTAGGTAGTGATGTTGGTGGTGTTGCGAGGGTGGTTGGCTGGCGAGTCTGGTGGCGGTGGTTGGCGGTGTCAGGCGGGGTTAGAGGTGGTGGTTTGGAAGTCGGGGGAAGGGTGATCAGGTTGGGTTGGTGATGTGGGTGTTGATGGTGGATGGGAGTGGACGAGCAGTTGCAGGTGGCTGGGGTGGTGGTACGGCGTCGAGGGGGGAAAGTGCAGGCGGTCAGGTGGCTGTGGGGGTGGCGGCTTGAGGTGGTGGTGCAGGTGTCCGGTCGGGGAAGGGAATGGGTGCTCGGCAAAGGGAGGGTGTTCGGCTAGATGCTTTTGTTTCCTAGGTTCCATGGAGAAAATGTGTATTTATATATATGAGGGAATTAGGGTTGACCTCGGGATTTGGGCCTGTCTGGGCTCTTTGAGGTGGGGAACCTGTCCTTATGAAGGAGTGTAGGTTGTACATGGGCTTGGTTGGATCTAGCTTTGGGTAAGGTTGGTCTCTAGTTTAATTAGGAAGGGCCAATTATGAGAATTTGGGTTTATTGGAATTATACGTAGACGTTTGCAACGAATAATGCGCAGCTCAAAATGAAGCACAATATTGCGTATCTACAAGTTACACAAGGGTCAGATGAGTAGTCTGGCATGTCTAGGAAATATATTTTTAATTAATTTGAGGGTAACTACTAGTGTAGTGCTCCAAACGTCGAAGCAACGGTAATGTGCATTAAGACATATAATTGTTGTACATTAATCCTAATTGTATCCAAATTAATCCTAGTCTCTCAATTAAATAAAAATTAATCCTAAATTGGTCGAGGGGGTTTACAATCTACCCCCCCTTAGAGCATTTCGTCCTCAAAATTAAAACATACGTATGGTAAGAACTACTGACTGAAATAAAAATGCTACTACATACCTAGTCCTTCGAAGAGATGGGGATAGCGCTGTCGAATATCCTCCTCACGTTCCCAGGTCGACTCGCCTGGTGCATGATGTCTCCATGCGACACGAACTAGGGGGATAGTCTGACCTTGCAATACCTTCTCACTTCTGTCCAGAATCTCAACAGGCTCCTCTTGGTATGATAAGCTCGGACCGACTGTGATTTCTGAATGGTCAAGCACATGGCTCGGATCTGGCATGTACCTCCTAAGCTGAGATACATGGAAGACGTCGTGGACTCCTTCCAAAGTCTGTGGCAAGCATAATCTGTAAGGAACATCTCCGATGCGTTCTAACACATCGAATGGTCCGATGTACCTCGGACTCAGCTTTGCTCTGCCTCCAAATCTGATAGTCCCTCGAGTAGGTAAGATATTTAGAAACACGTGATCTCCAACCTGGAACTCTAGGGGTCGTCGATGCGTGTTCGTCCAATACTTCTGTCTGTCATGTGCTGCTCGCAGGTGCCCTTGGATCTTCTTCACCTTCTCTACTGTACGAACAACCAACTCTGGCCCAAGAATCTGTCTCTTGTTTATATCGCTCCAACATACTGGAGAACGATACTTCCTTCCATACAACGCTTCATAGGAAGCCATCTGGATGCTCGCTTGATAGCTGTTGTTGTAGAAAAATTTAACCAAATGCAAATGGTCCTCCCATGATCCTCCAAAATCAAGCATGCACGCTCTTAACATGTCTTTCAACGTCTGAATGGTGCGCTCGGACTGGCCATCTGTCTGCGGGTGATACGATGTGCTGAACTTTAGACGGGTACCGAGGCTCTCTTGCATACTCCCCAAAAGTAAGATGTAAACCTTGTATCCCTGTCAGACACGATACTAACTGGCACTCCATGCAGTCGCACAATCTTGCTCATGTACAAATTTGCTAAGACCTCTGTAGATTGCCCAACTCTGAAGGGTAAAAAGTGAGCGGACTTGGTGAGTCTATCCACGATTACCCATATTGTATTGCGACCACTAGGACTCCTCGAAAATCCTGTAACAAAGTTCATAGTGATATGCTCCCATTTTCACTCCGGTATCGGGAGCGGTTGAAGTAATCCTGCAGACCTCTGATGCTCAGCCTTGACTTGCTGACACACCAGGCACTTCACCACAAAGCGTGCTATCTCTCTCTTCATTCCATGCCACCAGTAGTACTGCCTCAAGTCTCTGTACATCTTCGTGCCTCCTGGATGAATAGAGTAGGTTGAACTGTGTGCCTCTGACATCAACTCCTGACGAAGTTCTCCATTTGGAACATAGAGACGATCTCCACATCTCAAGGTTCCGTCTTCATGTATACGCAGTCCTTTCTGTATTCCAGCCTATGTCCTCTGTCGAAGCCTCTGGAATCTGGCGTCTGTCGGCAAAGCAGCCTTGATCCTCTCCACTAATGTTGATTGCAACTGAAAATTCGACAACTATCTGTCTACTCCGGGCATAACGACCTCTATACCCATCTGCTCTAGATCTCTCAACAGATATTGTTGGATAGTCAAGAAGAATGCCATGGGTCTTCTGCTTAACGCGTCAGCTACTACGTTGGCCTTTTTCGGATGGTACTGTAGCTCGATCTCAAAGTCTGTCATCACCTCAAGCCAACGTCTTTGTCTCTGGTTCAAGTCCTTCTGGGTGTAGACGTACTTCAGGCTCTTATGATCAGTGAATATCTCCACTCTTTCTCCATATATATAAGCCTCCAAAGCTTCAAGGCAAAGATCACTGCGGCAAGCTCTAAGTCATGAGTGGGATAGTTTTTCTCATGGGTCCTCAACTGTCCAGAGGCATAGGCCACAACCTTTCCATGCTGCATCAAGACACATCCTAATCCTTTCCCGGATGCATCGCTATAGATCACGAATCCTCCGGGTCCAGAAGGTATGGTCAAGATAGGTGTTGTAGTCAGACGTTTCTTTAGCTCATCGAATGCTGTCTGACACTCCTCTGTCCAAGTGAACTCCTGCTCCTTACGGGTCAAGCGGGTCATCAGTTCTGCGATCTTTGCAAAGTTCTCCACGAACCTCCGATAATATCCGGCAAGTCCTAGGAAACTCCTCACCTCTGAGACATTGGTAGGGGTTGGCCATGTCTCTACTGATGAAATCTTCACCGGATCTACTGAAATACCATCTCCTGATATAACGTGTCCAAGAAAAGTGACACGATCTAGGAGAAACTCACACTTGCTCAGCTTGGCATAAAGCCTCTCTCCTCAGCGTCTCTAACACTAGTCTCAAGTGCTCTTCGTGCTCCTCGTGGCTCTTTGAATACACCAAGATGTCGTCGATGAAGACTACCACGAACTGGTCTAAGTATTGGTGGAAGACTCTGTTTATCAAGTTCATAAATACAGCAGGTGCATTTGTCAGTCCAAAAGGCATCACTAAGAACTCATAGTGACCATAACGAGTTCTGAATGCTGTCTTTTGAATGTCTTCTCTTCACACTTTTACTTGGTGATAACCCGATCTCAAGTCGATCTTTGTGAACACCACTACTCCTGTCAGCTGGTCGAATAAGTCATCAATCCACGGCATGGGGTACTTGTTCTTGATAGTCAAAGAATTAAGGGCTCTGTAATTGTCACTACCCAATTCTAGAAAATAGGGTATATTTTTTTTTATTTGATAAATAGTGTATTGTATTTAATTATTTATATTTATATTTAATTAGTGCTTGTCTTATTTTTATTTTGATTGTTTTAGGGTTTTGGCTAGCCTGGACCCATGTCAGACCCTAGTGGACCCATGTCCGACCCAGCCCACACCCTTGTGAGAATTATTTTGGGGCCTAGAATTATTATTTTATTTTTAGGAGGTTAGTTGGAGAGATTTGGAGCTAGTTTGAGTGCATTTGGAACCCGGAACCCAAAACCGAGTGAGTAGGGGCGTTTTGGGAATTTGGTGACTTGTGTGAACCCTTTATTTAGCATTGGCCGGCCCTACCTACCACCCCCACCCGTGAGAACAGCCACAGCAGCCCCCTCTCTTCATTTACTTCTTCTTCTTCATTCCTTCTTCTTCTCCACTTCTCCTTTCTTCTCCCTTCCTTCTCCAAGTAAGCTTTTCTCCATCTTTCTTCTTTCTTTCTTCCATTTCTTCTTCTTTAAGCTAACCCTAACCTTACATTTTCTCTAACCTAGGTGTGAGGAGCTTAGATCTAGTGTGAGAGCTAGAATTGGTGGCTTGGAGCTTGAGGGAGGTGAATTCTAGGGATTGTGAGACTTTGGCCTTGGGATTCCAACTCCCAAGAGGTAAAACCTAACTTTCCCCTTCCTAATTATTTTTGTATAGTGTAATTAGTGTTGTAGAACCCTCCTAGACCCTAACCCTACCCGTAGGAGAAAGTTGGAACTAGTTTGGGTGAGTTTAGAAACTTTGACATTAGGTTTTGTGTCGAATTCGGGTGGAATCCGAATTTGGCCCAATTTTGGGTGATGCCCTAGGTTAGATGGACCTAGGTAGACGTTGTCGGGTGTCTAGAGGGTGAGTGCGTGTCTCCGTTTGGACACGGGAAGCCGCGTCGCGGAGAAACGGGCGTTTCGGGCGAAATTGGGGCTTTTCGTCGTCGCCGATTCTAAGTTTGTGTGCGTTTCCGCCACGGGCCTAGAATCGATGTGGGAGCGCATTTTCTAGGATCTAGACATCGTGTAGAGCGCGTGGGTAAATTTTGGGCCGATTCCGAGTTCGTTTGGTGTGCGTTTCAGGAGGTTTTCCGAGCCGCGCGCCACGTGTTCGTCGAAATGACCGAACGGCCATTTCGACTTGGTTTCCTCGTTTCGGCTTTGTGCGCGCGTTGGGTTAGTATCGGGGAGTGTGTGCTAGAGTTTTCGGGCTATATTTTATATATTTTAGGGTATTGGTGAGTGTCGGGGTCGTTGGGCGTGAGTAGGGCGTGTGGTTTGAGTGTTGTGTGCGTGGTTGTGTTTGTTTTGATATGTGTATATATATATATATATTTATATATATATGTATGTTTGTTTATGTATATATATTTATATATATATGAGTGTATTTATATCTATGTGCTTATGTGTGTATATGTCTATGTGTATATATATATGTATATGTGTAAGTGTGCTCGTGTGTATATGTATATATATATTTGAATATGTGTGTGTGTGTATATATCTTAGAGTGTGTGTGTATTGATATATATATATATTAATATGTGTGTTTATATATATATTTGTAGCTATGTATATATATATTTATGTGTGTGTGTGTTTTAGTGTGTGAGTGTGCTAGTGTGTGTGTGTTAGAATGTGTAGTTAAGTGTGAGTATATATGTATAGATATCTAGTTATATATATAGATATATACGTATGTATATATATATATATAGGATGATATATATGTATATATATGGGTGTGTGTGTGTGTGTATGTGTGAGGAAGGGGGGGGGGGGCAGAACCAGCCGCAGCGAGCAGCAGCTGCTGCTGCACTGCAGCAGCAGCACAGCAGCAGCAGAATCAGCAGCAGCAGTAGCATAGAGGAGCAGCAGCAGCGCAGCAATAACAGCAGCCAGCAGCAGCATCATCAGCATGTAGAGCCAGCGGCAGCAGCGCGTTGGCAAGGCTAGTAGCAAGGGGTGTTAGCGAGGGGTGTTAGGTGATAGATAATAGTTAGAGTATGTGTTAGATGAATAAGATTGGTAGATAGGTAGTTGGATAAATAGGTAAGATAAGTTATGGATAATTAGATAGATAGATAGATAGATATTGATAGATAGATAGCTAGGTATTTAGATAGATAGATAGATACTAGATAGGTAGATAACTAGATTCTTAGATATACCTATCTAAGAGATATAAATATCTATATGCCTAAGTTATATACATATATAGGTGTATAGGTAAGATATGGGTAATCGGGTAAATGTGTGTGGATATCTATATACATAGGTATATACATACTTAGATATATATAAATATAGTAGATATCTATATTACCTAGCCTAGATTAATAACTAGGTATATAATTAATAGCTAGGTAGCTAGCTAGAGGGCCTTAGGGCGAAACTTCAATACCTTGAGATACCGAGGTATCTCGATACCTTGAGATATTCAAGGTATTGAGTTTCGAGCGGGGTATTTGAGCATTAGCCTAGGAAATGCTTGAGAATGATTTTTATATGTTTATATATATATAATTACGCGTGCTAGCATAGGTTTTAGCGGGTTTAGGCGGGGTGCGTGGCCTAGGGCGAGGTATCGGATACCGAGGGTATCCCGGTATCTCGATTAGGCGAGTTTGTGAGTTTAGTAGCTTAATGAGCTCGGTTTGACCTAGAATTTCAGGGGCACCCTAGTTTGACCTAGCTTTGACCATAATTGTCCCCGTTGACCGTAAAAGTCAACGTTTGACCTAGTTTTGACCTAGAGTTGACTTTTTGGACCCCGGGTTGACTTTTTGACCCAATTTTCACCGGTTTGACCCGTTCGACCTAGAATAGCCCTAGAAGCCTATTTTTAATTATTTTATATCAGTTTAAATGCTTAGAACCCTGTTTAATCCTTGCTTTTCGCATTAGGTCCTTGCGACACCGGTCCGGACCTCGATCCTCATCAGTTGCTCAGGACATCAGGCGAGTACCTACCTCTGATAGTTTCCATTTCATGATAGCGTTTATATCACCTGTTCTAGAACTGTAATACTTGATTCTGACACTTTATTACACGAGCTGGTACTAGTGGATCCCGTCATGAGGTGCTATCCCCCTTACCGTGTTCAGCGGGTACTCTATCACGTGTATTTTATCATGTGCTTCGGGTATTGATTATCATGTGCTATCATGTGCTTCTTGTGCTCTCGCCTTCGTGTGCGTGAGCTATTATCATGTACGTAGCGTGTTGTGGTTGGATCCAATGGTATTAGTGGGGGAGGGGAGTAGTGAGTTGGTTATATGATCAAAGCCAAACAGTATTCATGTGTATGTCGGTTATGCAACTCACGCATAACGGAGTTATCGTAGTGTTCTTCATGTGCAACCTAAGCCGATCATATAACGAACTTGTGCTCAAGGCACTTAGCTAGTATTCATGTTTCTCACCTGCAGTTACTTTTCCACTACTTGTATTGTACTCCAGTTTACATTGCAGCTACTTATTGTGCTCCAGCATATATTTATTTCCTGTGCATCTTGATTACTTTTCTATTGCTCGTCATATACACCTTACCATGTATTTGGAGTTGCTTTCAGAGTTATGTACTTCGCTCCAGTCCTGACTGGGCATATTTTTTCCAGAGGATCCTGAGGACTATTGCCCTACGTTCTACGGGCCTGGTATTGACGACTGTTGTGACCCCGAGGAGGAGTGCGCCGAGGAGACGCCGATAGCACCCTAGTTAGCTAGGTGGGTTTCCTGGGTTTTCCTTGTGGTTTGTATTTTGGATGACTGTACTTATTCTTTTGTGCTTCTGTGAGATGTTGTAGCTTTTAGACTTGGACTGTATTATTTTGGATTGTCTTGCTCTCTTGGTTCTGGTTTTCTTTGTTTATATCATATCGTGCTTATATTCTTCCTCTAGTTTTGTGATTGAGATTATTGTCATATATATATATTGCGTGGTTGCCCTCCTGTTGGAGAGGATTTTATTCACATATATATATATTGCGTGGTTTTGCCCTCCTTTTGGAGAGGTCATGCCGGATTTTTCTGTGAGTTATCTAGATAGATATGGTTGACCTAGAACGGACCTTTACAGCGTTCTACCGCCGATTCTGCGGCGTAGGCTGGACGTACCCACGGCTCATGCCCGATTTTCGGGTGCGGGTCGTGACAGTAATCAATGCACATACGTACTGTCCCATCTTTCTTAGGTACAAACAACACTGGTGCTTCCCAGGGTGATGCACTAGGACGGATAAATCCTTTGTTCTGCAACTCCTCTAGTTGTAGCTTCAGCTCATCTAGTTCCTTCTTCGCCAATCGGTATACATTAGAAGATACCGGTACTGCTCCGAGTATTAGCTCAATAGTGAACTCCACGCCTCTATCTGGCGGTAAGCCTGGCAATTTTTTAGGAAAAACATCTTCGAATTCTGCAACTAAGGGTGGGGGTACCATCTCCATAGCCATGTAAGCTCCAGCTATCTATCCTACTCCTTGCTCGATGGTCCCTCGCATGTACTCGAACTCCAGCTGATCTGGCGGTCTAAAAGTGACGCTACCCTTCCGGCAGTCCAGTATGGCATTATACTGGCTTAACCAGTCCATGCCTAGAACAACATCAAAGTATGGCATGGGTAATACCAAGAACCGCGCTCTCATCTCTCTACCACATACGACTACCGAACACGTTCGAATAGTGCTGGTAACCGGCACGATACCTCCTCCGGTAAGAATCTTCTAACTCTTAGGTAATGGAGAAGTAGCTACTCTATGCATTGCTACAAATATACTAGATATGAACGATAATGTAGCTCCAGAATCAAACAATGCAGTTGCAGGTAATGATGCAACTAAAATGATACCTGTGATAGCTTCCCCTTCTGTTCCCTCCTCAGTAGCGGCTAATGCAAAGGCATGTTCGTGCCTCTGCCCTCCGGTCTGCTGTCGGGCTCGATCAAACTGTGCCTACTGTGGGGCCAAGGGTGGTCCCCTCTGAAATCCTCCGGGTGCTGGTGGACGCTGGCCTCCTGGTGGGGGTAGTATCCTCGAAACTGGTGCTGCTGGCCTCTGTCCTGTCTGGGGTGCTGTGTCTCTGCGCTATGGGCAGTCTCGAGCTTGGTGCTGGTTTGCTCCACAAATCATGCATGTCCCCAGTCTCTTTCGGCAGTCCTTCTCGAAATGTACTCTCTTACCATAGTGGTAGCAAGTCGGTAGCTCTCTTTGTTGGTATGGTGTGTAGCGCCCCGTTCCCCCGGTACGGGGAGCGCGGCTAAGGAACACAACGGTATCGTTCGATCGGGATAGATTGAATTAAGAACTTGTCCTCGTTATGGATTTATTTCTTCGGAATCGATTCCCATATTCAGTGGACCGTGACCCCGGGATCGACTTAGCGGCAGAGGCAGGAGGGACCTCTCCGCTGCTATCTTTTATTGCCTCGGTTTTCGATGTCGCTTGTTGCTTTCGTACTTTGAGTTGATTTTGGGATTTGCTTGTTTTCCTTGAACGGTTTCGATGGTTTTTATTATTTTCGTTCATCGACTTGTACTTCTATTCCGAGATTGGAAAGAGAGGAAGAAGTATTAATCGAGCTGTTCGTGTGCAGGTGAACGAGCAGTAGGCGGCTTGCGAGCGGAGTCGTGAAGCGCCTCTTTCCATCTTCCTTCCAAAAATCTAAGTGAGTGGCTACCATCCCGATTAGCTAGCCTTGCTTCCAAGTCTTCACACCTAAAATGACTTGCATTCTTGTTGCCCCAATCAAACGATACCAAGTAATAATAAAAGAAACCAAGATAAAAGAGAATAGGCTTGGATTATATATTGCTTGTCATTCAACTTGGGAACGGTTACTCATATGCTTGCTTGTTCATTTGGGAATGTTCTATACATGCTTCAAGTTTATTTAGAATGCATCTTCTTCCATAAATTGTGCTAAGTATGGAATACACTTGTTATTAAATAAACTGTCAGGAAGACTATGCAAAACAAATCATGCAATGTTGCTTATCTCATGTTCATGTTGCCTCAACTGCATCAACGATAACGAATCACGAACGATTGATCACGGACAACTTGTGCATAAGGTAACGGGTTCCTACGGACGGTTGCTGGGGCACTGGCACCGATCCGGTCCGGGCGGAACTTCATGATAGTCTCACGCATCTGGACAAGGATAGTCTGCAGCCACCAATGCATCTTTGCTGCATTCCATCCTCGTTCAAGACTAAACGGTCCATAATGGCTTCTAGCCAGTGATCCCAACGTGTATATTTAAACCTGTTGTATGCTAACTTGTGTCTTCGTGGCAGGGAAGGCATGATAAGTATTGTGCAGGTAATTCAGACGGTCAGGTAAAATCCACCGAACGGTGGCACATTCATTTCAGTAAATTCTATATGCTGCTTACTTGTAAATGAACTAAGGCAAGATAGAAACCCACAAATATGCATGCTTCATTAAACAACGTGTTGATTGGTATAGTTCGGTTAGCTCGCCTTTACCAGTATGTTTCGACATGCTGACCCTCGTTGAAACAGGTTCTCCGCACCAAGGCGAACCGAGCGAGGAGCCAAAGTCGTCTTCCCGATTCAGTCCAGCTGTTGGCGCATCTTCACCGCGCCCCTCGAAGTATTTTGAAGCCAGAAGCTGCAACTCTTCATACACAAATGCAGCTCCGTGGCAAAGCTATCCTCCAGCCTGGAGGTCTATATCTTTGAAGTTATAAAAGGATGTAATGTACAGGACAGCTATCTCATTTTGAGTCAACACTTTTGTAAGTCGTTCGGCATATTAGCTGACTCGTTCAGGAGTTTGTAATAGATGTTCAATATCAATAAAGAGAACTTTTTCATGTTTCAAATCTGTGTTTCAATTTATCTGCGTACTCTGAATAAGTGCTTGCTATGCAAATCATTAAAATCTTGTGCGGGCGCAACCCCAGGCCCGTACGGCGGTCACGATTCGGGGGACGCCTCAATTGATTTTACGGAATTGGGTCGTGACATGGTGTTGTCCTCTGCTGTGTCTGCGCTCCGGGATGACGGATCGGTCCTCCTGTTCCGTGCTGGGCTCTGGCTGGTGTGGTCGTGCTGGAACGTCTTGCTCCTCTGCCGATGGCCTCCTGGATCCTCGCCTCTGCAAGTACCTCCTCATAAGAAATCCTCGCATGTGTGGTGGTATACCTCTGTAGCTCGAAGGTGAGGCCGTGATGGAATCTCTGGGCCTTCTCTAGATCGTTGGGTATCAGGACGGCACCAAATCTGCTAAGACGGCTGAACTCCGCGTCGTATGCGTCTACAGTCATATTTCTTTATTCTAGATGTAGGAACTGGGAGTACAGGGCATTTCTGACTGTAGTCGGAAAATACTTCGCGTTGAAGTACTCTAAGAACTGTTCCCAAGTCTGGTTCTTGCCTTCACTACGCTCAATAGAATCCCACCAGTGATGGGCGTTGCCTTTCAGTTGGGCCCTCACTACGGTCATCCAAAGGCCTGGGTGCAGTTGTGAAGCCTCTAGTAGCATCTCCGTGTTGGCGACCCAATCGGAGATCTCCTCTACAGTCTCGTTGCCTGAGAAAGTATCTGGTCCCATCTGTCAGAACCATCTTACAGTGCCACATGTCTGGGCTGGGGCAGGTGCTGGTACGGTTGCTGAAACAGGTACCCTCTCTAGTACTGCCATCAAACTCTGTCTCAACGTCTCGGTTTGATGCCACTATTCTTGTATCATAGTCTGGAAGAACTGAAGCAACTGTGGCTGTCCATCTGATTGTGGCATCTGGGTGGATAAGGTGGAGGTGGTGGTAATGGAACCTCTGGATGTGCGGTAGGTGTCTCCTCAGATGTCGGCCTCTCGGTTTGCGGCATTGGCGTAGCCCCTGAAGTCTGGCCCTCGAAATGCTGTATAGGGATCGTCTGGAAAGTCTGTCCCTCGTGATGTTGGGTAGGATCGCCCTGAGAAGTCTCGCGTCAATGTATCAGCGGGGCCTATAGCGGTGGTTGCCCTCCAGGTAGTCCCTGGGGTACCTCCTCTCTTTGGGTGGTATCATCTGGCACAACGGCACTGGGTGCTCCTCGTCCACTGCGCAAGTTCATCTTGCTGCAAGAGATAGGACTTCATTAAAAAGAGTACGGAATCAAGCAAACAGGATACAGATATTTAGAAGTAACATGAAGGAAGTTCAAAGACGTAATCAAAGTGGATGAGACCTAGTAATTTTTATCCTATTGCAGGCTCGCTGGGCATGTTACCATACCACAAGCGAAAACAAGACCTGTATGGGCCACCACTAAAACCATGTCATGCCCCAGTCCAAAAAATATACGGGACCAGGCCACGTGGCAATAGCCAGCTGTCACGTCTCCGAGGATATCCCAATTTAATGGATCCTAACGAAGAGTGCTACGCTGTCCTAGAATACTAACATGTCCAATATCAATCAACAACAGGTAATCTAATCTCATCCACAAATCAATCAGCAAGAAGTACTAAAATAAATGCTGGAAGATAAACGCCAGTCTCAAATATCATAGTACAACCAAGAATGTCTGGTGGGAACAAACCCACTACTATGACGAAATAAAATACTGAAATGATAGATAAAAATAATGACTAGGGCATCGGCTGACTAGATAATGATGCTCCCAATCCTAGGCAGAAGGCCTACCAACTGATCGCGGAAACTCTGACGGTAGCACCTCTAGCTCCTCCGTGGTAGCGTACCTCGTCTCCTGTCCTGGGCCGTACACTGTGGGATAATATGTCTCGTCCAAATCTGGAAAGGTACCAGGTCCTCAGAGGGACGTAACAAGATACATAGAAGCATGCCATATATATAAATACTGAATAAAATAAATAAAGGGTGTGCTAACCATCTAAGTGAATGCAATGTGAGGACAATATTGGTACGTATGGGTAGGCATAGGCATATAACATCCACACTCCGAAGAGAGTGGCATCTGCATATATAACGTCCATATCGCTCCGAATAACGTGGCATCTGAATAATATATCGTCCATATCGCTCTGAAGAATGTGGCATCTGAATAGTGGAAGTTATTGGATCCGTGGCTCCTCCAGATACTACGGATCCCAATGTGTGTATCACATACGCCTACTAGATGTCCTCCCCGCCCAATGTAGATACACAAGTCGAATACTCGACGTGCATACTACGTATCTATATGCCAAGTCTCTACAAATAAAATAATCCTGAGTTACGTACTAACCGTGATGCATGTCACACGCACCGTTAGCTAGTCGAGTACGCGAACCCGCATCCCAATATGAATTTGTCACAGTGATACGTGTAAGAGTGTCATATCACGACCCGATTTTGTAGAATCGTTGAGGCGTCCCCCGAATCGGGACCGCCGTGTGGGCCTGGGGTTGCGCCCGCACAAGGCTTTAATGATTTGCATAACAAGCACATATTCAGAGTACGCAGATAAATTGAAACACAGATTTGAAACATGGAAAAGTTCTCTTTATTGATAATGAACATCTATTACAAACTCCTGAACGAGTCAGCTAATATGCCGCACGGGCTTACAAAAGAGATGACTAAAAATGAGATAGCAGTCCTGCACATTACATCCCTTTACTAAAATTCAAAAGATATAGACCTCCAGACTGGAGGACGGCTTTGCCACGAAGCTGCATTTGTGTATGAAGAGTTGCAAGTTTCTTTCTTCAAAATGCTTCAAGGGGCGCGGTGAAGATGCGCCAACAACTGGACTGGATCGGGAAGACGACTTCGGCTCCTCGCTCGGTTCGCCTTGGTGCGGAGAACCTGTTTCAACGAGGGTCAGCATGTCGAAACATATTGGTGAAGGCGAGCTAGCCGAACTATACCAATCAACACGTTATTTTAATAAAGCATGCATATTTGTGGGTTTCTATCTTGTCTTAGTTCATTTACAAGTAAGCAGCATATAGAATTTACTGAAATGAACGTGCCACCGTTCGGTAGATTTTACCTGACCGTCTGAATCACCTGCACAATACTTACCATGCCTTCCCTGCCACGAAGACACAAGTTAGTTTGCAACAGGTTTAAATATACAATATGATCACTGACTTGATTGCCATAATGGACTAGTCTGTGACGAAGATAGTTTGCTACGTGCAAGTACGTGAGGCGCCGTATACCACCTTGTCCAAGTACGTGAGACTAAACGTGAGTTCCGTCCAGAGCCGGAACGGTGCCAGTGCCCCAGCAGCCACCCGCAGGAACTATACCTTGTGCACAAGTTGTCCGTGATCGAACATTAACAATCATTCGCCCGGAGGCTACGTGAACAATCGTTCGCCCGAAGGCTACGTGAGCACAAGACAAGCAGTATTGCATGATTCGTTTTTACTTTGCATCTACGTTCAATTCATGCATCGGGACAATATAAAGGAGAAGTATATATTCAAACTTGTATCTATGCATATAATGAACATTCCGAACGAACAAGCATGCAAAGATATAACCGTTCACAAGTTTGATTGACAAGCAGTATTATCCAAGTCTATTCTCTTTTTATCTTGGTATCTTTTATTATTACTTGGTATCGTCTGATCGGGGCAACAAGAATACAAGAGTTTTAGATGTGAAGACTTGGAAGCAGGGCTAGCTAATCGGGATGGTAGCCACTCACTTAGATTATTGGAAGGGAGAAGGAAAGAGGCGCTTCACGACTCCGCTCGCAAGCCGCCTACTGTTCGTTCACCTGCATTACGAACAGCTCGATCAATACCTCTTCCACTTTTCCAATCTCGGAATTGAAGTGCAGTTCAATGAACGAAAACAATGAAAACCATCAAAATCGTTCAAGGAAAACAAGCAAATCCCAAAACCAACTCAAAGCACGAAAGCAACAAGCGACATCAAAAACCGAGGCAATAAAAGATAGCAGCGGAGAGGTCCCTCCTGACTCTGCCGCTAAGTCGATCCCGGGGGCACGGTCCACTGAATATGGGAATCGATTCCGAAGAAACAAATCCATAACGAGGACGAGTTCTTAATTCAATCTATCCCGATCGAACGATACCGTCTTGTGTTTCTTAGCCGCGCCCCCCGCACCAGGGGAACGGGGCGCTACATCCTACCCAACTAATTGGAAGTTTCGTCCCGAAACTTAGGAATAATGCTTACCATCAGGGAACGTTACGTTGAGGATGCCTAGTAGAGTAATTAGGGCAGTCACGCATTTTATGGTTTGCATCACCACAGATGAGACATAATCCTTGTTTCAAACGACATTCGTTGGCCAGGTGCCCTGGCTTCTTGCAGAAGTGACATAGTTGCCCTGGTTTCGCTCTCTACGGACCACCGTTGTTAGGGCACTTTGCAGCGGTGTTTCCTTCTTCGTTGCTATAGCGTTTGTGACTAGATTTATGCACAGCGCAGGTAGAAACGTGAGGATACTGTGGTTCGAGCGATAGGGCATGATTCATGACTTCCCGTATGGTCCCGTACTGATGAACGACTATGTGCCCGTGAATGGCAGGGCACAAACTGCCTTCAAACCTTCTAGCTCGACTCGCTGCATCAGGTAAATAGGCCCTAGCGAATTTGGAGAGTCGGTTGAATTCGGCAGAGTATTGCTTCACTGACATACTGCCCTGTCGCAGCTGCACGAACTCGTTTTCCATCTGACGTTGTACTGGAGGGGGTATAAACTCCTCTTCAAACGCGGCACGAAAAGTCGTCCACGAGATCGCCTCCTCTCCGTGATCAAATTGAAGAGATCGTCGATGCACGTTCCACTAATCGTGCGCGTTGAGGCGGAGCTGTAGTTGCGCGCAGGAAACGCGCTTCTCTTCGGGAACCACTAGCAGAGCAAAGTGGTCTTCCAGTTCGGCCAACCAATCTAGTGCCACGATGGGTTCCTCAGTCCTGTTGAATGGGGTGTTGTAGACTTTCTTAAAGTGGCCAAAGTCGAAGGCAGTCACTTCCCTCGGCCTTGGAATTTGAGGCGTCTCCACTTCAAGCACGGGCTCTTCTACCGGAGTCATTGCAGTTACAGCAGAATGGTTGGAAGCCAAAGTCTGAACGATCTGTTGCAGGGCATCTACCTGCTTCTGTTGGACTGAGAATCGGGCCTCTAGATTGCTTTCGAACTTGGCTTGGCGAGCATCATCTCTTTGTCGTTGCTATTCTAACATTTGCATTATCCGCTCAAGCGGATCGACTTGAGATATGCCTCGCTGGCTCTGAGAGCTTCCCGAAGTGCCCGAACTACTTTCTTGGCCTTGTATTTCGTTCGGAGCTAGCGCTGCAGATTGCGCTGGTGCCGTTCCTTCAAAAGAAGGTAAATTACATTAGAATCATAATGTATTATGGACTTATTGCATGAACGTATCTCATTTTGGCCTAGCGAGTTCAAGAGTTCGCAAAGAAATTTGATCGTTAAAGAAACTTTTCCAGCACAAAGTGTAAGGAACTTGAATCTGTGCTCTGATACCATTATGTCACGACCCGATTCCGTAGAATCGTTGAGGCGTCCCCCGAATCGTGACCGCCGTGCGGGCCTGGGGTTGCGTCCGCACAAGGCTTTAATGATTTGCATAACAAGCACATATTCAGAGTACGTAGATAAATTGAAACACAGATTTGAAACATAAAAAAGTTCTCTTTATTGATAATGAACATCTATTACAAACTCCTGAACGAGTCAGCTAATATGCCGCACGGGCTTACAAAAGAGATGACTAAAAATGAGATAGCAGTCCTGTACATTACATCCCTTTACTAAAATTCAAAAGATATAGACCTCCAGGCTGGAGGACGGCTTTGCCACGAAGCTGCATTTGTGTATGAAGAGTTGCAAGCTTCTTTCTTCAAAATGCTTCAAGGGGCGCGGTGAAGATGCGCCAACAGCTGGACTAGATCGGGAAGACGACTTCGGCTCCTCGCTCGGTTCGCCTTGGTGCGGAGAACCTGTTTCAACGAGGATCAGCATATCGAAACATACTGGTGAAGGCGAGCTAGCTGAACTATACCAATCAACACGTTGTTTTAATGAAGCATACAATTTGTGGGTTTCTATCTTGCCTTAGTTCATTTACAAGTAAGCAGCATATAGAATTTACTGAAATGAACGTGCCACCGTTCGGTGGATTTTACCTGACCGTCTGAATCACCTGCACAATACTTACCATGCCTTCCCTGCCACGAAGACACAAGTTAGTTTGCAACAGGTTTAAATATACAATATGATCACTGGCTTGATTGCCATAATGGACTAGTCTGTGACGAAGATGGTTTGCTACGTGCAAGTACGTGAGGCGCCGCATACCACCTTGTCCAAGTACGTGAGACTAAACGTGAGTTCCGTCCGGAGCCGGAACGGTGCCAGTGCCCCAGCAGCCGCCCGCGGGAACTATACCTTGTGCACAAGTTGTCCATGATCGAACATTAATAATCATTCGACCGGAGGCTACGTGAACAATCGTTCGCCCGAAGGCTACATGAGCACAAGACAAGCAGTATTGCATGATTCGTTTTTTACTTTGCATCTACGTTTAATTCATGCATCGGGACAATATAAAGGAGAAGTATATATTCAAACTTGTATCTATGCATATAATGAACATTCCGAACGAACAAGCATGCAAAGATATATCCGTTCACAAGTTTGATTGACAAACAGTATTATCCAAGTCTATTCTCTTTTTATCTTGGTATCTTTTATTATTACTTGGTATCGTCTGATCGGGGCAACAAGAATGCAAGAGTTTTAGATGTGAAGACTTGGAAGCAGGGCTAGCTAATCAGGATGGTAGCCACTCACTTAGATTGTTGGAAGGGAGAAGGAAAGAGGCGCTTCACGACTCCGCTCGTAAGCCGCCTACTGCTCGTTCACCTGCACTACGAACAGCTCGATCAATACCTCTTCTACTTTTCCAATCTCGGAATTGAAGTGCAGTTCAATGAACGAAAATAATAAAAACCATCGAAACCGTTCAAGGAAAACAAGCAAATCCTAAAACCAACTCAAAGCACGAAAGCAACAAGCGACATCAAAAACCGAGACAATAAAAGATAGCAGCGGAGAGGTCCCTCCTGACTCTGCCGCTAAGTCGATCCCGGGGGCACGGTCCACTGAATATGGGAATCAATTCCGAAGAAACAAATCCATAACGAGGACGAGTTCTTAATTCAATCTATCCTGATCGAACGATACCGTCTTGTGTTTCTTAGCCGCGCTCCCCGCACCGGGGGAACGGGGCGCTACATGTCAGGTCTCGAAAAATACCAGAGTATCCTCCCAAGGGGTGAGTCTGCTAGCAATTAGGTCAAGTACAATGCTCATCGACGCATCCGTCGACTGCACCCGAGTCAATCTCGGACGCGCACAGTCATATGAAATAAAGCAACAAGATATCATACAACATACGCATCATTTAATTTAAACAGTAAATATGGCAAGGTATCTTGCTTGGGTCCTCAAGCTGTGAATGCCAAAAGCCTGTTCCTGCAGTGTCACCTGGCTGGTCCAATGACCCTAAACACATAATATAATATAGCAAATACTGTCATCAGGCACTAAGCAATACATACACACAACTTACGATGATACTCTTAGGTACTGACGCAAGATAACGGCTGGTCGACTACAGTGGCGCGTGTGCACGTAGCTAAAGTGCACACGTGTCCTGTCCTCAGTTACCGTGTCTCTCGCGACAATAAATACTAAGTTATGGGTCACGAAACTGTTTACGTTTAGTACAATTGTATGTCCTTATTTCCCATGTTTGAGCATACATGTAGAGGTCCAGGTTTTTAGGTGAAATACAAGTCTTTATAATCGAGTTCTATCATTAAGGTAAATGCTAGTTATTAAATAAATGCTAAATCTTGTTAACATCATACATTCATATATAGTTTAACGTTAATTAGGTTTGTGTCCAAGACTACGACACTCGACACGACGACTATATATAAACAACGATAAGAGGAGAGGAGGGATCTAGAGGGCGAGTACCTAGTTGGCTGGACAAGGGTCTGCTCGTTGGCTGGTCGTCCTCCGGCGTGGGGCAGAGCTCCGGTCGACGGCGACAAGCAAGGCAGCAGCGGCAGCGACAGTAACTGCAGTAGTTGTAGCAACGGCAGCAGCGACTTTGCAGCGGCGGCTTGGCGGTTGCTGGGAAGGTGGTGCTGGTCGTGTGCGGGGGTTGTGGATGGTCGACGGGGTGGTCATGCAGGGGAGGTCGGTGGCTGAGGTGGTGTTGATGGTGGTGTCGGGTTGGCTATGGCGGTGAAGGGAGACAGTTGATGATGGAGGGTATGGTGATAATGGTGAAGGTGGAGGCGGTGGTGTAGGTGGTGATGCTGGTGGTGTTGCGAGGGTGGTTGACCGGCGAGTCTGGTGGCGGTGGTTGGCGGTGTTAGGCGGGGTTAGAGGTGGTGGTTTGGAAGTCGGGGGAAGGGTGATCGGGTTGGGTTGGTGATGGGGGTGTTGATGGTGGATGGGAGTGGACGGGCAGTTGCAGGTGGCTGGGGTGGTAGTCCGGCGTCGAGGGGGAAAAGTGCAGGCGGTCAGGTGGCTGTGTGGGTGGCGGCTTGAGGTGATGGTGCAGGTGTCCGGTCGGGGAAAGGAATGGGTGCTCGGAAAAGGGAGGGTGTTCGGCTAGATGCTTTTGTTTCCTAGGGTTTCCATGGAGAAAATGTGTATTTATATATATGAGGGAATTAGGGTTGACCTCGGGATTTGGGCCTGTCTGGGCTCTTTGAGATGGGGAACTTGTCCTCATGAAGGAGTGTAGGGTGTACATGGGCTTGGTTGGATCTAGCTTTGGGTAAGGTTGGTCTCTAGTTTAATTAGGAAGGGCAAATTATGAGAATTTGGGTTTATTGGAATTATACGTAGACGTTTGCAACGAATATTGCGCAGCTCAAAATGAAGCACAATATTGCGTATCTACAAGTTACACAAGGGTCAGATGGGTAGTCTAGCATGTTTAGGAAATGTGTTTTTAATTAATTTGAGGGTAACTACTAGTGTAGCGCTCCAAACGTCGAAGCAACGGTAATGTGCATTAAGACATATAATTGTTGTACATTAATCCTAATTGTATCCAAATTGATCCTAGTCTCTCAATTAAATAAAAAATAATCCTAAATTGGTCGAGGGGGTTTACAACCGCCCCCTCCACTCCCGACAATCGCTCCGTCCCCTCCTAGCCCCTGCTACCCTCTTCCCTGCCCCACAACAGCAACAACCCCTACTCGTGCGCTGCCGCTCGTCGTCGCTACCGCTGCGTGCACGCTCCACCGATGCTCACCGTCGTGCGAGCTCCGCCGTTGCGTGCTCGCTCCACCGCTGCTCGTCGCGACGCCAGCTGGTGCTGCAGCTCGCGGTAGCTAGGTCCGGGGCTAGCAGGTTCGGCGAGGGGGGGCGGTGGAGGGGGGGTTTGGCGGCTCGCGGCTGGGGGGGAGGGGGGGTGAGCGAGGGTGTGGAGCGGGGGTGGGGAGGGGGGGGCGGGGATGGCGATGGCGGGGAGGGGGGAGCGGGGGCGAGCGGCGGCGGTGGCTGACCATGGGGGGAGGAGAATGGGGGGTGAGAGGGAAGTAGAAGAAGAAAATAAGAGGGACCTTTTCGTCAAATTTTTTGGTCAAAGCTGTTGACTGTCATGACTGGACGGATTCCGTCAAAAGTGGGAGGTCTTGTACATTATAAAAATAATGTGGAATATACCATGAATATGGATTAAAAAATTGGAAGGCAACTCAAAATTTCTCTAAGTTATTTATGTTTATATATGTCAAGTGGGTCCGATTGAAAATTTTGCAGATAGGCAACTATGTGGGCATGTAGTTTATTATGCTCTTCTTCTCCCTCTTTGCAACTGTAATTTTGGAGCTCAGGTTGAGTGGAGTCGGTGGTGAAGATTGGTGGAAGAATGAGCAGTTCTGGGTGATTGGTGACACGTGTTTCAGAGATTTTTTAGGCTATCTCTAATGAAAATATTTAAAATTGAGTACGAAAATTTCTATCATAATTGGTAGAATGTCTACATAGAAATGTAAAAAAAAACTCTTCAATAGTTCTCAATTTTTATCCTACAAATAAAATGATCAATTTAATAATTTAGTTTGAAAGTAAGATTAAATATTAAATTCTATAAAAGATAAAAAAAAAATTATAAAAGTTTCTATGTTTAGAAATTCCTTGGAAATCTATTTTATTGTTCAAATTCGTAAAAGCTTGGACAGTGGTAGCGGACTGTTATACTGACCAACCTTTATTATTTTCGGGTTTATAAAAAAGCAAGAATATTTGTAAGTCTCTTGTATCTCTTGCTAAAACGCTAAATTTCCTTTAAGTAATGATGTTGATTTCAGTTTTTTTATTCTAATGTCTAAAACCTTGATTTACTACATCTGATGCACGATCCATATAGTCTCTGAGTATTGATCCCACATGTTAATTTGTAATTAACCTATGATAAGAACTTTTCTCCGTTGTATGGAAAATGCTGTTAATCTTATTGGCTTTTGTCTTTTGTACAACATGAAATGAAATTGACATTAGACTGGTAATGCTAAAAGAAGACGACCTTTAAGCACATTTCATTTGAAATGACTATCAAGTTGAATTAAGAACAAGACTAACATACTAGGATACAGTCTGAATTTAATAAATTTTAAAATTTAAATATAATTAAATATTTGATTTGATATAATTTAAAAATCTATATTAAATATAAAATTTAATTAGATTTTAAATTTCTATCAAATATTTAATTTGATCATATTTGAACGTCCATAATTGATGTTGGACTATTTTATGTGGAATATATTTTTTATTTTAAGGTTTTCTATTTAGAAAATTCTATTATGATCTACAATATGATTTATCATCTTATAAATATAGGAGGAGGGTGGAGGCACAAAAAATAGCATAAGTTGGAGATTCATGGTGCTCGTCCACAGAAAATCTAAGAGAAACTATGTGCTTTGCTCTTAGGACTTCGCTATCCAAGACAGAAGGAAGAAGGAGATCTAATCGATGAGTCGTCAACTTCGGTTAGAGAGATTGATACGGGTTGCTGATTGATTTCAATTGTAATATCTTTCTTTTCTTCTTGAGTGTGGTGAGGGGGTTGAATCTATTAGGACAAATGGTTCAACATTGATTTTGTCAATCTTATAATTTCACCTGAGTTATAAATGTTGGGATTTGTCCAGGTGACATAGTCACCGCCATATACTTGTCTTTATCTGTGCTTGGTGTTCGTTAGACATGGATTAGTTATCTCAGGTGGGTTGGCCTAAAGTTTTCGCTACGGGCACTCTCAGACACGGTGTCAGAACGCTTGTAAGGCGTATCTGATTCCCAACATCTGATATCAGAGCTACTGGTTTTGGTTCTGGCAACTATGTCTACGGAGTAAATAAACACTCGTATGATCACCCTCACAGGAAAAAAAACTGGACATTTGGAAGCCAAGGATAGAGGATCTACTTTGGTGTAATGACTTGCTTGGTCCGTTGGAGGACGACAACGCCAAACCGACGAACAAATGTGCTGATGACTGAATACAACTGGATCAAAAGGCTGTTGGATTCATCCGCTAATGGTTGGACGACTTGGTATTTCACCACGTGTCCATGGAGAGTTCGGCAAAAGTATTATGGGAGAAGCTGTATTCGCTGTACGAAAGGAAGATGGCTGGAAACAAAGCGTTTCTGATTTGCCAACTCGTCAACTCGAAGTACACGGAGGGTGCCTCAGTGGCATAACATCTGAACGAGATTCAGCGTATTATCAATCAGCTGTCTGCGATGAAGATGGTGATTGATGATGAGCTTCAGGCCTTTTGCTTTTGAGTTCTCTGCCGGAAAGCTGGGAGACGTTGGTGGTGTCGGTGAGCAACTCCGCACCTGGTAGAGTTGTCACGATGGAGGCAGTCAAAAGCAGCTTGTTGAACGAGAAGATCCAGCGTAAGAAAGTTGAATCGTCGCAGGAGTCCACTCTGGTGGCTTCCTATGGGAAGGAAAGATCCAAGTCATAGACGAGGACAAGAGGGGGTTCTCGGGATCTTGCGATTGTGGATCGCAAGGAGGGCTGCTATCACTGTGGCGAAATGTGTCATATCAAGAGGAACTGCATGCAGCTCAAAGCTGAGAAGACCAAATGCAAGGATGATCAAGAGGATCTCACGGCTATAGAAGATCTCATCATCGCAGCAACCGACACAGAGAAACCTTGTGGTATGTGTCATGATGACGACTGGGTCATGGACACGGGGGCGTCGTATCACGCCACTCCATATAGGAGGATCTTCACGTCGTACCGCGGTGGCAGATTTGGACGTGTGAAGATGGACAATAAGGGGATGGCTGCAGTTGTAGGCATCGGTGATGTGCACTTGACAACGAAGATTGGTGAGGAGCTCGTTCTCAAGGATGTGCGACATGTACCGAGTTTGCTCTACAACTTGATTTCGGTAGCTAGGCTGGCGGATGATGGTTGTCGCGGTTTATTTGGGGACAAAGATTGGATGCTTAGTAAGGGTTCCCAACAACTGGCTCGAGGAGATTTGTGTTGTGGCATGTACAGGCTCAAGCCGTTGAGGTGTACATACAGGCCACAAACATCGGATGGAGGCTTGAGGGGTATTCGACATGAGGTGGATCATTGAAAACTTATCTTGGAGGGGCTTCGAGATACTTTCAGGGATACAAAGGATTCGGTTCGTCGAGACAAAGTGACGAATGGTGATAAGCCAAAGATTGAGGGTCAATATGTCGGTCCCATGACAACTGGTCGGTCTCCAGGTGGGGGTTGCTTCACGGATTCAGTTTTGGCAATGGGTGGTTTGCCAAAGCTTCACAGAGCGACATTGGTTTCAACAGTTCGAGGTCAGAAAGGAGATCAATGTTTGCAGCAAACTCAATCTTAGGCGGGAGCGTCACCATTCACACAGTTCCGGGGGAGCTGTGGGTCATCGACGACATGCACAGTGCGTGATGTTCTGCTCGAGGACGCATGTGTATGGGGGGAGCTTCAAGTTCGGACACGGAGGTGGGCAGATTTAGGAGTTCGAATCTCGGGAGAATTGTACCGTCCGCTTGGTTGGGCCAGCCAAGGGTGAAGAAGCTCGTCGGAACGTTAACACGTTCCGGTAGAAGACGGAAGTCGGGAACATGCAGCCAAGACTCACGGTGAGGCTGATAGTCAGGGACTTTGGTCTCAGCCGTGTCATTGATGTCGGCATGATCCCAGTGGTTCAGAAGGTGCTACGCATGGCATCTAGCATCGACGTGACGATCGAGGAGTTGGAGACGAAGGAAGATGCAAAGCAACTCGGGGGGATCGGATATCGGTGGCATGGGGGAGCATGAACTCTGTCACGGGACGACATGCATGGAGTATAGTTGAGAAGCCATGGGGTCAACACCCTCTCATTAGACTGAAGGGGGAGATTGTTGGGGTCCAGTCTGGATTTGGTGAATTTTGGAACCCAAATATGGTCAAAGATTTGATTTGATATAATTTGGAAATCTACATTAAATGTAAAATTTGATTAGATTTCAAATTTGTATCAAGTATTTAATTTGACCATATTTGGACGTCCATAATTGGTGTTGGGCTATTTTATGTGGAATATGTTTCTTATTTTAAGGTTTTATATTTAGGAAATCCTATTATGACATAAAATATGATTTCTAATCCTATAAATATAGGAGGAGGGTGGAGGTACAAAAAATAGCACAAGTTGGAGATTCGGGGTGCTCGTCCACAGAAAATCTAAGAGAAAGTCCGTGCTTTGCTCTTAGGACTTCGTCATCCAAGACAGAAGGAAGTGAGATCTAATCAAGAAGTCATTAACTTCGATTAGAGAGATTGCTCCGGGTTGGTGAACGATTTCAATTGTAATAATTTTTTTTTTCTTGAGTGTGGTGAGAGGGTTGAATCTATTAGGGTAAATGATTCAACATTGATTTTGTCAATATTGTAATTTCACCTGAGTTATAAATGTTGTGATTTGACCAGGTGACGTAGTCACCGTCATATACTTGTCTTTATCTGTGCTTGGTGTTCTTTAGACATGGGTTAGTTATCTCAGATGGATTGGTCTAAAATTTTTGCTACGGACACTCTCTGACACGATATCGGAATACTTGCAGGACGTGTCCGAATTCCAACATAATCATGGAGCAAACATGTGAATTCTGTGTATTTCAATGTCTCATAAGGTTCTATAGGATGTATTGTTGAAGAAATGTAGTAACGTTGTTATTTTTCTCAAGTTTGATGTGATATTGATTTGTTGATGGATGCTGATTACTTTGTTTTTTTTCTGACTCAAAACTAGCAAAGTAGTGATATATTATAAGTTTACTTAGTTATGTATGATCCAAAACTATGCTGAGGTGCCAATTTCCTCGTGTCAGTTCGGCTCTACTGAATACTATCGCTAGGTATCTTTTTATTCATCCTTATCTAGATAGCTTCCTGTTAGGGTGTAGATATTAGTGTAGTGACAATTAAGCATTCCCAGTTATTTGAGTTCAGTTCTATTCCTATATATCCATATGAATTATTTATATTTACTTCTATTACTAATGTATAATTTTATTTTATTATTATTATTAATTTTATTATTATATCCCACCATTTTATCTTTTTTTTTCAAATATTTTTGTATTTACCTCCATTAATAATGTCTACTCTTAAAAAATGAAAGGATAATAGTAATAAAATTAATAATAGGAAACGGAATTAGACATTAGTGATAGGACTAAATACAAATAACTCTATTCATAATCCATATAAATACTATTATGTAATGAGAAAAGTTCAACTTCACGGTAAATTTTTTCTTTCCAAATATACACTTGTATATATTTTCTAATAAAAATCATTCATCTGTATTAATATATAATAAAAAAAAGTTCAGTTTTATCCTATTTTTTTTCCAGATATACCCTTGTATATATATTTTTAATCAAAATTATTCATGTATACTACTATATAATGAGAAAAGTTCAGTTTCATATTAATTTTTTTTTCTCGATATACCCTTACACGTATTTTCTAATCAAAATTATTCATTGAATCCATTTTTGTTCACTATCAAAATTAGGATAGATGTTCATTTTTTCACTCAAGGATTGTCATGTATCAAACCACTAGTCAAATTAGTTTGGATGTTCACAAAATTACTCTTGAAGTGATTTTAGTTTTGAATAAAAATGACACATGACAACTATTGAGTGAAAGAGTGAACATCCATCATATTTTAAAAAACAAAACAAAAATGACGTTCTTTGCAAAAAGTCCTATTTGCATCCTTGTTAAACTACAAATTTTCAAGATGAGTACTGTTTAAATAAAGCAATATCCAGAGGCCAATACGCAAAACATTCATCAACTCCTCCTCGAGTCGCGATCTATAGCCGGAGAGCGCTCTCTCTCTCTGTCCACCCGAGTGGCATCTTCCGTAATTCCTATCAATGGTGGGAGCGGCGGAGGAAGCGAGGCTGGAGCGGCTGGAGATCCAGGTGGAGAACGGCGGCGGCGGCGCGTGGGAGTACCTCTCCCTCGTCCGCAGCCTCAAGGCCCGCCGCTCCGACAAGGTCCTCAAGTTCGGGCTCTCCCTACTCAACGACTCCGGCGCTCGATCCAAACTAGGAAGCGAAGGTGATCTATCATATACTTTTGCTTGAGACATTCTCGAATTTGGGTTCTAGAATTGGTCGGATCGGTAAGTGTTATGTTGTTTAATTGTTTCGTGATGAAAAGTTAGGACCTTGGTGGAGAATTCTCTAGTTTGGGAGATGTTTTTTTAACCATCTGGAAGTGTAGATTTTGTTATGAAATCACTGGTTTTAGACGATTTAAATTTAATGGGAATGGGTTCTTTTTTGTTTCACGACGAAAAGATGGGATCTTGGTGGAGATTTTGGTTGGTTCTTGACTGGGTGGTGGAATTTTCTCAATAGTCCATGATCATGTGCCCGATCCAAGCTAGGAACGGAAAGTGATCTCTATCTAACGTTTGATTGAGAAATTCTCAAATTAGAGCTTTCTATTTTGTCGGACCGATGTTGTGCTATGTTGCCATGTTGGTTGATGTTTTTGGGATTTTTTTTTTTCCTGATTCAATTGCTGAGTAACTCTAGTTTGGGGGATGGGTTGTGGAATCACTAGTTTTAGACTATTTGAGATTAATGGGAAGTGGATTGTTAGATGCTCAACTCAATATCCACCTGCACCTATAATCAACCAGGAAGAAGCCGTGAAGGAAAGGCCAGACACTCGAAGGGAACATTGAAGGATTTGCCAGCTCACCACATGCCAGCTAGGATGAGGGACACGACATTCCAACTGTAAAACAGTTACAATATCAGAATATTGTATCAGAGACATTATAAATAGAGATTGGCAGCATAATGTAAAGATGAACAAGTTGTACTTAGCTCATGATCTTCTTCTTCTTCTTCTTCTTCTTGATTTGTATTCAAATTCACTCTTCAATAAAGAAACCCTATTCGTCTTCTTCAATTGTGCACATTGTCTGCTCATTTATCCCTAGCCATGGCAGGAAGAGGTAGGCCTCCACCTCCCGTGATTCAGTTTGGGACAAGACCTAACAACTTGGTATCAGAGCCGCTCGATACGGTTCTTGAAACCTGTTAGTGTTTTTGCCTTTGGACTAGTAAAGATAGTCCTACATTGGCTACACCACCAAGTGGGTATCTCAATATATACTTTGTATGAGTTGAGGTGTGCACATGGGGTGTGGTGGGGCACATGGGTGCCATGTGGGGGTATTTTCCTAGGAGAAAAAATGATTAACTCCTCATGAAAGCATTTATGCTTTTTGTCATGCTCTTGAAATTATTTCCATAGGAGCTAAGCCCCAAATGGGCTTAGCGACTCGGACTCGGGCTCAAGGGCGCAAAGCGGCGCTTTGTTGGCGCACTTTGCACTTAGCACGTCAGCATCGTCGCAAGGCACTTGTGCGCTGTTGTTGCGCTCGTTTGCTCGTTTTATGCGCTCGTTTTATGCTCGGGTTGCATGCGCGTGTTGCATGAGTAGGCGCTGAACCGGCGCTGGACGGGCGCTGAGCAGGCTATGCATTGGGCTGCGATTGTGGGATATCAATTTTGTATATTGGCTTTTTAGTCCCACATCGGAAAGAAGAGGAGGATGAGCTTCCATCATTCCCTATATAAAGAGCCCTCTAGCCTCCTTTTGAGACAGATAAAAAAGTTGAGAAAGAGGAGTCCAAAGGGGTCGGTTCGAGTCACACAAAGAGGTGACTACGAGCGTTCTGGAAGTTCTCTTGTGAACTTGCTGGCTCCTGAGAGCAGATCGTCGATAGAGGGCGAATCTTGCTTTGAGCAACGGTGGTCTTCACCGCCCCAGCAAGAATAATTTTTATTCTGTCTTCTTCTAATTTTTTTTCTTGGTTCGTTCTGTTTGATTGCAACTGCGTTTTGCAAGGAAGAACGAAGGTAGTTTTCGTTTTATTGTAACTCTGTTCCGTCCGTCTGCAACTGCGATTGCAAGGAAGAACGAGAAGTTTGGTTAATTCTGATTCTTTTGTAATCTTGAGAGCAAGTTGTAATCAGAATCCTTATATAGTTCTTCGTGGAAATCGAGAATAGTCAGAGTGAGAACTTTTGTGTGAACCTCTGATCTCGACCACGCGTTCTTCCATCTTTGGTTAAGCCGAGGGACTAACAAAACCAGTCGAGAGAATGCGTCGAGCAGCCATAGCTCTCGACGGGGATCATCGGAGGGTCACCGGAGCTCCGCCGGAGAGGAACGTTTGATGGCATTGGAAGGTACAATCTCAACCCTCAACTCCAAATTCGACAAGATGTTAGAGAATAATTCCAATGTCAATCGAATTCTGGGAGAATTAATGAAAGGAAGGGCAGGCCATGAAGTGGTTCCACCTGGGAATACTACCATCATGGCTCCTTCATTTCTTGTACCCATGCCAAGCATGTGCACATCTCAGACTCCTCTCGTGTGGTTTTTGCCATCTATTTCCGCCCCATACCCATGTACAACCATGGGACCCTCCTCATCTCAAGGCCTTCGTCATATTCCAACATTGGGCAGTAACCCCATGGGTTTATTGTATTCCCCTAGTTTTCTCGACACCACCATGCCCCGGCCACCAATCACCCCCAATGATAGGTCAGTTCTTGGCCTACCCCCACAGCTTGATCAGGTCCCATTGTCTACGACTGATCAGAGGGCAAACCTGGGACCAAATTTTGGACCACCCCCACAAATTGATCCAAGAAACCCTGCCAATCACAGTTTCAGAACACAACCTGGGTACAATGTTAACCCAGGTATTCAGAATTCTCCACCACCAATATGGACCACACTAATGCATGGAGCACCACAGGTTGGGTTGCAAATGGGAAGTCCAACATGGAATCAATCTCAAATAAGACTCAAACTCCCTCAGTTTGATGGAGAAATAGATGTAGAGGACTGGCTCTTACGAGTAAACCGTTATTTTAACCATTACAGAGTTTCAGCCTGTGCTCAGTACAGTTGCAAGGGACAACTTCATACTGGTTTGATTGGTTGATATCATCAAAGGGAGGCAGGGTAGGATGGGAGGAGTTTTGCTAGGCCATTAAGCTTGAATTTGGACCCTCCCACTTCACTGACCCTGTGATAGATTTGAAGTTACTTAAGCAAGAGGACTCAGTACAAGATTACACCCAAAAATTTCAAAAGTTGTCCAAGAAGGTGGTAGGTCTTCCTGAGAAGTGTTTGATCAGCCAGTACATGAGACATTTAAAGGAGGTGAGATATGAAGTTCAGGTAGCTAAACCTCTTAGCTTGCCTATAGCCATGCAGTTAGCCAAGATGTATGAAGCTAAGTTGATGGCAGCCAAGAGGTTGTTCAGGACTACTTCCTCTCCTTCCAGAAACCAAAACTTAACAAACAGCAGCCAGCAAACACTAACAGATCCATCAAAAAGTAATAGCAGTCAGTTACTATTTCTCCTAATGAGGTCATTAGGAGAAAAGCATTGGGATTATGTTTTTTCTGTGATGACAAGTGGACCAGGGGGCACAAGTGCAACAAAAAAAGGTTATTCATGTTGGTTGCAGATGAAGAATCAGACTTGGGGGATGTTGCAGAGCAAGCTGCAAAAGATCAAACATACCAAGATGTATCTACTCAAAGCTTGTTTGAGATTTCATTGCAGGCACTATCAGGTGTTTCACATCAATCAACAATGAAATTGAAGGGTACAGTGAAGAACAAACCTGTGATCATCCTGATAGACTCAGGGTCTACACACAGTTTCATGGATACTAAGCTTAGTGAGAAGCTGGGGTTGGTAATGGCTAACAGCAAGCCGTGGTTGCCAATGGGGACAAACTTTCAAGCAAAGGATTTTGCCCAAATGTAATCATTGAATGCCAAGGAAAGAAAATCAAAGCTGACTTGCTACCCCTGAATATCAGTGGATGCCACATAGTTTTGGGAGCAAATTGGCTCAGTACCTTGGGAGACATTGTGTGGAATTTTCAAGAGTTAAACCATGAAATATGAAGACCAAGGACAAACAGTACAATTCAGGGGGGACAAGAACAACAACCATGCATTTAATGAACCCCTACCCAAGGACTTGAGGCAAAAACCACAAATCTTCCTCATTCAGTTATACACTATGGGTACTGCCAGGGAAGAGCTTAGTAGCAGTTACAGTGAAGTTCCTGAAGAAGGCCAAGTCCAGTTGTCCAACCTGTTGAAGGAATATGAATTCTTATTTGAAGAACCAAAAAGCCTTCCTCCCAAAAGAGCTTATGATCATAAGGTACCCTTGCTGCCTGGGTCAATTCCAGTCTGTGCTAGGCCATACAGACATCCCTATGCCCATAAAAATGAGATTGAGAGGCAAGTGCAAGAAATGCTAACTGCAGGAATCATCAGACCCAGTACCAGTCCCTACTCCTCACCTGTTATATTGGTAAAGAAGCATGATGGACTTGGAGAATGTGCATAGACTTTAGAGCATTGAATCAAAACACCATCAAAGACAAGTTTCCTATTCCCTTCATTGAAGAGCTCTTTGATGAGTTACATGGGACAAAATATTTTTCTAAGTTGGACTTGAGGGCTGGCTACCATCAAGTGAGAGTGGCAGAGGATGATACACACAAAACGGCTTTCAGGACACATGAGGGACACTATGAGTTTCTAGTTATGCCATTTGGCCTCACTAATGCCCCCTCCACCTTCCAAGCTATGATGAATAATATTTTTAAACCCTACCTCAGAAAATTTGTGTTGGTTTTCTTTGATCACATCCTCATCTACAGTGTTGATTGGGACAATCACTACAGGCACTTGACAGAGGTATTTGAAGTCCTAGACAAGCATCAGTTGAAGATCAAAAGGAGCAAATGTTTCTTTGCGCAGAGGCAAGTGGCCTACTTGGGCCACATTATTTCTGAACATGGGTTGCAAGTGGATCAGGACAAGATTCAGGCAGTAATGGCTTGGCCTACCCCAAAAAATTTGAAAGAACTAAGGGGCTTCCTTGGTCTCACAGGATACTACAGGAAGTTTATTCAAGGGTATGGATCTATTGCTGAACCCCTCACTTATCTCCTCAAGAAAAATGCTTATAAGTGGAATTCACATGCTCAACAATCCTTTGATCAATTGAAAGTAGCACTTACACAACCCCCAGTATTGGCTATGCCTGACTTAAGAGAGCATTTCACCTTAGAATGTGATGCTTCTGGGGTAGGGATAGGGGCAGTTCTAATACAAAAAGGCAGACCAATAGCTTACCTTAGCCAAAATCTAAAAGGGAGAGCTACTATCCTATCTACATATGAAAAAGGGATGCTTGCTATTCTTTTGGCAGTCAAGAAGTGGAAACATTACTTGTGGAATTCCTGATAAGAACAGATCACCAAGCTCTCAAACGCATGCTAGAGCAAAGGGTGTATACAGAAGCCCAATACAAATGGTTGTTAAAATTGCATGGCTACAACTTCATAGTGGAGTACAAAAAGGGCAGGGAAAACAAGGCAGCAGCAGACAGCTTGTCCAGAGTAGAAAATACCAATCTTACATGTCAGGTAACCCCTATTAATGAGATTTCCTTGGCTGCTATATCCACTGTCCAAGCTGATTGGATTACAACTTTAGAGCTCAAATGCAACATTCAACCTATTACCAGGATTATGTGAATAAGTGGAATCAGAATCAACTGGATACTGCTAAGTTCAGCATGCACCAGGGGCTATTATACTATAAAAACAAATTCTTTATTGATCCACACTATGAGTTTGTTCCAATGATGCTCAAAGAACACCATGATTTGTTAAGTGCAGGCCACTCAAGTTTCACCAAGACACTGCATAGACTCATAAAAGTGTGCAATTGGAAAGGAATGAAGAAGGAAGTACAAAATTACATAAAGACTTGTGATGTGTGTCAGAGGAGTAAGGCAGAACATATTTCTCCTGCAGGGTTGTTGCAACCCTTACCCATACCCAATAGAATTTGGGAAGACATAGCCATGGACTTTATTGAAGGCTTGCCTACTAGCCATGGAAAGTCCACTATCCTTGTAGTAATTGATAGGCTTACAAAGTACATACACTTATTTGCTCTAAGTC
The DNA here is from genome assembly GCA_036927795.1 of Iris macrosiphon. Lineage (NCBI taxonomy): Eukaryota > Viridiplantae > Streptophyta > Magnoliopsida > Asparagales > Iridaceae > Iris > Iris macrosiphon. The sequence continues at coordinate 170,964,895 of JAYESA010000001.1, forward strand.
ATCCCTACACTGCTCAAGTAGTAGCCCAAGTTTTCCTTGAAGGTGTCTTCAAATTGCATGGTATGCCCAAATCTGTGGTATCAGATAGGGATGCAATTTTCACTAGTCTCTTTTGGAGGGAACTATTTAAACTACAAGGAACTCAACTTAAATTCAGCACTTCCTATCATCCTCAAACGGATGGCCAAACCGAAGTGACCAACAGATGTATAGAGGGTTATCTCAGGTGTTTTTGTAGTCATAAACCTAAAGAATAGTCCAAGCATTTACTGTGGGCAGAATACTGGTTCAACACCACACGACACTCCTCTACCAAGGTCTCCCCATTCCAAGCAGTCTATGGAAGATCCCCCCAGACTTGTTGACCTTCCTCCCAGATAGTATTCAAGAAAAGGATGTTGCAGTGGCCTTGATATCGAGGGACAATGCCCTGCAATCAGTGTTCTAAAAATCGCTAGGCGGATTCGGTGCGCCAAAGGGCCGCCTATGCGGCCGCACAGGAATTTTTTTTTTTTTTTGAAATTTGAAATTTTAGTTTTAATTTTTTTTAAATTTTTGAATTTTTTTAACATTTAATTTTTTTTCCTGATATTTTGAATTTTTATTGCATTTCTTTTAAATTTTTTTGGAATTTTAACTTTTTTTTTGAATATTTTTTGCAATTTCAAATATGAAATTTCAAATTTTCAAAATTTGAAAATTTGAATTTTAAAATTTTTGCCTTGACCGAACATGCCCGAATTGGCCGAACTGGACCGAACTGGGCCGAACTGACCGAACTGGCCGAACTGGCCCGCCTAGGCCCTAATAGGCGCCTAGGAGGCCGAATTGGAGGTTTTCGGTGCGGCGGGCGGCCGCCTGGCGCCTAGGCGGCCGCCTAGCCCGATTTTTAGAACACTGCCTGCAATTACTCAAGGACAACTTGCAGCTGGCTCAGGATAGGATGAAGAGGTTATCAGACTTACACATAACTGATAGGGAGTTTTCAGTGGGTGATTGGATTTTCTTAAGGCTCCAACCCTACAGGCAGATATCCGTGGGACAAAGGAGGGCCCAAAAACTATCTCCAAAGTACTTTGGTCCTTACCAAGTGATTGAGAGAATAGGGCCTGTGGCTTATAAGCTACTCCTTCCCACTGATTCCCTTATCCATCCTGTCTTTCATGTCTCTCAGCTCAAAGCAAAAGTGAGTAGACAACTCACTATACAACAAGATCCTCCATCCTTAGAAGAGGATACTATACTGGAGCCTGACATCATATTGGATAGGAAGTTAGCCAAGAGAAGGAACACGGCATCTGTGGACTTGCTAGTCCAGTGGAAGGATGGAACTGCAGAAAGTGCTACATGGGTTTCTTATGAAGAATTTCTCAGAAAATTTCTCCATTTCGACCTTGAGACAAGGTCAGTTTGAAGGGAGGGATATTGTTAGATGCTCAACTCAATATCCACCTGCACTTATAATCAACCAGGAAGGAGCCGTGAAGGAAAGACCAGACACTCGAAGGGAACGCTGAAGGATTTGCCAGCTCACCACATGCCAGCTAGGATGAGGGATATGACATTCCAACTGTAAAACAGTTACAATATCAAAACATTGTATCAGAGACATTATAAATAGAGATTAGCAGCAGAATGTAAAGATGAACAAGTTGTACTTAGCTCATGATCTTCTTCTTCTTCTTCTTCTTCTTCTTCTTGATTTGTATTCAAATTCACTCTTCAATAAAGAAACAATATTCGTCTTCTTCAATTGTGCACAGTGTCTGCTCATTTAGCTCTAGCCATGGCTGGAAGAGTTAGGTCTCCACCTCCCGTGATTCAGTTTGGAACGAGACCTAACATGGATGTTTTCTTGTGTGCCAAAAAGTTGGGATCTTGGTGGAGATTTGATTGGTATCCTTGATAGATGGGTGAATTCCTTAGTTTGGCAGGATGGTTTATTTTGTTAATCATATATAATTGTAGGCAAATTCTATAGGCACTCCATAGTTTGCTTAGGACAACCCATTTCTTCAGGACAATCCAGTTTTTTTAACTTCACTTAGGACAGTCCAAAATTTACTCAGGACAGCCCAACCCTCCCAAACCTTCCTAAAATCCTCCATTCTAAATTTCTACTATCTTCATATTTTCGAATCCCCAAACCATAATCGTAACCCTAACCCTAACCCGCCGGAGGAGTACTAGTAGTAGTAGGAGACCGAGGCTGGAGGAGGAGGAGGCGGCGGCGGGAGGCGGAGGAGGAGGGGGCCTTCGCTGCCTCCATCGTGCGCCGCCCTCGCGCGCGCGTGCACCTATTTCTCACGTCTCCGCCGTCCCGCGCCGCCCCTGCTCGCCGCCGCCCCCGCTACTGCTGCTGCCGCTTCTTCTTCTATGTCTCCTTCTTAGGACTGTAAACAAAATTGACAGTCGTTCCAATTGGAAGGACTGTCAACATTGTGACAGTCCTGAAAAAATTAGGGCTGAAAAATAGAAGTCATTGGCTTTTATATGAGAAGTTGAGCTGCCCTCAAGTAAAAAAAACTAGTGACAAACTTGTAAAAAAAATGAAAAAAAATTGGGTTGTCCTAAGCAAACTATGGAGTGCCTATAGAATTTGCCTAATTGTATAGTTGGTTATGTAATCACTAGCTTTACACGATTTGAGATTGGTATGGATTTTTCTTCCATGAAAAGTTGGGATTTTGGTGGAGATTTTGCTTAAGTGGCATAATTTGCTATTTTGGGAAATACGGATCTTTTTTCACTTCAGAATGTGAGAATATGTAGTAGATTTTGGTCTAGAAAGTAAGAATAATGTTGTCAAAATCGGATCAGATCGTAAAATCGAGTATGGATCAAGATTATGAATCATAATATTCTTGATTAAATCTATAAAAAAAACTCAATTAAATATGAAAAAATATGGACAATTAAAATATAAGAGAGATCATGCATAAATGATAAATAAATTCACAAAACAAGTAGGTTTTAGCATATATTATGCACAAAACAAGTCAACCGACTCAAAAACTATAGTTAGTAGGATCCCAAAATGTTAAAAAATCACAAAACCATAATTTTTCGCTTTACCACAAACGTGCAATGCTCCCATGTACATCATTTTTCTTTCCATATTGCAAAACCAAAGAGAAAATGAGTAGAAAAGAGAGCCCAATTTAAAAATGAGCTCCAACGGAATTCCATAAAGAGAGCACACTTTAAAAATCACCTCAAATGGACTTCCGTAAATCACAACAAAACGTGCTTTTATCTTTCCTAGGTCGTAGAACTCCACAACATCAAAAGAAAACAGATTCAGAAAAATGATGAGGAAGAATTGGTTTTTTTTTCCTTAAAACCCTAATTTTGAGAGAAGAGAAGGAGCACAATAGATATATTAGTTCTAATAGAATATGAAGAATAACATTGGAAAGTATATAGAACAACTTAAAATTGAAAAAAAAAATCTCAATTAGAAAATAAAAGTCAAACCATGGTCCCAACCATAAAATGGATCTGCTTGGGTTGGGATTTGGCCAATTCGGGTCGGATCTTGATTCCACGATCCGGATGATACAATCCATGTGATCCAGGTACGTTTCTTGTCCAAATTCATGTATGGGATCGTAAGATCCCAACAACTAGGGATCCGTGTATGGGATCCGGACTGCGAAGTCAAAATCTGACCAGATCGTAAGATCCACGATCCCTGGACAACAATACTCCAAATTTTGGACCTGCGTCTTCGGACATACATTGGACACGACACATACTCCAAAATACAAATACTGTAGGACACATCAAAGTTGTTGCCATTTCTGTCTTGTCGTGTCTATATTAGATAATGTCATTTTCGAGTTTGTGCAAGTACAACAAAGATTTGGGTTGACTGTGTATTGTTTGAGAGGTGAGTTTTTCTGTTTCAATTGCAGAGTGGACGTTCTTTTACATATAGTTTGATGATTTTCATCGGTCTTGGTTACTTAGTATGGTGTAACTGTGTTTCTAGTTTGGGTGAAAATGGTTGAGAATGGTAGTTTTTTTCCTCTCTTTTTTTGTTTACTTAGAAAAGTGCCTAATTTGGTTCACGGGTCTTAGTTCATCTGGTTTCTATGATTACTAGGAGGAATCTCTATAGTTTGAAGAACATTTTTGTTTGTTTCTCATGAAACCATCCATAATTGCATTGCAGATTTTGGTCTGACTTGCGTCTTACATCGATTGCTTTCTTAGTATGTTATAATTTTGCATAATTATTGAGATTTTGAGCAAATTTTGCTTTCATGGTAGAACTTTTGCAAGTTTGTGAGTTTTGTATATCCCATCTCGAAGAGTGGAGAATTTCATCATAGAATTGTTAGTTTTGGATCATGGATCAGTTTGGGTATCGTGTTTCTGTTTTCCTCAAATTGGAATACACTGTAAATTTTAATTGTTTCTCAGTTATATGGTAGTATAGTTCTGTCCTTTGTTTCTCCCGTGGTTTAAGGTTCCGCACCAGTTCCAGAGGCTACAACGAGAAGGCCTCACAAATTTTTGGGTTGGCTTCTTGAATCATTTTCTTCTATCCAGCTCTGTTATGGGGCCATGTCTTATGTGACACTAACAAAAGGTATATCCTCCTGCAAAGCTTCAATCCATGTTCGTTTAGGCCTACCCTACTCCTAGCAGCTCTTTTAACTAGTATCTTTTTTCTCCTCCTACCAGTTCCAAAGGGTATCATTCTGAAACCTATGCATAAGATTGGATTCACTGGGTTTCACGTAGTTTCATCTCAATTCCTTAAGTTTCAGAAAGAACCAGCCAAAGTATAAACATCCCTTTACATTTTTATTCATTTATCTATATAAAAAGGGTGCCCCAACGTCAAAGAGCTGTAGCCCAATTGATCGAGTTTGGAGACATAATATTGCAGGTGTGCCAGGCGGAGTTCGAATCCTCTAGGTGGCGGAATAGTTATTTACCATTTTAAAAAAGGTGTCATAGTGCCACGCAACTCCCACTTATGCAGGGTTTGGGGAGGGTCAAGATGTATACCGCCTTACCCCCCATATATGTTTGTGTATGGAGAGACTGTTTCCGGGAGTAGCCGTAGCATGTACATGTAGTGTTTTAGTTTGAGAAACTAATGGCATGATCTAATTGATAAAATCATTTTTCATGTGACAGGGAACCATTACTTCTTATGAATACAACTTTTATTTATGTATAAATCATATATTGCAACTTATCACTTCACACTACCTAGCTGTTTCATGTACTATATGTAATATTTTAGTTTCAGAAACTAATGAAATGACCCGATTCATTATCCATTTTCATGTGACAGGGAACAGAACAAGTTTATTGAGCTGTTTCATGTAGTATGTAATGTTTTAGTTTCAGAAAGTAATGGCATGACCTGATTAATTAACTATTTAAGTGTGATAGGGAACATATACTTTACACGGATTAGAACTTTTGTTTATGTACAAAGCACATGTTGCAACTCATCACTTGGCAACTTTAAAGTTCATCGAGCTGCTTCTTGTATGCTTGCCATTGAAATTTATATGAGAGGACTAGTAGAAAATCCTACAAAATTATCTTCCAAAAATACTACCATGTTCGCAATTGGAGTTTCATCAATTGCCAAGTCGTTACTAGGCTCAAGAGTACCTTAGCGCTCTTTCTTGTCTTTTGTGTTCACCTCAGCAATTTCCGGTCAATGTCATTTTCTCTTTAAGATGGAGCATTTGAATAATAGGTCCCTCAAATTAAGCCTTCTTTGACATAGGCCCCTAAATATTATTGTTTACTTGTACTTCCCTCATATCATAAAAATATTTTCTTATAAGGACTCCCAAGAGCCTATATTCTTACAAATGATAAGATTTGGAGCGTAATCCAATTTAAGAATATTCGTACAAGTAATAAGTTCTGGAGGCCTATGTTGAAAATTGAAATTATAAGATTTATATGTAGTACAAGAAACTGTTTTAAGTTAAAAGTTTCACATTCACTGTGTCATGTAAAGTTAATTTATCAATTAGTTCGTGAGGTGGTTATTGTTATAAATGGGCTTCTATCTGGTGGAGTCAGTTAGCTTATAGTTACACGACTGGAGTTAGATTGTCAGCTGGCTATTGTTTAGTTGGAATCAGGGGGTTTATCCACACCAGCTTTGTCCAAGATGCACATTGTTGCATTGTCTACATGACTACATATACTGTTATAAGCAACGAAATCATCTTCGTGTTTCTTAATTTTGTTTCAGTTTGTGTCTCTTCTTTCCTTTTCCCTTTCGTTTGTTTTTGCATTCACAATAAGCACCTCTTACTCCTGATAGAATCTAATACTAAGCTCAAAAAATGTCTATTAATGCAGAATGGACCCTTTACGAGCAGGTTGCTATTGCTTCTATGGATTGCCAGAGGACTGATATTGCAAAGGTACAGACATCATCATCTCTCAAAATTATTGTATACAGGTTTGCCTGGTCTTTCTATATCTAATATGAATCACATCCCCCCCCCCCCCCCCCCCCTCCCCTCACAACAACAAACACGCACCACACACCAAACCCCTTTTGTCCAATTTTGACTAAAACAGTTATTTCAGTTAGAAGTTTTAAAAGCTATTTTTACATCTTTTAAATATAAATTTAAAAAAAAATTTGACAGTGAAGCACATGCCCGCAGTTGGAAACCATAGTATGTCGTGGGGTGGGTGGTAGTCAGAGTACTAGAGGAAGGTGGGTGGTAGTCAGAGTACTAGAGGAAGGTGGATGGTAGTCAGAGTACTAGAGGAAGGTGGATGGTTGGTCGAGATGGCTGTGCCATCATGGTTATCGCTCCATGGAAGGTGGACGGAGGCCATGACAAGAGGGCTGAGAATTTGAGGATATGGAAAGGGGAGGGTTTGCTGCTAAGGAGGTGTTGGTGGGAGGGAGATCGAGCATGGCAGGGAGGGGGAAACCATGGTAATGAGGGGTGCTGATGGAGGTTTGCCTATGGCGGGGAGGAAGGGCACAGGAGGAGGGGGGAGTACTAGAGGAAGGGGAGGGGGTGCTCCTTCCTGCCATGGCTTCCCTCTATGCCCCCTCTATGGCTGGCTCCACCCGCCTGCCATTGCCGGCCTCAAACCCCCCACCCCCCCCCCCCCCTCCCCCTCCCCTCCCCCACCCCCCCCCCCCCCTCTCCTACACTACACACACCCACACACACCACACACACGCATACCACCACCACCACGACGACCACCACAACCCCCACCCCATCCTTCCCGACCACACCTCGACAAAGAATTATGATTTTAGGGTTTTCTTTTCTAATTTATTAAAATATTTATTAGTTCTTTTCAAGTTTTAAATAACGTTTTATTCAAGAAAATTCCAAAATAGGGGCTTAATAGTCTTTTTGTGACCCCTGAACTATCAGTTTTAGTTAAAATTGGACTGAGGGGTGGGGGGAGGGGGGGGGGGGGGGGGTGGGGAGTAGTATGCAAAAAGTTTAATGTTAGGGGGTACGTGTAAATGTGGCGTACATTAAGTGGTTTTCCTGTAATATACCCTATTCCATTTAAGTTTCCTCCTAATGCCCAAACATTGCAAATTCCAAAATTGTGTTCGTTTGAGGATGTCTTGAAAAATTCTGTTGAAGTGAAAGTAAATGGGATTCTTTGGTCAATATTCACAAAGTAACTATAAAATGTATCTATGTTGTTAGTATCGTACGATTCACGATAGGTATCTTATAATACAATATACTACTATTTTTTTATGTATTGGTTGATCCGATATGATATGTATAGGCTGATAGGCACTATCTATTTTTTACTCGAGTCATATAATGTATACTTAAGAATCTGGATTTTGAAACTAGGTAGATCTGTAAAGATGTAACAAAGTAAAAAAAATATATTAAATCATGTTCCTAAACGGCTTTAGAAGTATACACCTAAACTCATAGAGTTATTGTACCATACGATACAAGATACGCAATACGTACGTATCCCGTGACAACCTAGGAATGCATTTATTGTGGATATACTGTCAAGGTAACCCTTCTAGTTTTAGCTCTGGAGGTTATTATTTTGGTGAAGGAATTTGTCCTCTTGTTTGAGTTTCCATAATCTAATTGGACATTTTATACTTTATTTTGATTTAAACTCGATTATCTATGAGTATAAAATTTGACTATATTGAGTGCGCAGAGATTCCATAATTGACGTTTGAAATCGCACTATCTTTATTGTGGCTTAACTTAAACCATATTGTTGTATCCTATGTTGCATGGATATGGAAAAATGGCATCCCTATCGTGTCCGTAGACTCCATACCTGTATCCATGTCTCTATGCATGCAACATAGGGGACTACATGTGTACCTATTTGAAAATGTCTAGCCTTTGTGTCCTTATCCATATCTATGTTCGCATTCGTGCAACGTATGTGCCATCTATATGATATCATGAGCTATAATCAGGTTTCTCCAATTATTATTACCAGAATAAAGATGGAATACCTCTCTGTACCATGAGATGTCATATTGCATTAGGCTGCATACAAGTCTTACATTGTCGATAATGTTTTTCTTTTGACCTGTCTATATGGTTTTGTCTGACTTCAAAATTGTAAGCTAAAATGCAATGGTGTGAAGACTGCTAGTATACACAACTCCAATGATCCTCATGTGTCCATCTCTATAAAGTATAATTTGTTGCTGGCATGCTTATCTCATTCTAGGGGTGTGCGGTTCAAGCCACAAAACCGAACCTAACCAAATCAGACTATTCCATTCAGTTTTTGGGAGACTGTTTACTTTGTGGTTTTGTAAATTTATGGTTTTGCAGTTCAATTTGAGATCATGGGAATATGGTTGGGTTTGACTGCATAAACCATATTTAAAGTACATAATATGTAGCATAATAGTTTGGTTTGACTGCATAAACCATATTTAATGTATATAATATGTAGCATGATACTCGATTCCATGTATTTGTTGATGCATTTTGTGTATTATACACAAATTTATCCATTGAATTATATGTACATGTATATTGCTTACATATGTTGGAATTGGACATAATGATATCTGGATATTGATATATTTGATCTTTTGTTTCACATTCATGAATGATGAACCAAAAAATGATCTACAAGTCCTCAAAATAATGGTAGTTTGCCTAATGATCCACAAGTACACTAAAAGATTGTTTGTGATCAGTATATATTCCAAATATATACTTGATGAGTATATAGAAGTTCAAACATATACTTCTTTTACCTGTTTGGTCCCCTAGCACTTGTAGCTGTTTTATGTTTTGTTGGTATTGCAACTTCTATGGTGATAGCATAACTTATATGACATTCTTGGTATTGGAAACAAGATGCATAGTTTGATTGTTCTTTATTTTGCAGGATTGCATAGCGGTCCTCTCTAAGAAATTCCCAGGAAGCACGAGGGTTGGTGAGTATGTTTAAATTTGAGTATGAACACTTATTTTCTTTCTAGTGTCCAGAAAGGGCATATAAAGATTGATGGAGACAGTCTTGTTGTAGCCTGATACTATTTTTCTATGTTGTTGTGTTGCTTCACTTATGGTTTGGTAACAAATGCACCCTTCTGTATTGCTGTGAACATTGCCAGAGGATGCTATATGCCACCAATCAGACCCTCCTATGTCTAGTGAATGGTCCTTATAAGTTGATGAAAATAATCAGCAGTGATTTGAGAACATGTTTGGATGCTACACTATGCATAAGGTCCGTGGGAGAAAGAACCACATTGAGATAGAACGGAGAAGGGGGGTCATCTATAAGAATGTGACTGTATATTTGGACAATGTCTACTAGGACTAAGGGGTATAACTTGGTTGTTTAGACATCATTCGGACCATATCTCTGTCCGATTTGTATCAAATCTGTGTAGGGTTCCACTATCTTGATCTAGGATGTGCCACCAAGAGTTTGGAGAATAGGCACCCGCCTCGGAGCGCATAAAGCGACTTGAGGTGCATTGACCTAAATATAACACAGCCTAAGCTATCTTTTGGATTTGGAATATGACTCATGTCAAATAAAAGTTAAAGATATTATTAATAATTTAATATAGATATTAGAGAATTTGAGAGGAAAAATATTATTTTCTCTTCCAGTTTCTTTTCCTTGTGTGTTTGTCCTAGCCCACTGTACCAATATGTAAATATCACTATCTCTTGCTCACTCTTTTTCTCACTGACTCTTTTTGTTTGTCTCCTATGGCAATGTCCGAGGATCTCGAACCTGACGTTAACTTCTACTGGATATTGATCTCCCAGATAAGCATGTCTCACTGTCTTCTTTTTTGTCCAGTGGGGTATTCCTCTCCTCGGCGCTTCTCTTCACATGTAGTTTAGGAAGCACAAACACTCCAAAAGTTCGTGTCATGTTCATGTCGTATTGGACACACCACAAACACTCCAAAGTACGCTAGGACAGGTATTGAATGTGTCAACGTGTCCGAAACATGTCATGCCATGTTCGCTGCCTATACGTATATATTTAGGTAACCATGGTTATGTCTTCCTATTCACAGACTCAATTTTTTTCTCACTCAGTTGCTACGACTTGGGGTAAACTATATTTTAGTAATTTCATGTTTGTCTCAACATACATACTGCACATTCAACTTAGTCTTGAGTCTCCCGCCTTTCTGGCTTGAGGCCCCGCCTAGGCCTTTCAGGGCCTTGCTGCCAAACGCAACCCTAAAAGGCTTGTTTATTAGATGATAAGTGATATACATGTGTGGATCTTCCATGAGCTTGCCAAGAAGGTTTGATCCAGTTAACCTGACCAGCTAGGGTTGGATATGGACTATGTTGCACGGACAAGGATTCGTTACAACATGTTTCAAACACGGCGACACGGATTCGGCACCTATTTGGGTGCCCTAGTGTATTTTGGCGTGTGTGTGCATGTCCGGCATGACACGACATGGCGTGTGTGTGCATGTCCGGCATGACACGACATGGCATGACATGAACACGACATGAATTTTGGAGTGTCCTTGCTTCTTAGGATATGGGCAAGCTAAGTTGTCGAGTTTCATCCCTGTTAACAGTTTGAAAGTTGTGTTTTTTTTTTCGTACTATGGGTATATGGTGATATTGGATTTTCTTTTTGCATATACACACACATGTTTAGCTTGTCTAGATACTTGGAAAAACAGGTGCTTAGGATGCCTAGGTACCTTTGTACAGAATTCTTGCTTGTCTAGGGCATGGGCACTCTATCCTGAATAGCAGGACAAATTTCAGATAGTAGCTCCCACTTTAGTCCGTTTAGGACTCAAAGGCCTCCCATACTCCCCCATGGAGGCTCCTGCTTAGGTTTTTATTGATGGTTATAAATAATTACAAGTTTTTTGCTAGCTTGTGCTTATCTTAAGGTGTATGTTCTGATTGGTCAATAGTTTTAACTAGTGGCTTTCAAATTGCTTAAACCCAACCCTTTAATTGCTTGCCTAAAAATCAAGCCTTGAATTTTTTTAGGTTTATCATTGTTTGGCTGCACTTTTAATAATTTCAACATTATATGGTGTATTTATAGTATTGAAAATCATATAATGCCACCTAGACACTAAGTAATTGCTTGACTAAATGTTAAGCCTTGAATTTTTGTAGGTTTATATTGTTTGACTGCATTTTAATGATTTCAACATTGTATAGTGTATTATTATAGTATTGAAAATCACTTAATACTACCCTAGGCCATAGTAGGTCAATCTAGGCCCCTAGGCATTAGGCTTGTGGGGAAACTGAACCCCTTGGGTAAACATACAATTAGAAGAATTAGGGTGAGGAAGTAAGGAACAAGTTCTAATTCCTACCCCCACACCATTTTGAGTTATCCATGATTTATTTTCTTTGATTTCTGTCAAACCTTTTTATTCCCTTTATTTTGTACTTTCGGCTAATACCTATAATCTTTGTTAATTTCTTGCCAAACACCATGTTAGCATACTCGGGGATTACAATTCCTCAATTCCGATCAAAGCTCCCCAAATCCTTGCCTTTTGTGCTTTTGGATAGTTTTCAGACTCCATATTGAGGATGGAATCAGGAAATTAGCTCCTAATTCTTAGGTTCTCTATGTTGAAATGGTGTTTTCTTGAAGTATTCATGTCACATTCAGTAACAAAATACGAAGAACGGTGGCACGAAATGGCCAGCTACGTACTAAGGAGCACATCGGTACTCCGCAGTTCAGTCACGACCAAAAAGACAAGGGGGTAATGACAATTTGTCAAGCAAGTTCTATGGTCATATAACAATCATATATCTCAATCCGCAAACAAACAAGCAATGAAGATATGACAAATAAAAAGCAATAATACGTCCGAAACGCTCTCTTATACATGAACATAGTAAGAAAATGAAGTACTAACAGAAGTAGCAATAATACATGATCACTATCTAGTTGTACTTAGAGAAAATATAACAATGTTTTTCGAAGACGGGAACAAGCTCTCGAATGCTAAATGAGCTAACACGTGCTCGATGGCTGAACGCTCAAAAGAATTAAGTGTTTATTCAAAATGATATACTACGAGTGGCAGTGTTCTAAAAATCGGCCTAGGTGGCCGTCAGCCGAACCGAAAATCCCCTGTTCGGACCTGTGCGGCTGTTCGGATTTTGAGATTTATTAATTCTTTTTTTGATGCTTAGTTGTATTGCGAATATGTTGTTTAGATTTGAAGATTTGATTTAAATTTAGAATATTGAAATTTCAAATTTTAATATGGATTTCAAAATTCAAAAAATATTATGAATTATATTATAGATTTAGAACATGTTTGGATTCCAGATTTCGAATTTGTATTATGGATTTCAAATTTCAAAAAAAAGTTCGGTGTCTAGACAGCCCACCGTCGCACCGAATTCGTCTAGTAAATTTTAGAACACTACCGAGTGGTGAAGGAGCACCCATTCTAGCTCAAGCACCGCCGCCCTCCGGGTATGGCGCATCATGGGGTGAACGCGGAAGATCCTCTGGCTCTTCTACAAGATCTGACCATGTAAAACCAGTTGAGTCAATCCCCAAGTAGCAAGTGCGACAAAGGAAGCTCGAAATGTAAGTGAAAACCAGCATAAAACAAAAATAAGAATAGCATATAAAGTGGACTAGAATCCGTAGTTTGTCTACGAGACAATGACTAACTCTACACCAAACAAGGACAAGAGAGAAAAACTGTACTCAAGACACGCTACATTCCATAGTCATCTATACTAAAAGCAATCACACAAACTAATATATATGCTAAAAAGTAAGCTAGTAAAAGTGTGAGACAATGAGGTAGTACAATACCAACACACTATCCTCGAAGGGCACTAAGTACTGCAAGTAAGATAACAAGTACAAACCAACAAGTACAGAACGAGCAATCATTCTTACGACTTGCTATAATACTAATTAGCACTGTGAGGATTCCCTCGGATCACGTGTTGCATACACCAAGGTTGGCAAAGCATAACATCTTACATAATATCGTGAAACATATGGTGTCGTACCATCAACATATAATGAGCTTGTACGAGTGAGATCGTGGTACCACACCAGGCTATCGAGTCTGTGATGTATAGCCAACGAGGTTGCATGGTCCTAGGAATCCTCTTATTCCAATGTACTAGATGATATACTAGCTATTTAACCCTACAAATCATGTTTTGATATCCCGAGATGCGGACATTCAAATAATTATCTCTAGATGGTTTGCGCCAGAGAACTAGTTGCTACCAAGAATACGAGACGGCATGTGTTCATCGATCAAGTTGTACGTGATCATAAATGTCAACCCGAAAAAACATGCTAGTGATCATCAACTCAACTACTAGGCCAGGGACATTTATGATATGAGTACGTGTGTCGGAACACCAACATAATAATAGACTTAGGACCCATATATCGATGGTACGGTGTCAAGGCTTACCGGTCACGAATGCAAGGCCTTATTATACAATTCCATACAATCACATATATAAGCTTCCTAGTCTAGTCCATGATACGTTAACTGTCACAACTATGCTAGCATATCACGCAAGAGATCGAGCTGGCCCGAGTCAGGAACAAGTAAAAGATCAAGCGAGCATGATACAAGAGTATGGCACCCACGGTATAGTATGAACATAGCCAAGTCAAGCTACTAGCACGAGCCATGACAACTCATAAGTGGCATAACATGTAGTGCCCCGTTCCCCCTATTCGGGAAGCGCGGCTAAGAAATACTTGGTATCGTTCGATCGGGACAGATTGAATCAAGATCATTTCCTCGTTATGGATTGGTTTCTTCGGAATTAAGTCTCACATTCAGCGGATCATGCCTCGAGGAAGGACTCGGCGTCAGAGTCGCGAGGGGCCTTTCCGTTGCGTTGGTTTCTTTGCCCATTTTCGATGCCGTTTGGTTGCTTTCTTGTTGGTTTTGTGACTTGCGTTTTCTTAAACGGTTTCGATGAATTTCATTGTCTTCGTTCCTTGAACTTCGCATTTTGTATCGAAATCTGGGAGACCGAGGCAGGATATATTGATCATATGTTGGTGCGTGCAGGTGATCGTGCAGGCGACGCGCGAGCGGAGTCTTAAAGATCTCCCCTTTCTCTTTCCCGATTCTCAAACTTGCGAGTGGCCTTACTTTCGATTAGCTCCCTTCTTCTAAGTCTTTATTCTTAACAATCTGACTCGTTTGTGCGTTCCGATCAACGATACCATAAGAATAATAATAAGTGAGTCAAGATAATAAGAAGTAACTTGGAACACTGATGCTTGTCATACAAAATTTTCGTACGATCACATTGTATGCGTGCTTGTCCGCTATGCATCTATCTATTTATGCTTCAGTTATAGCTAGAACGTATTATTTATAACTGTACAAATGAGTAGTGCAAAATATTTGAAATGTGATCACTTGAGTAGGTAGATTATGCCAATCGCACTGTGCTAAAGTAGTTATGTTCATTCTGATGGCTTGAAATGCTTCATTTGTTAACTTAGTGTTGAGACGTCGTTTGGTCGGACAACTTGTGCACAAGGTTTAGTTCCTGATAACGGTCTCCGGGGCACTGGGGCCGATTCGTTCCGGACGGAACTCGGATAGCTACGCTAGCAAGACTAGCATGGGTAACGTGGGGTCTTGTAGCGGGGCTTGCTACCCGCACTGTAAGGATCACCGTCTTACTGTAGCTATTGTCCACGGTGGCAATGTGTGCCATGACCCAGCATATTACTGCATTATTTGTTCAAACTAATGATATCTTCTTGACAGGAAAGAACATGGTAAGTCTTGTGCAGGTGGATGCGACGCTGCAGGTAAAAAGTCACCGAACGGTGGCACATTTATTCAGTCTTTATATATATATGGTGCATGCTGTAACTTGAACTAAGGCAAGATAGAAAGTCCACAATAATAATTTGTTTGCATCACATGAGTATTGTGTCGATTTGGTTAGTTGGGTTAGCTCGCCCTTCCCAGTACTTTTCAAAGTATTGACTCTCGTTGCAGCAGGTTCTCCGAGCCAAGGCGACGCGGCGAGGAGCTGAAGCTTCTTCCCCCAACCAGTCCATTACTCGGCGCACTCCGTTCGTGCCTTTTTGAAACTTGTACAAAACATCTGGAGCTTGTGCACACATCTTATGCAGCTCCGAGGAAAGACGATAGCTTCGTCCGAATGTATCTATTATATTTTGAAGTTCTAGTAAGGGATGTAATGTATGTAATGGTTATGTCATTTTTCATCCATCTTGTAAGCCCGCGCGGCACCCCCTTACTTTGGAGTCAAGAGTTGGTAACAAAGATGTACATTATCAATAAAGAAAACTTTTCTTCGTGTCAATGTGAAATATTTATCTTCCGTACTCTGCTGTTGTGTTTCTATATATATACCATTATGCTAGGTCTTGTACGGGTGCGCCTTACGCTCGCACGACATCACGTCCGGGGGACGATTAGCGATTCTACGGAATCGGGACGTGACATATTGGTATCAGAGCACGGCTTCAGATCATTTGGCCTCGTGTCAGAAAAGTTTTCATAAGACGACAATGTCCCTCCCAGTTGAACTCTTGAAATCGTTTGGACAAAATAAGATGCGTTCCATACAGTGAGTCCGTAATACTCTATGAGACTGATGTAAGTTCTTTGTTTTTGAAGGAATGGCTCAAACACAAGAAACAACGCAAGTGCAAGCAAGTACTTCAGGCAATTCGGCAAGCTCCGAGAGCCAACGGCCTGCACCCCCCGTCGATCCGGTTGAGCGGATGATGCAAATGCTAGAGGCGCAACAGTGAAGGGACGAGGCTCGACATGACAAGTTCGAGAAGAATCTAGAAGCCCGATTTATCGTCCAACAGAAGCAGGTAGATGTCCTGCAACAGATTGTTCAGACCTTAGCCTCCAACCATTCCGCAACGACAGTAGTTGCACCGGTGGAATAACCAATAAATGAAGTCGAGACGCCCTAAACCCTAAAGAAGAAGGGTGTGACTACCTTCGACTTTGCCGACTTCAAAATAGTTTGCAACACGTCAAGGATTACGGTTCTATCGGATGGGTCCTAGCTCGGATCTCTGACATTGCCAGTGGTCTGTAGGGCTAGAGTAGTTTGAATATAGATCAGTAAAGGACCGTAGGGCAACTCTAGAGGGGGTGAATAGAGTACAGCGGAAAAATTACCCAATTAAAAATTGAGCAGAGTGAAGTCAACTAGCAACTAACAGTATATATACAAGACAGTAATATAAAGTAGTAAGAGTAAGAGAAAGCAAACGCAAACACCGATATTTTATCCTGGTTTTTCTCTGAGAGGACTAGTCCAGGTCTGAGAACTCTTGCTCGGAGTTGTATCCACTATAATCACCAATAGTGAATCACAAGCATTGATCTGAAGACTTGTCACTTCTTTACAACCACGAGTTTTTGATCCAAAGTCTCGCAACTTCACACACGTGCGTTTGATACGAAGAGTACACAGACTTCAAACAGAAGAGGGGCTTGATGAACCAAGCTATTACAACCCTGACAGACTTCTAACCGAGATCGCACTTGACATTAGAAAGCTGGGAGTTGAACTTGGAGATAGAAAGTTTAGGCTCTGATAGAAAGTTTGATACGAAGAGTACACAGACTTCAAACAGAAGAGGGGCTTGATGAACCAAGCTATTACAACCCTGACAGACTTCTAACCGAGATCGCACTTGACATTAGAAAGCTGGGAGTTGAACTTGGAGATAGAAAGTTTAGGCTCTGAGGGTTTGCTCACTATAGAATAGAAAGAATAAAAATGGATGAGTGAGTTGGAATGTGGAAAACCAATCATATTTATAGGGTATTAGCAAACTGAATCCGGCCATAGTTCGGGTAGGTTTTAATTCAAATTTTCGAACGTTGGGTCAAGAAATCAGGGGTGTAATAACTGGGTTGATTTTATACCAATGTTACTAGGATCGTAGGTCGCTTTGGTACGTGGTACGGGTACACGGTACGGTACCTCAGCCGGTACGCGGTGCGGTGGGGGTAGACTTATTCGGTACTCTATTTGGGGTCGTTGTTCGTTTTTATCTGAGTCGTCTTTTGTACCATATACAATTATATAGAAGTATACACCAAATATCATAAGTTTATAACCAAAGCCATTAAAATCTAAGTAAAGGAAAGCATAGACAATAT
Source organism: Iris macrosiphon (assembly GCA_036927795.1). Taxonomy (NCBI): domain Eukaryota; kingdom Viridiplantae; phylum Streptophyta; class Magnoliopsida; order Asparagales; family Iridaceae; genus Iris; species Iris macrosiphon. The sequence goes on from JAYESA010000001.1 coordinate 170,982,557, forward strand.
TCTTGTAACTAAACCAAATATCATAAGTTCATAACCAAAGCCATCAAAATTCGGGTCGCTAAATTTGACGGACGGGTTGCGAACGCACCCTGTTCGGGGTCGTTCGTCCCAATTCGTGGGACGTAGGTAGGGTTGGCGAATTAGGCAACTATGTTTCATACTATATAGGTGACCAAGTTCGGTCCGAATTCGGTGCGAATTTGGTCCGAGTTCGGTTGCCTATTCTAGTAAGGTTTGAGTATGAATGTGGGCTAATTTGGTGGATAGGTTCAAGGGTTTATTTGAGTGAACTTAGGTTATGCCAGTGCGACTCGATGTACATAAGTCATAGACTCAATAAACATCAAATTACATTGCTGAAAACCAAGAACACTTGATGACGCCAAACTTTTGAAACATCTGCTGACTTGAAGACGCATTTTTTCTTGACGGCAGTTGTCCAAAGATAAACAGATCTGAAAATCTCAATACCTTTCGCGGGCTTCGTCCCCGAACCCTCACGGGGGGCGCTGCCTTCTCGACCCCCGTCCGTTGACCGGGCAACGAAACCCCCGGGTGCGAGGCTCCGGATAAGTCGTAGGCGGTTCAGAGATATCTTCTGGTATAATGCCGTCTTTGGCGCATCATTATTTCTTCTTAGCATATGTTCATGCTTATCTTGCTTATTTCTTTCTGCAGATGCATGTTAGATGAACAAAGCAATATACAGAAGCAAATATTAAAACATTAATGCATATCTGGACAATGCTGAGTTTAAGTAGAAGTTACTATAGTGATTGATCGATTATCATAATATTAAACTTAATCTATTAGCCATATTCAAAAATTCAATATAAACATTGGGCCAACAATAATCAATCAAGTTATTACACCCCTGATTTTCTGGCCCAAGGTTCGAAAATTTGAATTAAAACTTACCTGAACTCTGGCCGAATTCTGTTTGTGAATACCGTATAAATAGGATTGAATTTCACACTCTCAATATCTCATCCCATTCTACAATATTCAATCCTTTAGTGAGCAAACATCTGTGCCTCAACATTCCCATCTCCAATAGCAACTCCCTAGTCTTCTAAGTGCCAAGTGTTGTCTCGGTCTAGAAGTCTACAAGAGTTGTAAAGAGCTTGGCTCAACCAGTTTCCTCTCTCTTGTTGTGAAGTTGCGAGACTTCGGATCAAATCTCATGGTTGTAAGAAGTGACAAGCCTTCGGATCAAAGCTTGTGATTCACTATTGGTGATTATAGTGGATACAATTTCGAGTAAGGGTTCTCGGGACTGGACTAGTTCTCTCAGAGAAAAACCAGTATACATCGCAGTGTTTGTATTTGCTTTCTCATACTCTTGTTTGCTTTCTCTTACTCTTACTACTTTATATTACTATCTTGCATATACACTGTTAGTTGCTAGCTGCCTTCATTCTACTTATTTTTTAATTGGATAGATTATTCCGCTGCACTCTTCACCCCCACTCTAAAGTTGTCCTACGGTCCTTCATCAAGGAAAATACCGAAAATGCGATTAGTTTCATAAATCAATTATTAGTTTAAGTTTCACCAATTTATCCTAAGAAAAATACGCTTGTGCGATATTGGGCACGCGATCCAAGAAAAGTACGAGATCAAACCGAACACGAAATCTAGGCTAGTCGCATTGATACGTATCGAACACGGATTCCATAGGCACCCAAGTACAAGATACAGTACATATATCGAAAATACAAGAATCCAGAATACAAGATACTGATACAAGCTATGCATACGGATATCGTACTAAATAGAGATACCGAAAGACGGGGTTTACAATTCAGGAACTGGAAATATGATCCTATTCCTTCTCCGAGGAATAAACTAATTCATAGATTCCCTAATTCCTCATCCAAATAGCTCCCTAGGATTATGGAGATAGTTATGATTCTAAGGGCGTTGAGATCCTATATGCATATCTACAAGATGACATATTGGAAAATTAGCCTGTGCAGCATATGTCAAATTGCAAAATATTCAGCATTTAGCAATTAGGATTCATTAATAATGTTATTATTCACAAATAGTTCTGTATTTCATAGACTTTTCATGGACACACAAATGGGTTAACTAAATGCAAGTATGTACCAACCTTGTTTTTGTTCTTGTTGAGTTGATTGTATCATGTACGTCCTTAGATATACCTCTCATGTATTTTCCAAATAATTTAAATCTAGTGATGTATATGAAGTCACCTATTAAATAAGTAAGGTATATAGATGTTAAATACTTATTTTGACCTCCAGTTGACCATAGCTGTTTTTTTATGAAGTGAATGGCAGCCACAGTGCTGGTCACTGCATGGAGGTTTTGCATGCTGCTGTAGCATATCAGATTAAGTAGTTCATTGAAGGAGTGTCATTTTGGGATACAACGATGACAGATTACAAAAGATAGGATACTATTCATTGAAGGAGTGTCATTTTGGGATACAATGACGACAGATGACAAAAGATAGGATACTATCTAATGATTTTCGTTTATCTTGTTTTTGTTGATAAACCAAATGATTAGTAGTTGTAATAGTGTCTTCAAATCAGTTAGAAATTAAAGTTTTCTGATGACTTCTGTCTTTTATTATTTTATAACTAGTCCTTTTCTTTACTTGTATGGTAGTATATATATCACTTTCTATATATTTAAGGTTTCTGAATGTATGCTGAAGCTTACCTGTATTTTCTAGATATTTTTGCATTATGGTATTACCTCTTTGCTTATAAATTTGTGAAACTTGTGTTCACACCTATATTAAATTTACTGGGAATGAAGGGGGTAAACAGAGGAACGAGAGGTTAAGTTGTGCTTTTGATTGCACCCTCCTGTGGCTATATGTTCCTTGATTGCTGTCTGCTTTCTCTTTAGATATTCATATTATATAAGTGTTTCTCTGTAAATTTTACTTGAGAGGGAAATTTTAGGACAATTTGCTAATATGCAACTTCTGAAATATCCGATGTCTGGATTTACCTGTGACATGCATATTCACTTTGGCCAAGCTCCAAATCTGAAATGTAACGAGTATATTCAAGTAAACCTCTTTATAGTGATACTCTATATAGGAATAACCTCCATGTAGTCATAAATTATGGTCCCAACTTTGGCTAGTTATAAACAAAAAATTGCAGGTAGAGCATTCAAGTTAATGTTTATTGCACAAAAGGCATAAACTTTCGAAAATTTCTAATGGAAGCATAAGATCGCCCTAAATTAGGGCGTAAATTAGTTTTTGTTCTTTTACGCCCTTGTTTAGGACGTAAATTCTTTTTTTTTCTTCTGTTAAACTAGGTTAAGGGATTGAAAAACAGGTTTAATAAATTACGCCCTAAAATAGGGCGTAAGTTTGGTGGCCACATATTGGTCTCAGGTCCAATTCCATTTGTTAAAACTTAAAAGGTGTAAACCAATGACAAGAAGATGCTCACTCACCTCACAAGAAATTGCAATTGTTAATCCTTACGTGGCTTGACTTGTTGACCCAACTGTGTCTAACAAGTCCAAGTCTTTGTCCTTTCTCTTCGGCAACATAGTGCAGCTCCTCCTCAGCAGGGTTATATTATTGTACACACAATGTAGTTGAATGCGCATTCTTCTTCATTGACTGAACATGTCATCTGCAAGGACTCTGTTCTTCTTCTTTTGCCTCCTCTTGATGAAGGTTTCTTGTGACGACGGCTTCATCTTCAACGGCTTCAATGGTGTCATGATGAGCGTTGATGGCATCTCCTCCATCACGCCAACCGGCCTCCTCCAGCTGACCCGCGCCACTAGCAACATGATGGGCCACGCATTCCACCACACCCCCATCCACCTCCCTCCTCCAAGCAAGTCCTCCTTCTCCACCACCTTCGCATTCGCCATCGTGTCGCGGAACTCCGACATCAGCGGCCACGGCATAGCCTTCGTCATGTCTCCCACCAGCAACCTCTCCACCGCCATCTCGAGCCACTACCTATGCTTAACCAAACTTACGCCCTATTTTACGGCGTAATTTATTAAACCTGTTTTTCAATCCCTTAGTTTAACAGAAAAAAAAACGAATTTACGTCATAAACTAGGGCGTAAAAGAACAAAAACTAATTTACGTCCTAATTTAGGGCGATCTTATGCTTTCATTAGAAATTTTCGAAAGTTTATGCCTTTTATGCAATAAACAATAACTTGAATGCTCTACCTGCAATTTTCTGAGTAATAAATAAGAATAAACTCCTCATCGTAATAAGTTAATTATTTTTCTGGGTCCCATCTTAAGGAACTTGTCTCTTCAGTAATAATTATCTGTATATTCCCAACACTAGATAGATACATGTACTAGTTTGTTGAAACTCTCTTTTATCAATGTTTGTACATTGGATCTGACATGCTCCATTAATTAATTATTAATGTAGTGCATAATTTATCTCTATACCACTTGCACTAATGATAACTAAGTCAAAATAATAATTTTTGTAACTACACTTCTATTAAGTTATAACCTCCTCGTAGTAATAAAATTAGTTTGGTCCCAACATTATGACTATAAAGAGGTTTTACTGTATTCAATTGTATATAAAATATTCATTATTTCTGTTTGGTTTTCATTTGCTATCTGATTGATGTTTTCGTGTCAATGATCTTTGGTCCTATTCAATATTTTTTAGGCAGATTAGAAGCGATGCTGCTTGAAGCAAAGGGAGCATGGGCTGATGCAGAGAAGGCTTATGCACGTCTTCTAGAAGACAATCCACTGGATCAGGTAAGTTTGCCGCTTTGTTTTATATATCTCTAATACTTGTTCAGGCCCTAAGCAGATGAAGGGTGAATTAGTAGGTTCTCATTTAGTCATGAGATTTTCTTGATCTTTTAGTTACATTTGTACTTACCTGCATTGTCTCTCTTCTCCAACCAATGACATGCATAGCATGCAAATTCTTTATCGAACTGATTAACTATTAGAATTTATGTATTTCCAACTTGTAAGTTTGTTCTTGATTAGGTGATTCATAAGAGAAAGGTTGCAATGTCAAAGGCACAGGGAAATTCATCTGCTGCCGTTGAATGTCTTAACAAGTACCTTGAGATGTAAGTGTGCTGCTACTACTTTTTTTTATTATGAAATTGTTTGACATTAGTAAGTTGCTGATGTGATTGAATCTTCTTTTAGATTTATGGCCGATCATGATGCTTGGAGAGAGCTAGCTGAAATTTATGTTTCTCTACAAATGTGAGTTATTGTTTTCTTTCTGGTTATGTAACCATGAGTTATATTATGCTTTTCATTTCCCTTGAAGTGGCTTTTTTCTTACTCATTCAGGTATAAGCAAGCAGCTTTTTGTTATGAAGAGCTAATATTATGTCAACCGCTTGTTCCTCCTTATCATTTGACATATGCTGAGGCAAGTGACTGGCTACAAGTTATTTGGTTATATGCAAAGTTTTGAATACTATATGATTAAGACTAAATTTGGAGAATATTTTTATTTCTTTTGAGATGCCTACTGTTACTACCACCAGCTCTCAAATCCCAAGTGTATTTTCATCAGTCACTGGATCATTTATTTGTGAAACTAAATAAAGATAATAGAATAATCATCATCATTTAGCCCTTTCCCATGACAGTGTGGTCTGCCTTATAACATACTTTCACGGCGAGCTAGGAGGCACCGACATTCCAAAAAACCATGCTGCCATGTCCGTATCAAGTCGTGTCGAACACATATTGGACATTCCCTACCAACACTCCATAATACACTAGGACACACCAAAATATGTGATGAATACGTGTCGTGGTGTCAGAAACGTGTCGTGGTGTATCTGTGTCCGTGCAACATAGACAATGAGAAAACTCTAATAAAGATTTGGCCAAGATTTTATGACTGGCTACCACCTAAGTCCATCCCTCTTAAGAGTTGGTGCCATACTCCTACTCAAGTCAGCTGTGTGCAAGAGATGGCCTCGCCATATATCAAGGCCAATCGGTTGGCAGGTGGATGGGCTGACCTCTAACACATAACAGAAGAAATAATAGAGATAAATTCAGAAGATGTGTATAAATTACATTAACAGAAATATATGGATAAATACAAAAAAGAAGATAGGGATAAATAAAAGGCTGGCCTGAATCTCGTGGAAGTTAGTTGTTGGTGTTGTATTTACCATCTGTCTTATCCTAATTCTCTGTATCTAGCCAATTTTTGAGGTTGTATTCAGTTTACGATGAGTGTTGTGTTATTTTGTTCAAGTCTCACAAAACCCTACATCTAAGATCTTATCTTCCTTTTACCGAGGCTCTTCTGCCGTCCTCTGCAACTAAATAAACTGTTACCATATGTCTATACCTTTTGATTAAAAGAGCATGCCGAAGTGCACCTTTTTCTCCTATTTAGTATGTCTTAATTTGGTATGACAATATGGGTCAAAACTCAAAACATAAACTATGAGCTATTGGTTGGTAGTATTATAAGGATAATACATTAAGTTACTTATTTGAAGGAACTATGGCCATCAGTTGGTCATAAATATACTAATTGCTCCTGGTGTTTGTGGTATATTTATGATAGAATGATTAAATTTTATCATCTTACTAGCAAGTAACTAACATGCTACAACCCAAAAGTTTCCCTATATATTTTATTCTAGATAACCTACATTACACATCAAAACAGGATACATCTGAACTATATATGCTCTTTTCTCAAAATTCACGTTAGTCGGAGCTCTTTGCAATTACATTTGGTACATTCTTGATTTGTCGCGACTTTTGCTTAACCTTACAATAGTTGGTTTTAGACCCTCTTGAGAATAGATGTTACCACTACGAGCAAAATGGAGTTTCTTGACAGGGAAGGCAGTGTGTGTGTGTGTGTGTGTGTGTTGGCCTTTATCTTAATGATATGGGTTGAATATAAAGAGCATATATATATATATATATATATATATATATATATAGCCGACCCAAAAAATTTGGGATAAAGGCTTTTTTGTTGCTCCTGTTGTATCTTCATGCTGATGGATTCATTGAACTTTTCTTTGTGAAAAAAAGTTGCGGAGAATAGGCACATGGAGCTCAAGTGAGGGTGTCCTGATATCTGTACTGACCACTGTAACTTATTAGGGTTTTCTACTCAACTTGATCCAGTATTTATTTGCACCTGTTGCCACACTCACCTTGTCCATCAGATACTCGCCTGCAGTCCAAATTTGCATAGACCATTACCCCTCTTTCCTCTTTGGAGTTTTGCTAGGTCTTGCTCTCAGGTACTTACCATACTATAACTTAAATCTGCTCTTCCTCCTCTTGATATCCGAGTTCTCTCACAGCAAACATTCTACTTTGTGGAGTGCTTGTTTTACCCAACTTTTAATATACTCTTTAGGAATTACTAACCAAAACATTATCAGCTTCAGTTGCACCATGAGAAGGTTTTAGCTGATTAAGTTATCTTGATTATAGGTTCAAAATACTTCAGTTGCACAAATATTGTAGGTGGAAAATTCGTGTTCCCTTACAATGTGTTTCACTTATATTCTGAAGTGTATCTTGAATTCATTTCCTCTTGTATATGACTGTCCTTCATTTTTAGGTTCAGTTCTCTTATATCGAAGGCTACCAATTAATAGAACTTCTAAGATTGATTTCTCACTTATAAATTTCATGGTGTAATAGGTGCTTTATACCATGGGCGGCTTGGAAAACCTTCAGGCTGCCAAGAAGTACTATGCCTCCGCCATCAACTTAACTGGGGGCAAGAACACGAGGGCTCTATATGGTGTATGCTTGGTAAGCTTTCCTTAATGACTTACACTAGTGCTTCCATCGTCGTGATCACTAATATGTTGTTAACCTTCAGTGTAGTGTTGCCATCAGCCAGCTGACCAAGGGTAGGAACAAGGAAGAGGAGAGCTCTGAGTTTCAATCCCTTGCTGCAGAAGCTTTGCTAAAGGATTACAAGCAGCGAGCACCTGGAAAACTACCTATTCTTACCACCACACTGAGGAATATGAAGCTCATTTCATGATTACAACTTCTTACGACATTGATGAGTACTGGAAGCCCGCCAATTGAATTTAGAGAACATGAACAGTGAAAAAAAAAAAAATCTGGTTTCTTAGATTTACGAACAGGGTTTTGTTTTTTGCCTTTGACTTGGGGGTTTTCCTAGTTTAATTTTCACACTTCTGTCTGAATTATATGAAAGGCCATATTAGATTAATGATTTCAATGAGCGCCCATTTTAATTTCAAGGTCAATAAGGGAGTTCAGAATATTTGTACAATTGATGTTTTTTGTTTTGCTTGGAATAACATTGTAATATCATCAGCAACCAAATTAACCCTATTGATATGCATGTGCAAGAAATGCCCACACCATAGATATGCTAAAGCCACAAGCAGGAGAGCCTGTGACATTTCAGCAGAGGGATACATCAAGCTGTTGGTGTCTTCGAGTGAAGATTGAGGCTCGATAACCACCTTGAGCGTGACTGGGGAGCTAAGCTAGACTGATGCTTGAACTAACCAAACATAGGATTATGGTCTCGGACTAATTACAAGTGTACAACGTAATGAAATGGTTGAGTGGCATGACATGGGACTTTTGAATATATAATTTTGCAGTTTAGCCCGACGAAGATGCACTTAAATCGCACAAATCGTATCCCCCTCGAGTAAGATTAATAACCTCTTCCATGAGTCTGTGAGTTGCTTTGCCTCTGAAATATTCAGATCTGGAAACTATATGCAAATAAGAATATCTGCTTATGAATTGGGTTTGTGAGCAAAACGGAATAGATGTAGTGCTGTGAGACAATTAAAGCCATCGCTTCTATTACACTACATATCCAGATCAGAACCATGTTGTTGAACTTTTTCGGGCGGATGAGTGTTGAGTGACTTTTTTTCATAATTGGTTATAAATGAATATTTTTATAAAAATTAGTGTCCATAAGGGATTGAACTTGGACCACATAGGTTAATCCAGTAGTTGAACCAATTGGTTGAACTGGTTTGACCTGGCCCAGTGTCTTATCCGGGTAGATCTAGGGGTGCAACCCGGGTGGGCCAAACCCGAGCCTGGGAGGATAAATCCGTACAGGTTCAGGTTAAAATATTTTAATCCGATCAAAAAACGAGTTGGTCTCGGGCTCATGTGTCGGATTATCCAAATAACCCATAAATCAGCATACACATAATTTATATATATTTATATATATAAACTGTTTCATACTTCTTAAATAAAAAATTTTAATTCTAAATTTTTTCACCCAAAATCTTAAAATTCTTATCCTAAACCTCATTTCAGTTTGTATTTTGTAATGATTGAAGCTTGATTGCTATTTGATTATGTGTTTAATATTTTTCTTGTTTGAAATTATTTCAAATATTATATTAGAGTCCGATAAACCCGATGGACCCGACCCAACTCGAGGAACCTGGGTTCCTTTTCTATTCTTGTGAACTAGGTCTTGGGATTCATATGTTGAACCCGAGGTCGGGTTGGGCTTGAGTTTGACTTATGATTCATCGGGTTGGGCTCGGATTGAGCTCAACTCTATTCCAACCTGACGGAGGTAGATTTTCGGTTCGATTTTTAAAACACTGGTTAGAACGAAAAAAAAATAACAAAAAAAATATAGGAATCGGCACCGCATGCCCTTTCTAAGCTCACACCCTCCTCTACAATTTCAGATCACCAGGTAGGTGTACGAGCAGCCGAGAGTAACAAGTAACAGATCATGGTTGCATAGCCGAGATAAAGTCCACATCTGGTTAAACCAGGATTCCATAGTAAAAAATGTCCACTTGGAGGAACGTAATTTCAATATGCTTTTTAATAGCATGCAAGTAAATGCTGACTACGATTTTCTTAATTGCTGAATATGATTTCTTTTCTTTTCTTTCCTCAATACAGTCTAGAAGTAGGTATTTGAAACAAGCAAAGCATTACGTTTAGTACCCAAGAGCACCAAGTAATAGTACAAAACAGGGCCTAATGTTCACAAAAGGATGCACCTCTCGGTGTCCTACTAATTAGCAGGGCATGCTCTTCAATCTTCTAAATTGCTTCTTCTTTTTCCATCTTCAACATATAGTACAGATCCCTTATTCAACTTCTAGTCACAATTTTCATTATTTGGGGATATACAAATAATAAACGAACTGAAAGTTATGAACTACATTTGAGCAAAAAGAAAAAAAGTAAGAACAGCAAATACAACAATAATCTGATTCCAAATTTTACAGACTTGACAGAAATTGGTAGAAAGAATTGAATTAATGGTTCCAATAAACACCAAGAAAGCATGCAAAACCACAAAGGAAAGCAAGCTGATTATTGCTTTCCTCCATGCAAATAGCCGATCGCATTCAAGTAGAGCAGCACGACGTCTTCTGGTTGACAGGTTGTCCCCTGATCTGCACTGTAGGGGGCCTTGCATTATTCATAGCCGGTTGGCTCGCCATCCTGACAGAAATATAAACATATTAAATGGATAGCAAATGTGAAATGACCTAAGAGCCTCGAATTATACTGCAGAAACCACAAACCTATTCTTGATGTCAGCAGCCATGGCCATGAAGGCATGTTCCACATTAGTGGCATTCTTGGCACTTGTCTCCATGAACGGGATTCCAATCTCATCAGCAAATGCCTAAAGGTGAAAAGCAAAATATCAGTATTACCACATTTTTACCAAAAAGCTAAAAGAAACAAGTATATATATATTACCTTGCCTGTCTCGTATGATACAACCTTGTTGGCAGTAAGATCACACTTGTTTCCAACAAGTAGCTTATTAACATTTTCGCTTGCATAGCGGTCTATCTCATTCAACCATTGCTTTACATTATTAAAGCTGTCCTGGTCTGTCACATCATAAACCACCTGCCAACATAGGATTAATGTAAAACTATACAGATATAAGAGTTCCCAACAAGGAACAAACAAGAGACTACAGTACAGGCAAAACTTACAATAATCCCATGAGCACCACGATAGTAGCTGCTAGTGATCGTCCTGAAACGTTCTTGCCCAGCAGTATCCCACTGTGAGATAGAAATGGTATGATTAATCATAGTTGGTTTAGATTACAACAAAAACTCTGCTTGCAAAACTTATATGTTGAGATAACAATATAATAAAATCTGAATTTGACAGCTTTCTTATAATAGGAAACTAAGGTCAAGACAACAAGATATACCATAAAAAGGATTGGGCACTAATCTGTGGAGTCTAGAGACAACGTCATATATTTTAAAATAGAATACCCTGCTGAGAATGCTGTCGACATTTATTTTGATAGTTTATGACATTAGGACATGAATTAATGAATCAATTCAACGAAATTTATGTTGCAATCAATATTTGTGTTTCTTTTTGGTTCAAACATAATTGGTCAAAAACAAGTCCAATAATTATTAGCGAGTATTTCTTCTATAGTAAGTGCGACAATGTTCACTATCAGCGGGTCACAGTCTTCAAACCAATGACCACTCTTGAAGGTTCACTGGGTACAACAAGACGAGAAACCGACCCAATGGAGCATAAAACTTGAAATATCTCTCTATCCATCCCTTTTCTTAACCTTGATGGCCCCTTAGCCTTAGCATATCAAATAAATAAAAAAATTCAAAAGAAAACATATCAGAGATTATAATTCTGTTGTAATTAGAGAACTCACAATCTGAAGTTTAATAGTCTTTCCATCCTGCTCCACAGTTCGTATTTTCTGCCACAAGCAAGAAAAGTTAGCATATAGATTCTTCAACCAAAACTATATATAACAAGATATTTACTTACAAAATCAACTCCAATGGTGCTGATGTAACTCTCCAGGTAAGAATCATCCTAACAAACAAAAAATAATTGAAAATGAAATTAAGCTATCCTGAAATATATGATATTGTATAAGACGTTTGAACCTAAATGCATCACGTTACAGATATTAGATATCAACATTAAGCAAATAAATACCGTAAAAGCACATTTAAATATCTAACTCGTGGTGAAGTAACCGACTCCCCGCCATTAAGGACTTTGTTACCAATGTTATAAGAACTTTCAGCTTAGATGATGCACAAAAGTGTGATATACTTATAATATGAAGGTGTGCAATGTTGTCTGTGCTTGGAAAATTTGCTTTGGTCTTGACTGTAGACACGTCTAATGTTTTCATCGGGGATGCAACTGTGCATGAAGGAATATGCTTGGCAACTTCGCTTTAGTCTCACTTATCATTAGAGTATCTAGGAAATACCCTAATAAAGTTAGCATAACATTCTTGCTAGATATAGAAGTCATCAACTTCAAAGTACGTACGGATGCCAGAATATGTGTCTGAACATATGTGTGTAGGTAGTAGGTATAGACTCACATGCACACATGACATGAAGAAGCCCAACCTAGGTGTCAACAAAACTGATGCATGCCAAGGCCTTCAAAGGTTCAAACAAAATTTGTACATGAAACTAGAACACTGTGTTAGTAACACAAGTAGTTAAATCAACTTAACTTGAGATCCTCCGAAGGCCTTCAAAGATTCACTCGACATGCAGCAGCACAGCAGAAGAGAATGATCTTGCCAAGGCCTTTAACATTCATGTCAATTTGCAGAATTTTTGGAAATGCCATTGAACTTTTATTACATTTTATTAAGACTCACTGCGACGATAAACTTCAGGATACAAGTTTTCATGGGAAATAAAAACTGTACATGCACCTTGCAAACAGCTAAATAATACCAAAATGTAATTTTAGTATGCAAAATGACAAGTTGTGAAGTAAGAATATCCCTTACCGCAAATCTTAGGAGCAGACATGATTTGCCAACACCAGAGTCACCAATAAGCAAAAGCTTGAACAGATAATCGCTGCAGGAAAGGAAAAAAAAATGCTGGTAACATTTGTCTTTATGGGCATCAAATCCACAAAGGCTACCTGGCCCTCCCATGCACAAGGTTATGTAACTAAGAACTTGTGTTCCCAGAGTAAGAACACTAATGAAAGAACTTCACAGGCATGCTCTATTAAATGAAGCAATAAATTGTCCACTCAGTTCATAGTCTTACTACGCTTCACTTATAAGAGAAAAGTTGCAAAAAACTACATTCATGTACAAGCAGACAGTGACCTTCAACTTTGTTTAGACAACTGTAGCATAATCTGCTACACTAGCTCGAATATATTGCTTCGTGATTAAGAGAATGGGTGTAAAACCCTCATATGACCCATTGTATAACTTAAATGACCGGGTCATGTTAGGATTTAAACCAAACCTTTCACCATCACTCTGTTTGAACCTCTTTGCCTATTAATCTTTTTCTATCACATGACATTGGGTACATCAGGAGAGAAGCGGCAAACGGCAGTATGTGACGCCATGTAACAGAGTGGGACGGTGATTGGCATGCACCACAGCTATGTTAGGGTCTTTAATCTTTATTGCATACACGAACCCAGGAGACCTGGCTGAACCCAAGCTGAATCGGTATCGAATTTATCGGACACAGAAAGTAACACCTGGTTTGTGTGTCCATGCAGCATAGATTCAATCCAAGGTGACATAACACAGTGCAGCAGGCATCAAACAAAAACATCTCAAAAAAAGGGGACGGCTAGGTTCCCACTTTTCTATTAGTTGAGAGCAAGGTTACCGGTATCGGACCCTTCCTATAAGTATCGAAATTAGGGGTATTCGAGGTATCGGCAGTTTCGGATCGGAGTATTGGATTTTGGGCACCAGAAAGCAAATAAAAATTAATAAATTTGTAAAAATTAGTTTGTGTTGTTTCGTAGTAATTTTGAAATTTAATAGTCACCATTGCTTGTTGGTTTACCTGCGATAAATAAGTTTTTTTTTATTTATATGATTTTGCCGAATTGACTGGAAAAGATATTCCGACGTCAATATCGGTCAGTCTCGGTAGCGGTCAGTATCAAATCAGGACATATCAAACTATATCAACCGTATCATATCGGTATCGGCCGATACTGCAAACTATAGTTGAGAGTTACCTTTTTTGGAATTTCAATAATGTTTTTGAGATGTGAGAAATCGAACCCAAATCTTTGATTCATATTTATAACAACAATAAATAATCTTTATCTCTCAATGTTTTCTTGAAATTACACTCTTCCATTTAGGGGTTGTTTGGTTTGATGATTTGAAGCGCGAAAGTGAGAGTTCTGTGGATTGCAGCCTTCCAACTCTACTTCCGTTGTTTAGATAACTAGGGAAGTCCCGACAGGATTTGTGCTTTGCACTTTCTGTCGAATATGAGTTTTTCACTAGGATGTGGAGCGCGAAAGTAGGTGCTTGGGAAGAGAGGACTGAGAGGATGTAGCGGGAACCTGGGATGGTGGAACCTTAGTGATGGTACGACGACTCTGGAGCACTCGGAGGAGGACACCTAAGCCTCTTCTTCTACTGTGGAAACAAGTAAGAGAGAGAAGAGCAACAGAGGGGAACCTCTTCTTCTGTGGAAAACGAGTGAGAGATACAGGAGCTGTCGAGGGGAGCCTCTTCTTCTCCTTCTCCATTTGAAAACGAGTGAGAGAGACTTTTTTTAAGGAAAATGTGATAGTTATGTTGATAATGGAACACGCTTTGGGAAGGAGGAAATTACCATGAGAAAAAGAGCAAGGTTGTGAAAAATGCTGGACGCTAGTCGGACGGGCACCCGCCGACTAGCGCCTAGCCCGCCTAGGCGGCCACCTAGATCTAGGTTCAAAAAAAAATTTAAAAAAGAACTACTAAAAATTGCAAAAAAAATCTCTAAAACCCCAAAACATGCATAGTCAGACACCAGGGGACTATGTGGGCGCCTAGGCAGACCTCGAGCGGGCACCAGGCACCAGTCGCCTAGCGCCTAGGTGCCACATAGGCGACCCCCTAAGCCGCCTTTTAGAACACTGGAAAAGAGAGAGAGAAATTAGAAAAATGAAAAAAATGAAAAACTTATATTTGTTTAGTTTTTTTTTAATGTAGCTTTAATAATTTAGTTTAGCACTGAATATATTGATTAGAAAAATATAAATCTAAATTTGGGTAAATTTTAATTTAAAGTCTATGTCTAAATATAACTTAGATATAGAGATAACTTAGTCATGTATAAATATTGCTTAGATAAAATAAAAAAAAAAGATAAAATAATAATTAATATTATTAATAATTATTATTACTATTACTATTATTATGTAATTAAAACTAATAAATTTGTCACTTCCAAGTTTTACTTCTTCAAAACATCCAAATAATGGATTTATGAATTTTTTTCCTTCTAACTCAACTTCTTCAATCCATCCAAATGAAGGAAGTGGAAAAACATGCGTACGCATGAC
The DNA here is from genome assembly GCA_036927795.1 of Iris macrosiphon. Classification (NCBI taxonomy): domain Eukaryota; kingdom Viridiplantae; phylum Streptophyta; class Magnoliopsida; order Asparagales; family Iridaceae; genus Iris; species Iris macrosiphon. Next base: position 170,997,894 of record JAYESA010000001.1, read on the forward strand.
GTGTGCACGCAATGCATATGCAAAATGCCGATTTCACGATTTTCCACTTTGACTCGCTTCACCGAACCAAACAGACCCTAAACACTTCCCACGTGTAAACAATAAAGAGCACCCCTTTCTCCCCAATTTTATTAAATTCCAATATAGTTGATCTATCAAATTTCACAAATTTACTTATGGTAGTGAAATTCTAAAGTTATCGTCTTAAAAAAATATTAAGAAAAATAAATCATATTCATTGAGCATGTGGGCGACCGCCCAGGGCCCCATGGACCAGGATGGTCCAATTTTTTTTTTTTTTAAATATATAAATAATTTTGTACCGAAAATAGAACTAGTATTTACCATGGACCCTTCTTATCACAAAGCAATTGTAGTGTAGTGGCTATTACATTAGACTTGCACACAAGAGGTTCCTAATTCAAATCTTGGTGGAGGCATATTTTTATTTTACTTTTGTTTCATTTTTTTTACATTATGTATGGGACCTCATTTTGAAAGTTCGCCCCGGGCCCCCATGAGCTCAGGGCCGGCCCTGCATGTGGTTCAGGCTTAGGACTGTCCCAGGCCATTAGCTTTTCTTAAGCACTAGGAAGCACGGACACTCAAAAAAAAAATGTGTGGGTGATGTGTCAGTGTTGTGTCACGTAGGAAGCGTATCATACACGACACATCCACTAAAAAAAATACCCTAAGCCGCACCAAAATATGTTCTGTGTCCGTGTCAATGGCACCGTGTCGTATTTCTGACCGTGCTAACATAGCTCAAGCATCTACGGAGAACAAAAATTAAACTTTATTCAGCACCAATAAAATCTGTATAATTCAGATCCAACCAACACAATTTCTTCATCCATGGACTAATAACTGAAGCTTTACGCTAGATCTCGAACTCTAACGCACAAGACCAACATCAATAATTAGCAACCAAATCAATAAATTTCTCGTGGAATTGGCACCGAAGCAACAATTCCATCGAAGAAAACAATCGATCATGTCATGTGGCATCAAAAAATCAAGATCAGATTCGTATTAGATCGGATCTAGAATGGAAAGACGGGGGCTATGGAGATCTCGGGAACTTACTACTCCGGATTCATGGCGGGAGAATTCTGGCGGGTGTACCGATAGCCTTTCGCTGGAGAATTTGGGAAATTAAGGTTTCCAAATTGGGAATAGAATTGGGGGGAGAGTGTGAGTTTGTTTGCAAGGAAAAAAAAAATGAACAATAAGAAGGAAGATGAACGAAAGAAACCGCGTCATTGCATTATTTTCACATAACCCCCTAAAATACCTATATTTTATTTGCGGAAGCCCCCTCCATCTTGTAGGTTATTGCAAAATATTTAACGTGATGTTCTGCTTAGAACTTTGGCTATGATGCATTTTGGTGTGTGGAGTCGTGAGTTGTGTCCGTGTCCCACAAAATACACCCTGTTTTATGGAATGTCCTTACTTTGTAGGTATTTGGACTAGTATGATTTCCATTTGATTTTGATTCCGTAAAATGACGCTTCCAAGTGTTGTTAACAGTTTGTTGTTTGGTTTGCTGTTCTCTCTCCTTGTGTTTGACAAAAACGATAAATGCTAAAAAAAATTAGTAGCAATTAGCAATTGTTTGTTGTTTTTTGCCTGCAACAAAATCTTTGGCAGAAACAACGACCAAATTAACATGTCCTGAAGCTTACAGAAAATTTAACAGATGGTTAGCCTGACTCATTTCACACGATTTTTATAAAGAAATAAGGCTTAAACTATTACAATGACATCCCAACTATAGTACTTGAACGTTTTTGTTGATTTTGGCATCCAAATTTCATAAATTATTTTTTTTAAAGCATCTTTCGTCAATTTTGAAGCATATCGGGACCACTTCAAAAGAATATATGTTGTAATACAAGTATTTAAATTGAGTTTTTGTACTAAAGGTATGTTTTTGAAGTGCTCTCGATGTGCTACATACAAAATTGACGGAAGATGTTTCAAAAGAGTAATTTATGAAATTTGGACGACAAAATCGAGCAGTGAAAAGTTAATCTGCGAAAAACATTCCAACGTTATAGTTTTAGGCCAAGAAATAATGAGCAGACTTTCACAAAGAAACACAAAAGTGTATATTATCATTTATTTCATTTTAATGATCTGCCTCCTGGGCGAAAGAATGGTGGGAAAAAGATTGTACAATAGATCATCAGGTGCTGCATACAAGCTGCTAAGTAATACGTCGAAGAACAATCCATCCGAGCCTAATGTCGACAAGGAAAGTAGCAATGGAGTTAGATCCCAAAAATGCCTGCTTGCTTGCTTGCTTGCTTGCTCCCAGGACAGCAAAGAAGATCTGGCAATAACAGACGAGTAGTTTCAGTAAAGTTGACAAATGACTCATGCTGAGAAGAATAAAGTCAAAAAGAGCAACTAACAAAGCTTGGGATTAGAAAGCATAGTTTCATATGGATAAACATCATAGGAAGGGATTTTATGACATTTGTGGTAGCCATGAATGATGTCCTTCGTGCAACCAAGGAGCGGCCTCCATCGTTTCCTGGAGTAGAAAAGAGTTTAGACCAAGACGTAATATGATACAGTTTTTGTTCGGATTACATCCATCTATTTGACACATTAAACCAAAGAGCGTCAATGAATTACATTTCCAATCTTGCCTACTCATTATTCAAGTGAATTTTACTTCCACAGAGTGACAGAAGTGAAGTTCAAATATGCAAATAATTAAAATAAAACAGTACTGATGGAACTTCGTACAAATTGAATTCACAAGTAGTCTAATGTGCAAGAAACTCGGAGGGACTTTGTTCTGTGAGCCTAATTTCTATAAACTTTGATGTTCTTTAAGAAATTTTCTATTTAATACATTAAAAATATTGACACAACTGTTCTGAAACGAATGACTGGGTGAGAGGAAAAAAAATGGTACGTGCATAATATAAAAAATATATCATAAACATGCATGTACAAATATGTTAATCCAGTATCGAGAAGAAGAAAGTGGTTGATACAAGAACAAAAATGACAAGAACTAACGCTGTGTCCGCGGTCTAAACATACTAAAGTTTCAAAACCAAAACCAATCGGCCATAACCAAAATCGATATAATTAATTTGATTTCTGTCACGTCCCAGTCCCAAAATACGTAGGATTAGAACACGTAAACATGCCAACCGCCTGTATATATGGCAACTCCAATATATGAAACCATATATACGAGCGTACGCTGTATAATGAACAATAATTCATAAGTGGTAAAACTATCACAAGTCACAGGGTAATATCTAAATCTCATCCACAGAAATCAAATATAAATAACCAAATAACCATATAACTAGATCTCAATAATAAGTATCTAAAGAATGACAGTCGGATGGAAATAAATCCACTGTCGAAATAGAATATAAAAGAAACCAGATACACACCATATAAGAACAACCTCTGACAATCACGAGGCTCGAAGAGAAGACCTCCCTGGAATATAAGTAGCATGTCCGGATCTGCGCTCCCGCGTATACTCATAAATATCTACACCTGAAAAGGGACCAGGTCCTCAGAGGGACGTAACAAGATACAGAAAAACAACATGCCAGGTATGTAAATACTGAATAAATAAAGAGGGTGTGCTAACCATCTAAGTGAATGCAATGTAAAGACCTTGTAGTACGCATGGGAATGTGTAAGCCTGACATATGCTGACGTAATTCACCAATCGTCATGACTGGCTAGTATATGCCACATATGCCCCCGGACACACGGGTAGCAGGAATACCCCATCCTCCTCGGAGCATGGTAACGGGAACAAGAAAACCGATACCCCATCTCCGAGAAGCATGGTAACAGGAATATACTATAATACCCCATCTCCGAAGAGCATAGTAACAGGAATATATAAGGAGGGGGTGTCCCATACGCCTACTAGATATCTTCCCCGCCCAATGTAGATATACAAGTCGTGAAAACGACGTGGACATCTCGAACTACGATGCAAGTCTCTATAGAAATAATCCACTAAACTAAATACCGTTACACGTGTTGCTCATACCGATGGCCAGTCGAGTATGAGGCAAGCGTCCCTACATGAACTCACTCTATGACGTGTAATGATACGTGTCAAGGCCTGGGGAGTCATACCAATAATTCCACAACTTTAGGTGGGTCTACTAGACACTAGGTCAGATACAAATCCTAACGTCAACGCCTTCGTTGACTGCACCCGAGTCTGCTCGGACGCGCACAATTATTTAAAATAAATAAACATGTAACTAACAATAACTGAATTTAAACAGTACAACAAGACAAGGTATACTTGCCTGGCAAGAGAGCTGCAAATATAACGTCCAGATGCCAAATGCTAAAAGTCAGAAACTATGACCTCAGAATAAATATCTCCGGATGCTAAAATAAACATCACCAACAGTCTCAGAAAATATCAAATAGCTAGAAACGCCTGTCCTTAAGTCCAATTTGGACACAGGGACAAAAATGACAGTTTCCGGCCAAAGCGGGGTCCACATGTGGACCACTTTGCACCGAAAAATGTGTCAGGGTCAAAGGTCTCCAAATTCGCCAAACTTAGTGTCAACAAGTCCAGAACGTCGATACGAACCCAACGGAATGTCCAGAACTGGATTTCGATGAGCCGATCACAAAATCGCCCGTCAAGTGGAGCCGGTGGGGCCCACGATACGGGATTTTGTCAACGTTCTTAGAATCGAACCAAACTTGGATCACAGGACCAGCGTATTGCTACGAGTCCGATGGCGCAAGTTTTGTTTCGATCCGACGTGTGTACACAAAGTTACAGCGTGTTACAGAACCGGCGGATACGGGACGTTGTTGGCGGATACGCGTTGATTTCGGTGTGCACGCACATCCAAATCAACTTCTGCGAAATTCCGCACGTCCGTATCAACGACGCGTGTAACACCCCATTCCGCTCTAGCGGATTGCCGTCTCAAACGACAATAGTGCAGTTGTCCCGACCCGCTTTGCCTCAAACGAGAAGCAAAGGATATCCAGACTTGCCCCTACAGGATTTTAGCTTAGGCTTTCAGAGGCTCGCTCAGGCGTATCGCTCTACCGAGGCGAATCATCGCTAAGGTGGGTGGCTACGGTGAACTTGTCTTTGCTTAGCCAGCACACATAAAATCTGGAATATTTATGCTAGTCGCTAGGTGATTCACCCACTGCATGCTAATAAGAATCCAACGCACCTAGCTAAGGGAATAATCTCAACTTGTATTGCTTATGCTAGAACATGGAAAATGGAAATACTGCTTATATTCAGACCCTCGCATGCTAAGTCCCTAACGGTTTTATCTCTCGGCTTACCTTCGGGTCCGAGCAAACGTGTTTACTTATGTTCCTTAGAAATGCATGCTTGTCTGCTTGAATGTTGCCATATTTTCATCCAAACCCCGGGAGACTACTAAGTAGTCGTTCCGCGCATGGAAGAACCTGAAAGTGTCCGGGACCGTTAGGTCACCAAGGCAATTCCCGAACCAGGAAATTTGTACCCTAAATGAATAAAGCACTGAATCACAGCTCATGGAGCAAAACTACTGAATCAACGATCCTGCCTCAACAAGTTCTATATATATATATCCTGATTCGAACTTGTTCCATATAACTTGTTCATATATATATATGTCATGCCCCAGTCCCAAAATGAAGAGGGACTGAGCACGTGGGCAATGGCCAGCAGCACGCACCGATGGACAACCCAATTTAATGGATCCATCAGGGCATGCTTAAGCTGTAGTCTAACAGTAAAATGTTACAAGACTTAGGTTATTCTAATCTCATCCACAACAGATAATCACAGATAAAGACAGAGTAATGCAAATAGAATAAATAAACTAATCTCAATAAATATCTCGGGAAACAATCCGAGAATATGTCTGGTACAACAGATACAAATAGACAGAAAATAAATAACTAAAAATAGAAATAACTGACTACATACAGCCACTGCTCAAGAGAAGTCCTCTGGTACGATCTCGTCCTCAGATCCTGGTACAGCTCCTGGAAGTGCTCCTGTACGGTGTATCTCTGGATGGATCTCCTCAGCTATACCTGGGGACATCATCCATTCCAGGTCCTCAGGGGACATAGCAAGGTACAGATAATACAAGCCAAAACATAAGCAGTGCAGAAACAAATAAGCAATAGGGTAAACTATGTAACCAGCTAAGTGAGATGCAACATGAGAGCAGTATAGGAACTCAGGCTGAAACTACTACAAGCTCTGTGTCGGGAAGCCGGTAGCAGTGATATCATGTAGTTGTCTAGCTCGTAGTGAGACTTAAGACGCCGGCATAATATAACATCAACCTGTAGCCTGTGTGTCTCTCCCCACCCCATGTAATCACGCGTATCATGACCATAACGTCTCATGTCCATGTCAGCGGGATTATAATTATTGCAACAAGTCATATAGTATCTAGGAACATATGTCAATGTCAAGTCCTGTATCCTATACAGAATCATCATGAACGTCTCAGGAAGACTCTGTCTCATGAATAGTGCCAAGTGTCCTGGGTTCTGGAGTACTTGATAAGACAAGTACGAGCATTATCGGGTCTCGATAACCATCTCTATGTGATGTTACACAACTCCGCGTACGGAGTTGGCACCCGACTGGTAATCGGACACTAAGTAAAGCCACTCGGTCCTGGGTTTAACAGTTGAAACAAGTTTATATGTATTTAAACAGGAATTCAGGCAAAGTTCTATAACAGGAATTAATGCAATTTGGCAAGCTTTAATTGCCCACTGATGTATAAATAAGTCAAGAAAAATAAGTAGCAAGCTGCAGGATTTGGCAAGGTACACTTGCGTGTGGTTCCGGTTCGGTTTACAGTTCTGACTTCGGCGGAAAATGCAGGCGGTACTCCGGTTGCTGAAACAAACATCACCATCAGATCCAAAAAATATCAATCAGCTAGAAACGCCTGTCCTTGGGTCCAATTTGGAGACAGGGGCAAAAACGACAGTTTCGGGCCAAAACGGGATCCACATGTGGGCCCGCTTTGCACCGAAAAATGCGTCCGGGTCAAAGGTCTCTAAATTCACCAAATTCAGTGTCAACAGGTCAGAAACGCTGATACGAACCCAACGGAACTTTCAGAATTGGATTCCGATGAGCCGATCACAAAATCGCCCGTCGAGCGGGGCCTGTGGGGCCCACGACACGCGATTTCGTCAACGTTCTCATAATCGAACCAAACTTGACCCACAGGACCAACGTATCGCTACGAGTCCGATGGCACAAGTTTCGTCTCGATCCGACGTGTGTACACAAAGTTAGGATAAATTACAGAAAAGTCGGATAAGGGACGGTGTTTGCGAATACGCGTTGATTCCGGGGTGCACGCACACCCAAATCGACTTCTGCGAAATCCCGCTCGTCCGTATCGACGACGCGCACGTATCTGTGAAGACCGCGCGCGACCAAGTCGTCCCGTTTGGCGGGGCGTACTCGGTTCCGGGGTGAAACAGGGTCTGGTTTTTTCTGTTTTTGGATCGCGGTGTGCGATCACCACAGGACGCGATGCCCCGAGCGGTTTGTCCGGACATCGAGAGGGTCATACAGGCTTCGCAATGCAATTTGCGGAATCGAAAATAGAGCTACGAGGCGGAAGTTACACGTACCTGAAGGGGACCCGAAAACAGGGGTCGATTCGTGTCCGACACGTGTCCGACTCGTGTCGGACACAGGGAAGAATTAGGGTTAGGGTTAGGGCTAGGGGATTTCCGGCGAGGGGCGGCGCTGGGCGGCCGGGCTGAGGCGGAGGGGGCCGGGGGTGCTGCGGCGGTGGGCGGCGCGTCGCTCGGGCGGAGGCGGCGGCGCGGGGGTGGCCCAGGGCGGCGCTGGCTGCTGCTGTTGCCGCTGTTGCTGCGGTGGCCGCTGTCGTCGGCGAGCCGGAGGCCGGTGGAGGAGGAGGAGAAGAAGCGGTGGCCGGGGAGAGGGCTGGGCGCGGCGAGGCGGGCGAAGACGTCGACGGTGGCGTGCGGCGCTGCGGGCGGTGGCTGGGTGGCTGGGCAGCGGCGGAGGGCGGTGGTTCGAGGCGGAGGAGGCGATCTGGGGGGGGATTTAAATAGGGCAGGCGGCGGGGGAGAGGGGCCGGACAAGACGGGGACGTGGGGGTGAGGGCCGGCCGGAGCGGGCGGAGGACGAGGCGGAAGTGGCGGGAAAGTCGGGCACGGCTGGGTCGTGGGGGAAGAGAAGGGGACGGGTACGGGCGCGGCGGGTCGGGTTCGGGCGGATCCGACCCGACCCGCTAAGGCTGGGTCTGGGCCGGGTCGCATGGGGCTGGGCCGGGCCGGGTCAATGGGCCGCGGGCCCGGCCGGTTTTAAAAATAATATTATTAATAATAATAATAATAAAATCAGTGATTTAATTAATAAATAAATAATTAAATACTTTTTAGGCATTTAAAAATAGGTCTGAGGCCCAATAAATTCTAGAAAAATTACCCTAAGTCCATTTTTTATTTTACACCCAAAAATATTATTTTTATAATATTTTAATACTGTTTATTATCATTTAAAAATTATTGAATAATTAGAACCCTGTTTTTAAATTACAGAAAATCCCAGAAAATTCCAGAAAATTGTGAAAAATCCAGTTTTGAAAATTTTGAAAAATCAGAGGATTTACAATATATATATATATATATATATATATATATATATATATATATATATATATATATATATATATATATATATATATTCTGCCTAGAACTTGTTCCTGAACCTGACCCTGACCTGCATGTCGCGGACAACTTATTTCAAGTGAGATTCTCCTGATCTCTGTTCCTGCGGACGGTCTCCGGGGCACCGGGCCGATCCGATCCGGACAGGAACCCCTGTTAGTCTGCCTGTTTCGGGCAGAATGGCGTGTAGCGCCTGTGAACTTATCCTTCACGCCATTCTTGCTCACAGACTAAGTAGCCGCCTGACTCGAAAGGAATGACCTGTAGCGCTCCTGATCCGTGCTTTGCTTTTCATTTTCTTTCATATGCTACACCTGTCCTTTATGGCTATGCCAGCGACTCATGTTCATATAGATAAGTCATCCTCGCTTAGCGGCTATCCGCGTGCGAGTTATTGCATCGCATCAATGAACAACTGAACACCTGAACGATCATGTTAAAACGACCCTCGTGTTTGCATATGCTATGCCTCCTGAATGTTATACTTGCCTGTGCTTGAATTAACACTGTTTGCCTCAATGTTTGCCTTGGACAGGGAAGGAGATGGTAAGTTGGTAAGTCTCGCCGTGTTTTCTCTCATGTTGCACGGCACACTGCCACACGGTTAGGCTATTCAATATTTGCATGAAACTGATCCTAAGGCAACTAGAAAGACAACTTAATAGTTGGTGCACGGAACCTGTATTACGTGTTTGGATTTTTCGGTGCGGGCGAGTAGCTTCCCAGCAGTGCATTCAATGTACTGATAATCTACCAGTTTGTATGCAGGGTGCAGGAGAACCTCGTTCGGTGCATATGCCTCCTTCGTACGTGCTAAGGCATGGACAACACTCCGAAGCAACTGTGCATCCGGAACAGAAGCACATATACAAGACATAATGTTGGAACATAGCCCGAACTCGCCTGTACAATCATTCTATAGTTGTAGCCACTTGGCACGCTTTTACTGTTTCAGAGAGAGAGGGCTTGAGCGACTTGTAATCTCGGCTATACGCCGCCTGTAACACTTGTTCATATCAATAAAAGAGTTGCTTTACTTCAAACTTGTGTTTCAATGCTTCCGCTATATTGTCGACTCAAGTGAACCTGTTACCGATCGCCTATGCGTTCATGACTCCGCTGCACTCGGACAATCTGTGTTACTCTGTGGCTTAGAACTCTTACCGTCAGCCAATGAACCTTGGCCTTGTACGGCGTGGATCACGCTCGTGCGGCATCACGCCCGGATTGGTCGAAGCGATCGTCCCGCGGGAGCGCTGACATGGGTGATTCCCGCCTAGCGGGATGGCCGATTTGCTGCGGGAGATCGGGGCATGACATGTTGGTATCAGAGCCTGGCTTCTACGCCTTTGAACTTCAATTCGATATCTCTATTTTCGAAAGCTCGTTCGTGGGTTATGTGCACGCTCTCTCTCAATGCCTCGATGGGATGTTCCAATAATAAGTCTAAATACTTTCAAAATACGTTTTGAATGATATGCTTGCTTGTATGTTGTTGTGCTGCGAGTGGCCTTTGTGCCAACTTGTGCGAACCCTTGAGAGTGATCGCTAGTAGCTTGTTCGATTTCACTAACTCTAAGTTTGGTTGAATGCATCAATTCGAGGGACGCCTTGAACTAGTTGCACCATCTAAGACTTAAGAAAAGGTGAACTCGAGTGCTAAGACTTCGCTATCACTAAGTTGGTTGACGTGTTCACGCTAGAAGTGCACTTCGAAAGTGCGCACGATCCAGTCTAAGCGATATGCTGATTTCGACGCTTGTGCAAGTGAATATCCAAATAAACAAGTACAACGACTTGTCTAGGATTGCCTCAAACCTAGATTACTGCTTGTCCTCAGTAAGTCTCGAGGACGAGACTTTTTCTGAGTTGGGTAGGTTGTAACACCCCGTTCCGCTCTAGCGGACTGCCGTCTCAAACGGCAATAGTACAGCTGTCCCGACCAGCTTTGCCTCAAACGAGAAGCAAAGGATATCCAGACTTGCCCCTACAGGATTTCAGCTTAGGCTTTCAGAGGCTCGCTCAGACGTATCGCTCTACCGAGGCGAATCCTCGCTAAGGTGGGTGGCTACAGTGAACTTGTCTTTGCTTAGCCAGCACACATAAAATTTGGAATGTTTATGCTAGTCGCTAGGTGATTCACCCACTGCATGCTAATAAGAATCCAACGCACCTAGCTAAGGGAATAATCCCAACTTGTATTGCTTATGCTAGAACATGGAAAATGGAAATACTGCTTATATTCAGACCCTCGCATGCTAAGTCCCTAACGGTTTTATCTCTCGGCTTACCTTCGGGTCCGAGCAAACGTGTTTACTTATGTTCCTTAGAAACGCATGCTTGTCTGCTTGAATGTTTCCATGTTTTCATCCAAACCCTGGGAGAACTAAGTAGTCGTTCCGCGTATGGAAGAACCTGAAAGTGTCCGGGACCGTTAAGTCACCAAGGCAATTCCCGAACCAGGGAATTTGCACCCTAAATGAATAAAACACTGAATCACAGCTCATGGAGCAAAACTACTGAATCAACGATCCTGCCTCAACAAGTTCTATATATATATATATATATCCTGATTCGAAATATGTTCCATATAACTTGTTCATATATATATATATATATATATATATATATATATATATATATATATATCCTGCCTAGAACTTGTTCCTGAACCTGACCCTGACCTGCATGTCGCGGACAACTTGTTTCAAGTGAGATTCTCCTTATCTCTGTTCCTGCGGACGGTCTCCGGGGCACCGGGCCGATCCGATCCGGACAGGAACCCCTGTTAGTCTGCCTGTTTCGGGCAAAATGGCGTGTAGCGCCTGTGAACTTATCCTTCACGCCATTCTTGCTCACAGACTAAGTAGCCGCCTGACTCGAAAGGAATGACCTGTAGCGCTCCTGATCCGTGCGTTGCTTTTCATTTTCTTTCATGTGCTACACCTGTCCTTTATGGCTATGCCAGCGACTCCTGTTCATATAGATAAGTCATCCTCGCTTAGCGGCTATCCGCGTGCGAGTCACTGCATCGCATCAATGAACAACTGAACACCTGAACGATCATGTTAAAACGACCCTCGTGTTTGCATATGCTATGCCTCCTGAATGTTATACTTGCCCGTGCTTGAATTAACACTGTTTGCCTCAATGTTTGCCTTGGACAGGGAAGGAGATGGTAAGTTGGTAAGTCTCGCCGTGTTTTCTCTCATGTTGCACGGCACACTGCCACACGATTAGGCTATTCAATATTTGCATGAAACTGATCCTAAGGCAACTAGAAAGACAACTTAATAGTTGGTGCACGGAACCTGTATTACGTGTTTGGATTTGTCGAGCGGGCGAGTAGCTTCCCCACCAGTGCATTCAATGTACTGATAATCCACCAGTTTGTATGCAGGGTGCAGGAGAACCTCGTTCGGTGCGGATGCCTCCTTCGTACGTGCTAAGGCGTGGACAACACTCTGAAGCAACGGTGCGTCCGGAACAGAAGCACATATACAAGACATAATGTTGGAACATAGCTCGAACTCGCATGTACAATCATTCCATAATTGTACCCACTTGGCACGCTTTTACTGTTTTAGAGAGAGAGGCTTGAGCGACTTGTAATCTCGGCTATACGCCGCCTGTAACACTTGTTCATATCAATAAAAGAGTTGCTTTACTTCAAACTTGTGTTTCAATGCTTCCGCTATATTGTCGACTCAGTGAACCTGTTACCGATCGCCTATGCGTTCATGACTCCGCTGCACTCGGACAATCTGTGCGACTCAGTGGCTTAGAACTCTTACCGCCAGCCAATGAACCTCGGCCTTGCACGGGCGTGAATCACGCTCGTGCGGGCATCACGTCCGGATGGGTCGAAACGATCGTCCCGCGAGAGCGCTGGCGTGGGTAATTCCCGCCTAGCGGGGACGGCCGATTTGCCTGCGGGAGATCGGGGCGTGACAACGCGCACGTTTCGGTAAAGACCGCGTGCGATCAAGTCGTCCCGTTTGGCGGGGCGCACTCAGTTCCGGGGTGAATCGGGTCATTGTTTTTCCTGTTTTTGGATCGCGGTTCGCGATCGCCACAGGACGCGATGCTCCGAGCGGGTTGCACGGGCATCGAGATGGTTACATAGCCTACGTGTCACAACTGACGGAATTAAAAACGGAATTACGATGAGATAGAACGGGTTACCTGAACAGGGCTCCGTGGAATAAATTTTTTTGTGTCCGCGAGTCGTCTTGACACAACACGACACAGTGTCCGGGCTGTGTCCAGGTTCTGTCGTGTCCGGTACTGTGCCGTGTTCGGTACTAGGGCAGCGGGTCGTCGATGCTGCGCGGGGCTAGGAGGTCGACATCGAGCTGGGAAAGCCGAGCGGGGAAGTCGAGGGGGTCCGGCGAGCGGGGGAAGCTGCTGCGGTCAGGGGAGCAGCGGGATGCGGCTGTTGATGGCCGCAGGCGGGGTCGGGGTCAGTCGTGGGGTGCGGGCCGGTAGAGGGTGGCCGAGTGGCGGAGTGGAGGAGAAGGAGGAGGCGTCAGGTCGGGGGTAGCTGTGATAGGGGTGGCGGTGGTGGCGGAGATGTGAGGGGGTCGTCTCACCGGCGAGGTCGGGGTCGGGGGAGACGAAGTCGGGGAAGGAGAAGAGGGGGGGGGTGATGATGATGGTGGTGGTGGCGAGTGGCGGAGGAAGTCGACGGGGGGGGAAAGGAAGGGCTTAGTGGAGGAGGAGGAGAGAAGGTCGGGGCCAGCGGGGGGGAAAGCTCCCCGCGGGGGGGAAAGCTCGGCGCGGGGGAGGGGGGTCAGCTGCGGCTGGGTAGGGTTAGGGATTAGGATTTTTAATTTTTCTTTTATTTTCTTTTACTTTTATAGAAAATTATAATAGATATTTTAAGTAAAATATCTATAGATATTTACAGGATATTTTCGGGTGGGTCCCGTCTCCAAATGGACGGTGCAGGTTCACCGGCCAATGAGGGGGTGACACCTCGCACTGAAATTTGCAAAAAAGTCCCTGTAATTTTATAAATTGCGTAAAGGTCCTATTTTGGGAATTTGCACAATTTACGAAATTGTTTGGGAAAAACACCCGATTCCTAAAAATACTAAAATTCACAGAATTGAAGGAAAAAGCTGTGTGAGGGTCCTGAGGGGATGGGGGTGAGTCTGGGCAGGGACTGGGCCTGGTTTTCTTGGGTGATACGGGCCACCGTATTTATTAATTAATAAATACTGCGCATAGTGTTCTCTAATTATTTAGAGGTAGGTAGGGTCATAATTTTAATACGGTGTCAATACACTAAATGTAGTATACTCAGTGTAGAATATTAACGTATTTTTGTTTGGGCAAAACAGGTGCATGTTGGGCCTCAAATCTCTATTGGTACAGAGGTGGGTACAGATCTGGAAATTTAATTACGTACGTTTGTAACGATAATTGTGCGTCTCAAACGAGGCTCAAAGTAAAGTATCTGGGAGTTGCACAAAGTGCAGGAAAATAGACTAGCATGTCTAGGACAGGTATGAAAACTTTGTTCGGAGATAACAGTCAGTGTAAAGCTCTAATAATTTAGGTGATGGACAGGTGCACAAATCAATAGGATATGTAAGCAAAATAAATTAAAATATTGCCATAAATCCTAATTTGATAAAAATAATCCTAAAATGCTGAAATCTGGTCGAGGGGGTTTACAATTTCTTCCAAAGTTCGAATTATGATTAAATTATGTTATATAATTTTTAGGTACATGTTTGTGGTATTCCAAAATTAGACCTAAAGTTGGAATAGTTGTTTATCCACCTATAAAAACAATTATTTTGTCTACTACATAAATTCAACCATAAATGGAAACAACCTATACATACACGCAGGAGCGGACCCACGTTAACTCCACTGGGAGCACAGCCCCCAGTGATTTTTTTTTTTTTTTTTTTCAAGTAGTAGTATAAGAAGAATGGTCTTATTGAGTAGTATAAGAGGAACATAAACCATGCATGGAGCTTGTTGAAGTTGATAACAAGCAGTCAATGGATATTTGGCCTTCAATGTTGACAATAAAGGCTAGTATCCTCCATGCGTGAAGTATGCCTATATAGCCATTCTATAGATGTCCTAAATTTTGTATATAGAATGATTTTTTTTTTAAGTAAATATATATAGAATAATATATCCTATATAAAGACTTGATATGAAATATTTCATACACCAATTCAATATAGTATTAATTCACAATCTTTATAGTTCAAGGCTTCAAGCTACGGACAGATCAACATATGCAGTGAAAAAAAAAATAGAAAGTATATACTTCATGTAATGCTTTTGTAGTAGTTTAGAAAATATATTTCATGTAATGCTTTAGAAAAAAAATAGTTGCTTAATTAGTAGTATTACAAATGATGTTGTAAAACATTTTCAAAATATGAAAATAGAGAACAATTGTGAAATGTAATACTTTATTGTATAAAAATTGTACTATTTAATATAATATTATATATTTATATCCTCAAAAAAATTGGAAAAGTTGTTCCCAAACTCCCTTATGATTTGTACCCCCGATGGATTGTAATCCTAGATCCGCCACTGCATACACGCATGCATACATCCATATCACAAACACACAATAGCAAATGCTTTATCATGACATCTGACCTGAAGTCGAGAGTTCTGAAAACTAAAACTCAACAATATTAAAAACTTTTTCAGAAACGCATCAACTCCTTATATCATGATATACACATCAGATCATAACTTCTATGTGACCAAGAAGAGAAGCTAAGCCAACAAAATCTGTTGGAACCAATAATAACATAATAAAGGGGGCATTTATATTTATGGAAGGAAAAAAAAAATTCAATATTTAATGATACAGCGGTATATATTTGGACCAACTGAAAATGTAAATCTCTGTTTTTGACTACATAGGCAACCATGCCTTGAAACTGGAACATACAGATGGGAGAAATGCAACCTTGAGCTGAGTATTCCGGTACCAGAAGCCCACATTGGCTCACTTGTTCCAGTATGTCTGCCTGATATAATACCCACTACTGTACATCTCTGAAAAAAATTAAATAGCTCTTTGCAGTGTAGAATCAATCAGACATATCCTCCTCCCCACTGAATTGATCTCCGCTTTCCATCCGTTGGAATTTATGTTGTGTACCAAATTCCTCTTCCCTCATAGGCCTTCCCCTCTTTTGACTTCGGTTGTCACCCTTGTCCTGCAAACATAAAGGAATTCACAACTCATACAGGCTGGCAACCATATATCAAGAAGCAAAGAGATTCTGGTTTTGCAGGTAAGGAACAAGAAAAGACGCTCGACAATGTTTGATAAACCATTGGAAAAGGGAAATGATCTACAAAAATGTTTGACAAATCACAAGTGAATTAGAAAGTAGAAGCATCGGCAGAAAAATGAGCTAGCTGTCTAAAGGGTGCTGAAGCAAAATATAATTAATTGTAAACATTCAAACTCAAGAACAAAATAAGTTCATGATAACCGAGTCCAAATTTCACTAAATGAACCGACACGACGGTAGATATTGCACATAATAAGCAATTACAGAGAAGAAGCTTTCTGCATCCCTCTCTCGCTATATTCATAATTATCATTCTGCAATAAGCAAATAGGCCGTATAACCAAGGAAATTATCCAAACACTTAGAATCATGTTAAACCTTGAATAGAATGGATTCAGACACGGGGATTTGACATGACTAACACTGACAAAAACTCCTCAAAAGAACGGAACATGGGCAGGACAAGAACTCGGCATAAGTAGATTTATTCATGATAGAATGTTATCAAGAACATATTATTTAAATACCACAAGAACAACAAAGTCTTTATCCTAATTCCTAAATATTTGGGATTGGCGGCTTGAATCCTTTTATTCCATTCATCACTGTTCCGTGCTAAGTCCTCTGCATAACTAACAAAAAATAGCATTTAAATAATAGACTAAAAACTTTTGTTTAGTTACCTCTCATGATATATTGCAGTGCCTCATCTAATACCCATAATGGCGAAGAGCCAAAAGAATGCCAAACTATATTAGAAAAATACCCGACTGCAGTCTGCCAATGGGTGCTTTGAAGCCAAACTTGACAAAACATTAATCAATGGGCAATGCCAGCTTAAAGTATCCACAGTTCATACTTCTACAAAGCGTTTAGTAAGAAGCATTCCAGATGATTTATGAGTGCAGAATGCTTTCAAATCAAGTGTTGGAGAAAGAACTGAACAGGTTTGTGTCAATGCTGATGTTGAAGAAAAGAATAATCAGCATCAATTTCAGCAGGCAAGAAGCGAAGAAGTTAGTAATAACAAATCCAACGCTGACAAGGTATTGTGCAACCAATTAGCAATAGGCAATCCAAGAGGACTGGAATAAGGAAAGGCGAAGAGAGAGTGAGGGTCGAGGCAAGAGGGAATCAGAAAATTTCCGAGATTTGAGAGACTGAAACACAAAATAAACTATGAAATCCCTTAATGGCCAGTGATTTGAGCCCCTTCACACTCATTGGCTAGCTAAAAATATCAAGGTGGTATATTGAGGCTTAGCCCCCCTTTTCCCATCAAGCTCAGTGAGGATAAGCTGGATCAACGAGAAGTAGATTGACCCATTCACTCGACTACAAGAAGCGACTAGCTGACCTACCCTATTCTATGGGAAGAATAGACTCGACCATGCATTATAGACTTAAACAATCTTCTTTCCACATTGCAGAAACTTGCCCTTTAGATTGGAGGCCCCTCCTGTCAGATATCACAAATTTGAATTGCAGCTTTTTGATGATATGTTGTGCAAGAAAGAGCCAGTGACGCCTTTACTATGGGCGCCCACCATATTATTTTCTTCATTCAATGATGCGATTGCTTTATATATGCCTCGAGATGGATTAAACTTTGGGAGCTTACATGAATGACCGTAGTCACTCTCTTAGAAACTCCTACAGTAAGAACGTCCATGTAGCGCCCCGTTCTCCCGGTGCGGAGATCGCGGCTAAGAAACACAAGACGGTATCGTTCGATCGGGATAGATTGAATTAAGAACTCGTCCTCGTTATGGATTTGTTTCTTCGGAATCGATTCACATATTCAGTGGACCGTGCCCCAAGGATCGGCTTAGCAGCAGAGTCAGGAGGGACCTCTCCGCTGCTATCTTTTATTGCCTCGGTTTTCGATGTCGCTTGTTGCTTTCGTGCTTTGAGTTGGTTTTGGGATTTGCTTGTTTTCCTTGAACGGTTTCGATGATTTCATTGCTTTCGTTCATTGACTTGCACTTCTATTCCGAGATTGGAAAGAGAGGAAGAAGTATTAATCGAGCTGTTCGTGTGCAGGTGAACGAGCAGTAGGCGACTTGCGAGCGGAGTCGTGAAGCGCCTCTTTCCTTCTCCTTCCAACTATCTAAGTGAGTGGCTACCAACCCGATTAGCTAGCCCTGCTTCCAAGCTTCACATCTAATAAATCTGCAATCTTCTTTGCCCCGATCAAACGATACCAAGTAATAATAAAAGAAACCAAGATAAAAGAGAATAGACTTGGTTATTATGCTTGTCAACCAAACATGTGAACTGTTATCTTATGGTATGCTTGTTCGTGCAAATGTTCTATAACCGTGCTAAGTATAGATCACATCTTGTATGTGCATAATTGTTCAGGGAGGCTATACAAAATAAATCATGCAATACTGCTTGTCGTGTACTCGTGTTCTTGCACTCGTGTTGCCTCAAATGCATGACTTGTTAACTTGTTCAATCGTGTTCGATCATGGACAACTTGTGCACAAGGTATTGGTTCTGCGGACGGTCGTTGGGGCACTGGCACCGATCCGATCCGGGCGGAACTCGTGTGTAGTCGTCGTGTTCGGGACTGGATAGCTTGCAGCGCAATCGTGTTCTCTCGTAGCATGCTATCCTTGTCCTCGGCTACGTCCACTATGGCAAACATGCCAGTGATCATCGTGTATATTTAAACATGTTGCATACTAACTTGTGTCTTCGTGGCAGGGAAGGCATGGTAAGTATTGTGCAGGTAATTCAGACGGGCAGGTAAAATCCACCGAACGGTGGCACGTTCATTTCAGTAAATTCTATATGCTGCTTACTTGTAAATGAACTAAGGCAAGATAAAAACCCACAAATATGCATGCTTCATTTAAAACAACGTGTTGATTGGTATAGTCAGGCTAGCTCGCCTTCACCAGCATGTTTCGATATGCTGACCCTCGTTGAAACAGGTTATCCGCACTAAGGCGAACCAAGCGAGGAGCCGAAGTCGTCTACCCGATCCAGTCCAGCTGTTAGAGCACCTTCACCGCGCCCTTGAAGACTTTTGAAGACCGGAGCTTGCAACTCTTCATACACAAATATAGCTCCGTGGCAAAGCTATCCTCCAGCCTGGAGGTCTATATCTTTTGAAGTTTAGTAAAGGGATATAATGTACAGGACTGCTATCTCATTTTGAGTCATCTCTTTTGTAAGCCGTTTGGCATATTAGCTGACTCGTTCAGGAGTTTGTAATAGATGTTCATTATCAATAAAGAGAACTTTTCTATGTTTCAATTTATCTGCGTACTCTGAATATGTGCTTGCTATGCAAATCATTAAAGCCTTGTGCGGGCGCAACCCCAGGCCCGCACGGCGGTCACGATTCGGGGGACGCCTCAACGATTCTACGGAATCGGGTCGTGACATAATGGTATCAAAGCACAGATTCAAAGTTCCTTAGACTTCGTGCTGGAAAAGTTTCTTTAACGATCAAATTCCTGTGCGAACTCTTGAACTCGCTAGGCCAAAATGAGATACGTTCATGCAATAAGTCCATAATACATTATGATCCTAATGTAATTTACCTTCTTTTGAAGGAATGGCTCCAGCGCAATCTGCAGCGCAAACACCGGACGAAACGCAAGGCCAAGAAAGTAGTTCGAATACTTCGGGAAGTTCAAGGAGCCAGCGAGCCGCGCCAAGCATCGATCCCATCCAGCAAATGTTGAGGATGTTGGAGGAAAACCAACAAAGGGACGAGGCTCGCTATGAACGGGCCGAGAAGCGAGCGGAAGAGAGTCAGCTCAAGTTTCAAGACAATATAGAAGCACGATTCTCAGTCCAACAGAAGCAGGTAGATACCCTGCAGCAGATCGTTCAGACTTTGGCATCCAACCATTCTTCGGCAAGAACGCCGACTCCGGTGGAACAGCCCGTGCTTGAAGTGGAGACGCCGCAAATTCCAAGGACGAGGGACGTGACTGCCTTCGACTTTGGCCACTTCAAGAAAGTCTGCAACACCCCATCCAATGGGACCGAGGACCCAGTCGTAGCTCTAGATTGGTTGGCCGAACTTGAAGATCACTTCGCTCTGCTAGAGGTCCCCGAAGAGAAGCGCGTCGCCTGCGCGCAACTACAGCTCCGCCTCAACGCGCACGATTGGTGGGACGTGCATCGACGGTCTCTCCAATTTGATCACGGAGAGGAGGCGATCTCGTGGACGACTTTTCGTGCCGCGTTCGAAGAGGAGTTTGTACCCCCTCCAGTACAACGTCAAATGGAAAACGAGTTCGTGCAACTGAGGCAAGACGGCATGACAGTTAAGGAGTACTCCGCCGAATTCAACCGACTCTCCAAATTCGCTAGGGCCCATTTACCTGATGTAGCGAGTCGAGCAAAAAGGTTTGAAGGTGGACTACGCCCTGTCATCCATTCGCACGTAGCCGTTCATCAGTATCGTACAATGCGTGAAGTAATGAATCACGTCCTATCTCTCGAACCACTTTATCCTCACGTTCCTGCCGGCGCTGTGCATACCTACACTCACAAACGCCAAAGCAACGACAGAGGAAACAACGCTACAAAGCGTCCGAACAACGATGGCAAGCATTGGAGCAATAAGTGTCAATTCTGCAAAAAGCTTGGACACGATAAGAAAGACTGCCGCTTGAGACTTGGGTTATGCCTCGCTTGTGGACGATCAGGCCATGCCATTAATTCCTGCCCGAACCTTCCTGATCGTCGTCCCCAACGAAATGCTCCCTAACGGTAGGTCCTATTCCTAAGTTTCGGGACGAAACTTCCAATTAGTTGGGTAGGATGTAGCGCCCCGTTCTCCCGGTGCGGAGATCGCGGCTAAGAAACACAAGACGGTATCGTTCGATCGGGATAGATTGAATTAAGAACTCGTCCTCGTTATGATTTGTTTCTTCGGAATCGATTCCCATATTCAGTGGACCGCGCCCCAAGGATCGGCTTAGCGGCAGAGTCAGGAGGGACCTCTCCGCTGCTATCTTTTATTGCCTCGGTTTTCGATGTCGCTTGTTGCTTTCGTGCTTTGAGTTGGTTTTGGGATTTGCTTGTTTTCCTTGAACGGTTTCGATGATTTCATTGCTTTCGTTCATTGACTTGCACTTCTATTCCGAGATTGGAAAGAGGAAGAAGTATTAATCGAGTTGTTCGTGTGCAGGTGAACGAGCAGTAGGCGACTTGCGAGCGGAGTCGTGAAGCGCCTCTTTCCTTCTCCTTCCAACTATCTAAGTGAGTGGCTACCAACCCGATTAGCTAGCCCTGCTTCCAAGCTTCACATCTAATAAATCTGCAATCTTCTTTGCCCCGATCAAACGATACCAAGTAATAATAAAAGAAACCAAGATAAAAGAGAATAGACTTGGTTATTATGCTTGTCAACCAAACATGTGAACTGTTATCTTATGGTATGCTTGTTCGTGCAAATGTTCTATAACCGTGCTAAGTATAGATCACATCTTGTATGTGCATAATTGTTCAGGGAGGCTATACAAAATAAATCATGTAATACTGCTTGTCGCGTACTCGTGTTCTTGCACTCGTGTTGCCTCAAATGCATGACTTGTTAACTTGTTCAATCGTGTTCGATCATGGACAACTTGTGCACAAGGTATTGGTTCTGCGGACGGTCGTTGGGGCACTGGCACCGATCCGATCCGGACGGAACTCGTGTGTAGTCGTCGTGTTCGGGACTGGATAGCTTGCAGCGCAATCGTGTTCTCTCGTAGCATGCTATCCTTGTCCTCGGCTACGTCCACTATGGCAAACATGCCAGTGATCATCGTGTATATTTAAACCTGTTGCATACTAACTTGTGTCTTCGTGGCAGGGAAGGCATGGTAAGTATTGTGCAGGTAATTCAGACGGGCAGGTAAAATCCACCGAACGGTGGCACGTTCATTTCAGTAAATTCTATATGCTGCTTACTTGTAAATGAACTAAGGCAAGATAGAAACCCACAAATATGCATGCTTCATTTAAAACAACGTGTTGATTGGTATAGTCAGGCTAGCTCGCCTTCACCAGCATGTTTCGATATGCTGACCCTCGTTGAAACAGGTTCTCCGCACTAAGGCGAACCGAGCGAGGAGCCGAAGTCGTCTACCCGATCCAGTCCAGCTGTTAGCGCACCTTCACCGCGCCCTTGAAGCCTTTTGAAGACCGGAGCTTGCAACTCTTCATACACAAATGCAGCTCCGTGGCAAAGCTATCCTCCAGCCTGGAGGTCTATATCTTTTGAAGTTTAGTAAAGGGATATAATGTACAGGACTGCTATCTCATTTTGAGTCATCTCTTTTGTAAGCCGTTTGGCATATTAGCTGACTCGTTCAGGAGTTTGTAATAGATGTTCATTATCAATAAAGAGAACTTTTCTATGTTTCAATTTATCTGCGTACTCTGAATATGTGCTTGCTATGCAAATCATTAAAGCCTTGTGCGGATGCAACCCCAGGCCCGCACGGCGGTCACGATTCGGGGGACGCCTCAACGATTCTACGGAATCGGGTCGTGACAGTCCAGGGACCAAAAGAAAGATCCAGTATTAGGGTCAAGCACATAAAATTAAACATCTCCACTCCTCGATACAGTCAGGACTAATAATTAGCATCACTATCACGTAAAACAATAAAGTTTGATACAAATTCAATGTGCATACATGATTAGAGTGCACCTGTTCAGACTCCTTCAGTTCTGTGACAGAAACAGCTGCTCTCCTCCTAACAGTCACACTTGAAGGCACAGGGTAATGTTCAATCCCATCCCCGGACCTACCTTCTTTGGCTTTCTTCTTTTGCAATATGAGCTTTGTGGGCATAGGCTGTATAACAAGATAAATCATGCTTTTAAGTCCAATATTTCAGTTGCCACACAATGCATCTATTTTTGTCAAAAATTACCAGATAATGTGCTTCGTCTTCTTCAAAATTTACAAGGTATGTAGTCGGATCATCAATATTGTCACCCCTTACCTGAAACAGCAAAGAGAAAGCATTTAAAGACAGAACGATAAATACAAAATAATCTGGTAAAATAACATAGTACACTTACATCCCAGTGGTACTCCCTAACCCAAGAATAGGATATATCTTCATTTTCATCATAAATGTCCTTGGACAACTGTGAGAAAGCAAGTGTTAAAGAGAGCATTGATAATTATGTGGTTCCTACAAGTGCACTTCTAAAGACTGCTAGATAACCCCAATATTACAGGCAGTATGGTTTCAAAAGTTTATATGGACACATACGAGATACTAACATATGCCAATATCATCACAAAGCAAATGGCAACTGGAAAACCTAGCATCCCAGTTCATCAAGAGTTAAAAACTACAATCGCAGCAGTTAAGACAGAAACAGAAGTATTAAGCTACCTCATCTTGTGCAGGAACCATGTACGCCAAAAACTTCTCTGTCTTTGTAGGATCTGAACCATTTACTGCATAACTCCTCATGATGGCCTGTAAATAAAGATGAAATACAGTGAGAATGAAGAAAGCTAATAAAATCATTGGATGTCTAATGCCTCAAATATTAAAAGATCTGTACAATTTGACATGATGCTGAAAAACAATATTATAACTTAACAGGAATTACCGACACAAGGTTTATAAAATGCACTACAGCGAGAAAGTTATTATATTTCACATTTTCAAGACCACCACAATGTCACGAAGATTGGTTTACGCTACCAAGATGGAATGATTTCACAGATGTCAAGCAAATGAGATAATGCTCCCAAGCAAAGAATGAAAAAAGAGGAGTTGGAAAGAAATGATAAAAGGAATACGTTCCGAAATGCAGGAAAATGACCAGTGGAAAATTACACAGAAGATTTCTTACATCAATTAACAGGTTAACAACTTAGTTTGCACATTACGACAAAGTATCTGTACACATACACATAAGACTGATCAACACTCAGAGAACATAGGAGGTACAAATATAAATCCATCACTGGAAATATTCAAGTCGGTATTGGTGTGAAAATGGTGCAAGGTACTTTTATGGAAACACTGGCAAAATTTAAGAAATACTTTTCACCTTTGACTCATGCTCATCACGAGTATATCTGTCCAATTTGTTGTATGCCTCTGAATCAGCAGTAGGGTCACTGTCAAAGGCTACTGTAACAAACCGATCATCATACCTATCCAGAGAATTATGATCCATGAGTCAGGCACCAAAAAATATACGCTATATATATACCATCAGAGAAGAAGCCAAATATTAAATGCCACCAATTAAAATTAGTCATAGACATCAAATTAACTTGTATATAGAGAAACTGGTCAGCTAACATCTTAAAATCATACTCGGGATTCATAGTAAGCACTAAGAACCTTCCAAGGTAAGGTAATACTCCTGTTATTCTTCATTGTTCATATAATACTATAATGTGAAACAGGAAAGCCTTCTTGCCTCATAAATAGATGATTCAATATCAGTTTATTCGACTAGAGAATTTGCTGGGCTGCTCAAATTTCCTAATCCTGATCTTGCATAACTTCAAGAATCACAAGCACAAATCTCTCCCACAGTATCTGACATCAGCACACATTTTCTACTATAGTAACTGTTGATGAATGAAAAAAAGCTTGCTTAGTTTGTTAGTAAACTTACGCAGCACACTGACTTGTAGAAGAAAGTAACTTATCTATGGTACCTCAAGAAGTGACATCAACATAGAAAGCATTGGACCTTGGACAGGAAAAAAATGCACTATAGAATATTATGTACTTGATCTACCAACAAATACGTAGATAATTATCATCATTCATATCTTAATAAATAAGAACAGCATTGTGAAACTGCAGAATTTTTTTTACAAGTGCATAACAAATTGCAAGCATTCTAATGAGACAATGTTGTATACTCACACAGCCAGTCACTGTCATTTTGCTGGAAGAACTCATGCTAAGATTTCCATAAGTACAGAATAAATAGATTCAAAAACAAAAGTGTTCACAGAGTCATCCAAATTGCCAAACTAGACTAATAACTGATTCTGACTAAAGTAGAGATGCTACAGAAATCCATAAACATACCGATCAAGATCAGGTAACAAGGGCATAATTTCTACTGGCTTTAGTGAAGGTTTAGATTGATGGACAGGATGTAATTTGGAAGCCTTGAAAGACTCCTGAATGGCTTTAATTTGTCTCTCTCTGCAAAAGTGAACAAAGAAGTGCAGTTTAGTACAATAGATAAGACATAAAGGTTATTCATATTTCATACCCGTACAAGTCAATTTGTAAAGGGAAATACAGATCAACCGACCTACTGTTAAGATTCTCCAACAAAACATTACGTCCTTCCTTTGCTTCCCGCATTTCTTTTGCTTGTTTTTCTGTCAAGGACTGTTATTGCAATGAGCAGTTAGAAAGATGCCTAATTGCAGTATGATTGATGAAACTTATATATATTTTTATTTTTTCCCATATATATATATATATATATATATATATATATATATATATATATATATATCAAAAGTCTGAAAATAATTCATACCAGTTTGGCTGCATCCATGCTAAGCGGGGAAATATATTGCGTCTTAACCAACCATGAAACACCTTTATCTGTAGGTCGCTCTTTTATTCTAATACCTTCATGTTTGACAGGGGTTGCTACCTCAGTGTCACGCAACAACTCTTCATCTTCTGGAGCAAGGGGCGGACAATCATCGGGCGTACTGATGAACAGAAAACAAACATGTCTGAACAACATACAATCCAGTGATTCAAAAGCAAAATAGTAAAGGTAAATTCAGGTTCTCTTACTTGTACACGCTAATGTCAAGTAGGTCAAGAGGTATCCCTAGATCTTGTTCCGGGTAAAGTTTGGGCTTGTGCATTTTCTCTAATGATGTGATAGAGTACTTACTGTATCTGCAACATACAATAATATCCATCAAATGCAAAGAATAACTCAAACATCCAAGGGCGGGCTAAAAATGATGAACGTCACTAACGTAATATGTACCTGGAGCAAAAATACAGAAAGGAATCATGTACAATCAACAACCAAAAATTAACTGCAAGACTCAGAAGTCAACAAAAAACTATTGTGAAACTCCAATTAGAAAAGACCCATCTTCTTTAAGGGATAAAAACCTAATGGATAGGTAGTCATACTTAACAATCCATAGATATCTGTACTAGCATAGCCGAAAACTGAGACAAAAACGAAACACACCAGAATATTGACCAGTAGGTATATACCTATTTATATAAGAATTCTCTACACCGATACATAACAAAAAAAATCCACCGAATAACTCAAATTTCCAACCATTCTCCATCATTACATGGTGTTTATGTTTAACCAAATCTTTTAGTACCTATAATGTTAACAACGGAAGAGAGATTAGGTAAAAGAAAAGAAAATAGTTTGTGGAGAATTCTTCAACACAGCAAACATTATGAAGAAACAAACTGGTCAAATAATGAGAACACGAAGTCAAAGAATTGTATTATATGAAATGAAATGTTCCAAATCTATTTAGTTGGTTGGATAAGCTACTTACTGATCTCTATTAGTATTCATGGACAATAACTTTGGTTGTGCTGTTGGATCTGGCAGCTCGTTCCTAAACCTGCATTCAAGACAAGAACAGGTAAAGTCAAATTCTGATGTAAAAAAAAAAGTAATTACAAAAACAAAAACAAAAACAAAAACAAAAACAAAAACAAAAATTATACAACAAAGGAGGTGCATTAACCAATATCATAAAAGATAAACATTGCTATAATCACAGATTCATTTACATCTAAAGATAAAGCAATTTTCGTGGGGGACGGTGGTGGAATTGGGGGGAGGGGTTTCGAGCGATGGGAAGGGGGGGGAGGGGTGGGGAGGACGGAGAGGGGAAAGAAGACGGGGGTATTTTCGTCCAAAAAAATTAGTCAACCGAGTTGACCGTTAGGAAGAGACGGTTTCCGTCAAAAGTGGGGGAACTTGTACATTATGTAAAAACTGTAGGGTGCACCCTGAATATGGGTAAAAAAAAAAAGTTGAGGGTAAGTCAAATTTTCTCTTTATAAAAAGACATGTAAATATAAACTACTAGTAAACTTTACTGAACTTATCACATTAGAATAAACTATCTACTTCACTAAACAGTCTATCGATTGTCACCATGAAGGATCCGATTGTCACCATGGAGGATCGGATGCGGATTCTATACCCATACCCATGTCCTATCGGGTCGACACGAGTACTCCTTAAAGTGGAGAGTCCGGGTACTCCAATGATGAAAGGGATAATATTTGAAGTTGCCTTTCCGAGTAGATATTGATGATCAAGATTTGAAATGAAAAAGAAAATCAAACTCCCTATTATGTATCACCAATCCATATTATTCACTTAGATTACCATATAGGTGATTCATTATTAATCTTGCACAGGGATCAAAATGTTTAGCAGTCCACGACATGCTCAAGGACAAAAGCTAATGAGGCTATGGGGCAGCAATGATGCATCATCCCATCAGGATGTCTTGACAGCAAAAGGTAGTGAATTAAGAGTTTCTTTAGCATAACTGAGATAGACATTACACACTTAACCCATTCAACAGGGTGAGTTCTACATAAACATGGTGACTATTTTCAGATGTCTATCTATCAGACAAGAAAACCGTCATTTCATGGTGGAGCCATGGTATCAAGGGATTATGCACCACCACTACAATACCATTATCATACTTCAGATGGCATAGAACACCCAATTTTCGAGTAATATAACCAACAAGACAAGGACGACAAAGCCTTTATCCCAAATTTCTGGGATCAGCCACATGAACCATTTTCTTTCAACTGAACCAATTAAGCTTTATTACAGGCCATCTCCTCTATAACATTTCCGATTATCATATCCTTCTTGTAGCCTCACTTTAAGCTCATTTTAGTATATCCCTAGTCCAAAGAAACTCCAACTAAAATCTTTTTCTCCTTAAAGATGCATATACATCTCCGTTGGGCTTGTTAAACAACCTCCAAGATTTTCCCTCGTCCTACACTCAAAGAAGCCACTTCAAACTTCCACAAGTGCACTAATATCTTATCCTTCTTTTATCGTTTGGCCACTCATACATATACTGATGTTCTATGTTAGTACATTTTCATTTTTCTTTTATTGTATGGCATTCTCATGTCATAGATTCAAATCAACTACTTTCACGTTTCTTCTCTTTCATCCAAAAAATCAGAACCAGCAATACATATTTTTCTAGTTATCCATTTCTTCCAACAAAACTCAGATTATAATAATTTGTAATGTAGAACTTAGAACTGCATAGGAGAATATTAGAAAAGTACATTTGCTCCAAAACATTATTATGCGTACACTCCTACCCATCATCAAATACTATAATGACGATGATTTCTAGTACTAGCATCATCTTGATGGACAATAGTTTCGACGGTCCTTGATGGTGGAAAAAGATAACCTCATTGCAATATGGTTCACAAGTATCCATGGTCATAAATCGCAAAATCTAGTGCCCTTGGTAGAGACATCCATTTTATTCGCTTGATGAATAAGAAGATACAACAACAACAAAGCCTTCATCCCAAAGTTTGGGTCAGCTTGATGAACAAGGAGATGCTATTGGCAAACTACCTCATAAATTACGTCATAGGTTATATTTAGATTTGTGGATAATGTTATTACGCGAGTGTTATTGCAATGGGATTTTATGATTGTGATATGAATCACCACATAAAATCTAACATGAAATCTATTTTAGTAAGCCATCACCTAAAATGAATACCTACTTCTACGTCATAAGTTGCATGTTTCAAGTATTAGGAATACTTTGGGAGTTATGGCAGAAAAGTGAAAAGTTTTCATGTTTGGTCCATGTTCCCATAGCAACTATTCAAGAGTTATTTGGTTTATAATTTGTTCTTCTTCCATGCCCGCGAACAAATCACGAAACCAAGAGACGGACTCAATGGGTACCGAAATATCAACATAAATGCCACCGTCAGTACCACAAGTAGGTTTAACCAATAAGTGCCATTTTTCATGCCATTCCCCAATTTTCAGTTTTCTCCGAGAAAAGCTCAAGTAGAATGAATAAACAGCAATATACCTTTGGAGGCAGAAATAGTATTAATCATCAAGTCTACTTCTAATGGGGTTCTTCGAGTTTTAGGCTAAGTCTGTATAAATTAGTTGAAAACCCATGCAAAAGTTAAAGATTACTTCTTCTTTTTTCCTTTTCAGTTTCTTTCTCCCTTGTCACGGGGACTGCTTGTTACTTCTTTTTCTTTTAGTTGAAAGAGCATCACCTTGGGTAAGGAAAGCAATTTTAGACAATGTCTTACTTTTACATCCAACTCAACTCCGTATTCAGTATTATATTGAAAAATCGTGATCAATGCAACCATATTCCATTGTATCATTAACTCAATATAATACCCTGTCCAGTGACAGGATAAACACTAAAAATGGTGCAAACAAGGAAACAATGAGCTATGCTGACGAGTAATGAATTTCCGAAGAGCATCTGCTAATCCATAATAAATGTTTGTCGATTATTGTTTACTTATATTTCCAATTTATGGTGACAGCATTGATTCATATTTTAGGTGTACCCAAATATGTTATATAAGACTTTCCCATGGAAATATGAAAAAATAATAAAGATACGAATTAATGTTATTTCTTTCTACCAGAAATACAAAACCAAACAATAACTCCTCATCATGGATAAAAAACTGCACTTAGTTTAGAATAATCCAAAAACAAGAGAGCAGTGTTCTAAAAATCGGCATGTTCGGCCGCCTGGACCGAAACGGAACTCCCTATGCGGCGGTATAATTCGGTTGTCTTTGAGTGACCTTGTTCGAACATGTTTGGTGCCTAGGCGCCTTGTGTGTCATTGTATGGCTTGTGTATTGAGAGGAAGAGTTTGATGCTCATGAGTTATCATACTTTTTATGTTTTGACATGTTATGTTTTGGATATGTTTGATGGATCACGGATATATTTTGGATGTCTTATTGTTCATACAAAGGTAAAAAAATACAATGAAGTCTTATTGTTCATACAAAATGATAGATAGTTTGATCCAATATTTTCATTGTTGCAGCCTTGTAGAAGTGTTTGAACCCTGTAATAACAAAAGACGTTTAGAGATGAGAGAAATAGTAAATAAATTCCAAATTCGTTTTAAAAAATACTATATAAGTTGTTAAAAGGGAGTAGCAGAAGAGAACAAAAAAAAACATTGATTGATACTTGTTCGGTGCCTGTTTGGCGCCTAGAAGGCTAGGCACCCCCCCCCCTTCCGCACCGAACACGCACAGCGAATTTTAGAACACTCCAAAAGAGACTAAAAACTCTACAAGTATTGTTTTCAGGAGCCATACATTAGGGTTGTTGATAAAGGCACTACTAAATTCACTCGGGGCTAGCCCAGTATTGGGACTAGCCCAGTTATGAAGAAATTTTACTCAGGCTAGCCCAAACTCTTCACCTCCCTCTTCTTGCTCCCTCCGTGCTCCACCGCCGCCCCCGTGAGCAGCAGCGGCCTCATCCTCCACCACGTGAGCGATCCGCCTCCTCTCCCGTCCTCCACCACCGCCTCCGCCTCCCCCGCCTCCGCCTCCCGCCGCCTCCTTCCGCTCCTTCGCCTTGTACCCTCTTTCAGTGCTCGACTACCTCGGCACCCTCGGCGTCCGCCGCTCCTCCCTCCCCTCCTTCCTCCGCCGCTACCACCAGGTCCTCCACTCCAGCGTCGTGGAGGACTGTCAAAATTTTGACAGTACTTCCAATTGGAAGGACTGTCAAAATTTTGGCAGTCCTAATTTTTTAGACAGCCAGTAAAATGCATTTAAATGCAACCTAAAACCAGTAACAAATAAGTTAATTTCAACAAACCATATCTGATCATTTTACTAACTGAATACTGTATAGTCACATAGACATTGGTCGGATGACATGAATAATAGCACAATGGCAAAGAAAAATAACAGCACACAGGAAACAAAAAAAAGAAGAAAAAATGGAAGGACTGTCAAAATATGACATATATGTTGATTTTTTAGGAGTCAAAATTTTGACAGTCCTACCAATTTGAAGGACTGTCAAAATTTTGGCAGTCCTAAAAATTCAACATATATTTTTAGGACTGTCAAACTTTTGACAGTCCTACCAATTGGAAGGACTGTCAAAATTTTGATAGTCCTAAAAAATCAACATATATTTTTAGGACTGTCAAAATTTTGACAGTCCTGATTATAAAAAAAAATCAAGAGTGGACAGCCCCGAGTAAATTTTGGGAGTGGCAAACTTGTAATTATCAATGGTAAACATTTGGGCTGCCCCGAGTTAATTTAGTAGTGCCCTTATCAACAGCCTACATTAGTTCAAGCTAATAATATAGATTTAGTTCCCACAATCTTGTCTTTTGAGTAGATGTCCCTCAAATTATATGGTTTATTAGTTACAACTCCATCATCTAACTCTGCAACAAAACTTAACCAAACCCTTGGGTTAACCCAAACATGACATGGTAATTGACCAGGTTGCACTTAATCTTCTTCATCTACTCTACTCTCTACTTCATGTAAACCCACCTTACATCTTTCCCTTTCCCCAGCAACCAGACTGCAGTTCTGCAAAAATACATAAGAAAAATCAACGGAAAGGTGAGGAGGTCCGAGGGCCAGTGTTAATCCTGGCAACATTTTGAATTTTAATTTGCCGGGCTTCTTCATTCTCAAACCCTTATTTAACCTTCCAAATGTTAACCATCTTCTCAAATGATTCATCTCTTCATATATCCCAATCTCCCCTCATCTATTGAAACAAGCGAACAGTCTTACCTAAAGTTACACGGAAATTCTCTTGAAGTACTAATAGCTCTTTCGGAGATAGAAACTCTTCATTCTATAGAGCAATGATGTCTTGTTCACTTTCATAGTCAAGTGGGTGTTGGGCTATTAAACCTCAATACAAAATGTAACACTGGAGGTTGGCCATAAGTTATTTGATGAAATATGTGATAGAAATGTCCTTCCATGGACGATTCTGATCTCATGTTTTCAACTGAAATGAAATATATGAGACGTAGCTTCTATCTGGCAGAATAATAGCCTAGGAGATTTTTTCCAAATTGCTTTTCTCTAGCTAGCGCTTGGAATCATGAAATTGCATGATATTGAAAAGGGTAAGAAGATTCATGGATGAATATCAAGGAATGGTTCAATGGGGTTGATGGGCAGAGAGGACATTATATTCCCACTAAGCGATCTTTGCAATGCCTTGCACCTCTTCCTTTGAGATATGGATGGAGATCATGCTGCCAAGTGCCAAGGTTCTTTATGGTGGAAAATTTTCCATGTTCAGCCCATAACTCCATATTCCCATATCGACTATTCAAGACCTATTCGATTTATATTTGTTTGTCTTCATGCCACAAACAAGAGATGAAACCATGAGACGTACTCATTGAGGATCGCCAGTAGTTTTAATCAACAACTGCCACTTTTCCTGTCATTCCCCAAATTTCAATTTTCTCCAAGAAAAGCTCGAGTTCAATGAATATACAAAATTATAACTTTGGAGGCAGCAATAATACTAATCATAAAGTCTACGTCTAATGGAGTTCTTAGAATTTTAGGCCAAGTATCTGCATAAATTATTCAGAAACACATGCAAAAAGTTAAGATTGATAGTAACACCATTTTTGTTTCCTTTCAATTTCTTTCTCCCTTGTCATGGGGACTGCTTGTTATTTCCTTTTATACTTGAAAGAGCATCACCTTGAATAAGGAACACAATTAATAGCCACCATCTTACTACAGTTTACATCCAACTCAATAACATGTTCAGTCAATTTATTAAATTGAATGCGTGATGAATGCAACGATATTCCTTTGTATCATTAATTCAATATCACACCTGTCCAATGACAGGATCAGCACTAAAAGAGAGGTGCAAACAAAGAAACAATAAGCTATGCTAACGAGTAATGAATTCCAATTTAATGAATTCCCTAAGAATACTTGTTTAGCCATTATAAATGCTTGTCAATATTGTTTATTTTATACTTGTATTACCAATTTAAGGTGATAGCATTGATTCATAGTTTAAGTGTTACCCAAAAAAATTATATAGATATTGCCGCGGAAATATGAGAATACTAAAGATGTGAATTAATGTTATTTCTTTGTACCAGAAATACAAAAACAAACAATAACTCCTCAGAATGGATAAACAATTGCACCTAGGACACAGGACACAGTATTGGAACAATCCACGAACAAAAGATACTAAGTAACACTTAACATATACAAAAAATTGATTACAGGAGTCAGACATTAGCTCAAGCTAATAATATATACATTATTTCGTCCCTATATCTTATGAATTTCAACTCTGGTTCCCTAGATCTTGTCATTTGCGTAGAGATCCCTCAAATTACATGGTTCATTAGTTACAACTCCAACATCTAACTTTGTTAGACAAAACTTAACCAAACCATTGCGTTAACCCGAACATGAGATGGTAAATGACTGTGTGGTCCTTTATCTTCTTCATCTACTCTACACTCTACTTCATGTAAACCCACCATCACTCTTCACAATAATTTGCCAACCAAAACCATTTTATGTTCAACTCAATCATCTCCACTTCAACCACCATTCCCACCTTGCATTTATCCCTTTTCCCCAGCCACCATAATACTACAGTTCTGCAAAAATACATAACAAAAGTCGATGGAAAGGTGAGGAGGACCAGTGTTAGTCTTATCAACATTTTGATTTGAATTGGTCTAGCTTCTTCCCTGTCAAACCATCATTTAGCCTTCCAAATGTAACCCAAAACCTATGTTACCTGGACTCGGGTACCGGTGTCGGGTACGGGTACATATCCAAGAGTCGGACCCTTCAAACTCATATTTGAAGGACACACGGACTTGGCTAAAAATGATCCAAATTTTGGATACAGGTAAGGGGATATGACTATTAAAATAAATATATTTGAACATGGTTTCACAAAAAGACACATCTTGTAATTAAATTTGCATGACTTCATAAAAGACATGTAATTGAATTTGCACAGTTTCATAAAAAGACATACTTTTTAATTAAATTTGCATGATTTAAAAAAAAAAGTTGTAATTAAGTTTGCATTGTTTCATATATTTAAGCTTATAATTAAATTTGTATTGTTTCATAAAAAAATATCATGTAATTAAATTTGTAAGGTTTCATAACTTTACTACCACTTTACCATATTAAAATAAACTATCTACTTCACTACCATATTAAAATAAACTAACTACTTCACTACCAGTCTTTGATTGTCACCATGAAGGATCTGATTGTCACCATAGAGAATCGGATACGGATTTCATATCCATACTTATGTCCTATCGGGTGGACATGGGTACTTCTCCCTAAAGTGGAGAGTCCGGATGCTTTATGGCAGAAGATTCATGGATGAAATTCGAGGAATGGTTCAATGGGGCTAATGGACAGAGAGTACTTTGACATCCCAGTAAGCAATATTTGCAATGTCTCGCACCTCATTCCCTTGAGGTGTGGATGGAGATCATGCAGACAAGGTGCTTTATGGCAGAAAACTTTCCATGTTTGGTTCATGTTCCTATCAAGGTAGTCAAAGGCGCAAGGCGCACTCGAGGCGCAAAGGGTCCAAATCGCCCGAGGCGCAAGGCGCACTTAAGGCGCGCGCCCGAGCGACGCGAGGCGCAAAAATTTTATATATATATATATATATATATATATATATATATATATATATATATATACATCGGATTTCTACATTGATAAACATGTGTGCTTCAAATTCCCCATGTCTAGGTTGCAATCACTTTGAATTGAGTGAGAGAGAAAACAGTAAAAAAAAGTACATCAGTTCAAAAAAAGTCTAAAAATAGTACAACAGTTAAAAAAACAGTCTAAACATATTATTTTTTTCACAAGATTTTTAAGGCGCACCTAGGCGCGCCTTAGCTATTCCAAGGCGCTCGGAAAAGGCGCACCTAGGCGCGCCTTAGGTGCGCCTTAAGAATTGCGCCTCGCCTGGAGTGCCCTGAGGCGCTACCTCTGCGCCTAGGAGCAAGGCGCGCCTTAGGCGCGCCTGAGGCGCGCCTTTGACTACACTGGTTCCTATATTGGCTATTCAAGACCTATTTGTTTGTCTTCCATGCCCACAAACAGGACATGAAACCACGAAACGTACAAATTGAGTACCAAAATATCAACATGAACGTGACCTTCAGCACCACAAGTAGGTTTTAATCAACAACTGCCATTTTTCCTGCCATTCCCCAATTTTCAATTTTCTCCAAGAAAAGCTCGAATTGAATGAATAAACAACAACATAGCTTTGGAAGCAGCAATAGTACTAATATCAAGTCCACGTCTAGGGGGACCAAGTCTGTATAAATTATTTGAAATCACATGCAAAAGTTATAAGATTGATAGGAACACTATTTCTGTTTTCTTGTTTCTTTCTCCCTTGTTCCTTTTTATACTTGAAAGAGTATCACAGGCAAAAGTTTTAGACCTAGTACTTGAATGGATAAGCACTAAAAATGAGGTGCACGGAGTATTGAATTCCCTAAGAGCCTTGGTTTAGCCATAATAAATGCTTGTCAATTATTGTTTATATATACTTATATTCCAATTTAAGGTGATAGCCTTGATTCATATTTTAAGTGCTACCCAAAAAAATTATACAATACTTTTGCCGTGGAAATATGAAAAATACTTAATATATTAATTAATGTTATTTCTTTCTACCAGAAATACAAAACCAAACAACTACTTCTCATTATGGATAAACAACTGTAACTAGGACATGGGTTAGAATAATCCAAAAACAAGATATACTTAATAACTCTTAATATATCCAAACATTGATTACATGACCCATAGGTTAGTTCAAAATAATAATACTCGAGACCCTAAATTGATGAGGACACCACCACCATGCGGTGATGCGGGTCTACACTAGGCGGAAGAAAAGAGCTCAGACCATCCAATTTGGTTCACACGAGAAGACCGAGTCAGTTGAGGATTGAGTCAATTTGTTATCATTTTGTTAGTTGTTTTAATTTCAGTTTGTATCAGTTTGGTAGGATTTGTTTTAATTTCAGTTTTTTAAGTTGTATTGGGAGATTGGGTTGTTTTGAGTTAGCTAACTTATTGTTAGGAGGTTGAGTTGTTTAGTGTGGTTATCTTATTGAAGAGTAGGATAATATGTTGTCTACATATATAGGTTGAATGTTTCTTTTTGGAGGCATGACTTAATGAATAAAAAGCTTTGTGAATGAACTGATGGATAGTTTCTGTTTTTTTCTCTTATCGTTCCATGTTCTCTCTCTCAACTTCTCTATTTTTGCACCATGGAATCCCTTTTGTGTGCTGTCATATTCTCCCACCCGCACAACAACTCAGTCAGCCACTCACAGCAACATGCCTTCAACAACAATAACGTCCTTCAACAACAGCAATCAGGCCGCAAATCAGCCTCCTTCCAGTGCTCCAACGACAATCACGACTAGTCCATTGTTTCCTCAAGTTCCGTTGATCCTTCCAATGGCCAAGATATGGACATTTTTGCAATAATATTTGATATTCTTATGTTAGTAATTTTGCAAAGATGATCCACTACAAAAAAAGTGAGTTGTGTACATCTATTGTTTAATCCAAAATCTAATTATTAACTGGAGAACTCAACCATAATTTGTGGGAATGAAACTTGCAACCGAATTAATTTTTGTCTTTACGTTTGATTGATCATGCAAGCAAATAAAAGGGTTAGGTCAGCATTATTGCTCATCTCGAAATTTATAAAGTTCTAATTAATTCAACATTAGCCTTATTAGGAAATTTATTTATTTAGTCTTGGAGTTATCGTTGATCTCTTTTCATATCTTGTTCCACATCACTTTTGGTATCAGAGCATGCATAATTCCATAATTAATAATCTTTGCATCTAGTTTGTAGGGTTTATTTGTATTGACATTTTTATTACAATCATATAGGTCTAGTCAGTCTATATCGTAGTTAATTCATGTATGCCAACTAGGAGTGGTCTAGATTATCATTCAAACTTGAGTTTACCATTTGACAGTATGGACTCTGATCAATTGCTTGAGGTGTTAAGAACCTCCTCACAGAGGAATTTACGCCAATCACAACCCATTTAGATGCACTCGAGTTAAGGGTCCTAATTGGTAGGACCTATGCACCTCCTCGTCACATTGATTTGGATGATGGATAAGGGTCGAATCATGGATCACAAGCCTCTATCGATCAAGGAATGTTTCAAGGACAACCACCTCCCCGAGAAGGGTATCGTCAACCTTATGATCATCTGGATCAAGAGAACTATGTGCTTAGAGGTGTCAAAATCAAAGTCAATCTGTTTGATGGTAGTAATGACCTCCAAAAAAAATTGGATTAAATCTCAGACATAGAATGATATTTTAAATGATTTACCATGAGCGAGGAGAAAGATTTCATTCACAGCCATTAAATTGGTAGGCCCAGCTAGACAATACTGGAATTACATAGAGTTTTTTGTTTGTCCAAGGAGAGTAACCCATCACCACATGGGTTGCCATGAAACAACCCATGAAACACAAACTGAAAATTGTTTACCTCCCTGATTCATTTAAGGAATAATTAGAAGAAGAATGGATACGAATCACTCAAGGGAATTTGTCGGATCCAAGTATGTTTTCAAATTCGACAAGTACCTAAGACGTTGTCAAGGATTCATGATTGAGTCAGGATGAGCCATCTTAGCGAGATTTATGTCTGAACTTCACGAGGATCTACGACGTTAACTATTTGTACGTAAGATCACTACTTTTGAATATGTGTATAGTTAGTACGTGATCTAGAAGACAGTCAGACAACATTATCGTAAGGATGTGTCACAGAGGAACACAACACATAAGACTGAGCCAAACCTCGTCAAGACCGTCACCAACATCCCTCCAAAGAACGTGGATTGGAAGGGTAAAGGGATACTTGGTGAAAACCCTAAGACAAATCCACACACTCAATGTTTCAAGTGTCAGGGCTATGGACACATAGCTAAACAATGTCCCAATCAAACCAGGACCCTCACTGTTGAGGATGCAAGTCCAGTACCCTCGGAACAAGATGACTTAGAAGAGATCATTCATGAGGCTGAACCGGTCTTAGATAACGACTTGAGGAAGGTAATGGTCGTCTTGGGGTGATCAGTTGTGCACTCGTAACTGAACCAACTAGCATTGTTGACAAATCTGTTAGATTGAACCAACTAGCGGAATGACTTGAGGAAGGTTATAGTCGTCTTGGAAGTGTCATTCTAAGAAGGAATATCTTGTTTTTAAATTTTTAATGTCATTATGCTGGTTGGGTAGATATGGAAGGCTGGTAGCATTTCCATCTTTGTGGCATGGCCTTGGGCCGGTCTCCGCTGTTATCAACACCAATGTACTCCATTTTCCATTTTTTTTTCTACAAGCATGTTATGGCAGCCATGAGCACATTCACCCAGCATGGCTGAGGGTGTAAGCGTTCCCGATGACATCAAGCCCCTCTCTCAAATACATCTTCAACGACACTGTCCTCCTCAGGCGACTAGGCACTTGATAGAGGCGATGGGCTTGGAGATTGCATTTTAATGCAAACAAAGAAGAACGAAATAATTAACTATGAAGAAAATGGTCATACATTTTATGTTATTTGGATTAAAGTAATACTCATCTATTCTGTTAGTTGACCTAATAAGAGGAGGTCCATATAATCTAGGAAGCACGGACACTCCGTGACCTGATATCATAGTGTCAGACACGTGACCAACAAACACTCCAAAATACAATGGAACGTGCCAAAATAGGCATTGTAACTCATTGTCGCCGTGGCCATATCAGTCCCTGTCGTAATCGTTTCCATGCAAGCTGGCTTAGTCGGTAATTTGAGGACATTATAAGAAAGTAATAAGATTAGAGGACCTGCATTGAGATAGGTTAGATTGAAGGAACTTATATACGAAGAACGTAAGCAAATTATAGACGAGCAAATTAAGGAAGAAATCAATACCAAAATGCATGGCTTCATATTCTACTAGAGGCACTAGGAAAACACTCACTTGAGCTTGCATAAGAAAGTGGTGGGCTTCTTGAGCCGGTTCTCGATCCGGTCACCGCTGAGGAACCCGACCCCGGCCCTCCTGTCCATCATCCTCGACCCAGCCATTGACCCCGGGTTCGGATTCGGGTGCGGGTGTGGACGAGGACGGTGGTGGGCGGCCCTGGACGCACCCTGCCCAGTGCCCCCCGCCGCGGCCCTGACCTCCTTGGTCTTCTGCAGCACGGACGCCTGCGACTGCCTCAGCATCTGCTGCCGTCGCTCCTCCGCCCGCTGCCGCTCGTGCTCCCGCTTCTTCCTCGCCCTCCTCTCCTCCTCCGTCTCCGCCCTCGGCTTCTGTTGTTGCTGCTGCCGGCTAGGAGGAGGCGGGGGCAGGGAGGGCTTCTTTGACGGGGGAGGAGGGGGAGGTGCGATGGGCTGGGTCGGCGGAGGCGGAGGAGGGGAGGACGGAGGGGGAGGATAGTACAGCGGTGGCGGAGGGGGAGGATTTTGGGCGGCGGCGGGAGGAGCGGGCGGCGGGGGAGCGTAGTTCGACGGAGGGGGGGCGGCGGCGGGGAAGGGGGAGAACTGCTGGTGGGGATGATGGGGTCTGGGAGGTAGGTAGCTAGGGTTAGGGTTTCGGCTGTAGCCGGAGTGGTGGGGATTGTACTGCTGCTGCGGCTGGTAATGGTGGTGGCCTGAGGGGTTGGGAGGAGGTGGAGGAGGGAGGGCGTTAGGGTTAGAGGCGGCGGCGGCGGCGGCGGGCGGAGGGGGGAAGGAAGGCGGCGGCGGGAACGGCCGGAAGGACGCCATGGCCGGGATCGGGATCGGGATCGGAACCCTAGCAAAAAGAATTGTATGTAAAAATTAGGGTTTTGAAGAGAGGGATTGAGAAATTGAGACAGAGATGATGGCAGAGTAGATGGAGTGAGGAGAAATAAAAAAAATTTCTGGGGGTTTGTTTGGAATATGAAGATCTATTTTTTGAAGGTTTGCAACACCACCGGATGCAATGCATCATTTAAATATCAATCGTTGGATTATTATGGAAAAGTGTGCATGTGTAAATTTTTATGTAATCCTTTGGAGAGAAATCGGATGTACTGTGTCCGGTCCATATAATATTTTTTTTCACCATATGACCAGTTGCTACAAAGATATAATCATTATCTTGTCATTGAAGAGTCCCTCTTCTTCTTCTTTTTTCTTTTTTCTTTTTTTTAAGAGAATAATCAAATTTAAAATGTTGAAATATGATAATTAAATCCTGAATTATGTCCAAAAATAGATCTTATGGAAGTAATATGCTACATATTTCTTTGTATTTGGTTAACATACATTAGGTAGGACATTTGATGTAAATGATCAAATTGGTATAACAAATAGTGTACTATTTCATCCAACTACCACAATATATATATATATATATATATATATATATATATATATATATAACCACTTGTTCACATTATCTAAAGATCATTTTTTTCTTTTATTCATGTCATAGAAATACAAGCAAACAATGAAATTTTATTTACTGCAACATAAGTTGCAACGATAAATACCATTTACATTATTCCAAAGAACGAATTTGTAAATCCTATAACATCATTTACATGCAATTAAATAATAGTCTCGTACACCACTTATAGCAACAAATGTTACATATAATATATGTTATATGAAATTTCTATTTACGGAGGTAAATTGTCATGTATGATTTCGCCGAATCGACAAGTCGTCATCGAACGTGATATCGTACAAGTCTAAATTGTTACATGACAAGAAGTTGCATATATAATAACCCATTTTAAAAATAGAGTTGTTACAACAAAGTAAGCTAAAAGTTGATGGCCATAATAGAAAGAAATAATTATTTATTCAATAACTTACAACGAAGTACATAATTTTTTCATAATCAACTTAATTGCAAAATTAGCTTACAATTTAGAAATTTGACAAACTGATATGAAATAATATCATTCCATACTCATGCCCTTTATTACATTGGAAATATAAATGATTTAAAAAATTAAAAGAACTTCAAAATACTTAGAAAATAAAGAGCTTCAGATGCTTCGAGGGTCTACTAACGCATTTGAACTTCCGCGTTCTTCCCAGCACCTGTAGAGAAGGGGTTAGTATATTAGAGAATGCACTGGTGGAATGTACCAACCCAATTCACATAAATCAACACAGTAATCATGTGAAAAATAATACAACTTTATTAGATTATATTTCTACTTTTGTAGGGTCTGATAACTATTCTAAACATGAATATAAAAGCATAAACATGAAATTATCACCTATACTAGTGATGTGTCCATCCCAACAAAATAAGGATTAACATTTGTCGTCCATGTAAATTAACCATTAGCAATACAGTATGTCTACATTACGTTCATTAGTGATTTCGTCACCAAGCAAGACTATACAAAGTATTACTGGAGTGTCCCACTCCTAGCGATGGTATCGTGTTGGCTTGCGGCTAAATCAGACGAAAGTGGATTAATTGGAAAAACTTTTCAGCATCTAATCGATCAGGACAAATGCATTGAGATCATATCTTATTTATGGATTGATTTATG
The DNA here is from genome assembly GCA_036927795.1 of Iris macrosiphon. NCBI lineage: Eukaryota > Viridiplantae > Streptophyta > Magnoliopsida > Asparagales > Iridaceae > Iris > Iris macrosiphon. Next base: position 171,039,615 of record JAYESA010000001.1, read on the forward strand.
TTGGAATAAGTAAAAAATACAACGAATCATGTCTTGGACAATGATTCTATATAAGAGTATATTTCTATACATTTTTCATTATTTTTTGTTGGACGTTTTTGCCATTGGTTTTAATGAATGCATTTTTGATTTATTATTTTATTATTTGTTTTCATCGATATATCCATTCATTTTAGAATTCTTAGAGAAAGAGAAATGATAGCTGGAAGAAGTATACTAAACCGATGTTGATATAAGGGATGCTTGATCGTTGTGAAGTAGTTTCTCCTCTTGGTAATTCTGTAATGGTTGGTGGTAGGGGTGAGCAATTCTCGATTTTTAACCGAAAATCGAACCGAACCGGACCGAAATTGAAATTCGGTTCGATTTTTAATCAACCGGTTCGAATTTCGGTTTTATCATTTGATTAATTTCGGTTATCGGATCGGTTTTCGGTTTTGGATTCCGAAATCCGAACCGAACCGAAAACCGAATCACTACATTATAAAAGAAAAAAAATCGGTTCTTATGAATTTGGTATACACTCACCACTTGGTATAAAATTAGTTTATTGTTATTTTTGGTATAAAATTTTGGTTTTTCTCAGTTAGGTTTGGTTTTTTCGGTTTTTATGAATTTTGTATACACTCACCACTTGGACTTAAAAATCCGAACCGATTTAATTCGGTTCGATTTTTTCGGTCTTTACAAAATTCGGTTCGATTTTCGGTTTTGGAAAAAGCGGTTTTCGGTTCAGTCGGTTTTTAGATATTCGGTTCGGTTTGAACCGAACCGAACCGTTGCTCACCCCTAGTTGGTGGTTCTGAGCCTTCTTTTATTTACCTTTGCTTCCTAATAAAATAACTCTCCCTCTCTCTCTCTCTGTTTCTTTTGCAACATCCTTACGATCGATGATGCCTAGTAAGAAGTACAAGATAAAAGAATTCACTTGTGTGTTGTATTTTTACTATAATTGTTGAAGTACCGAACTGGTAGATTGTTAGTGCATGTATGTATAATGATATTAAAGTAGACTCGTAAAACGTCTAATTTTATGATATTTGTATTTTGAACTTTCATATAAGAAGCATTATGGAAATGGTTTGGTGTTATGGAATAGTTAAAAATGTTTCGGGGGCAATGGACCGTTTGTCACATCCCAAATTTCCAGAACCAAAAGTCATCACTGGACATGATGTCATACATTGTACTTGTACTAAGACAAATACAAAAACGACCGATAGAAAATGCATTCATCAAAATTAAGCATCGAAAACGTCCAACGAAAATAATAGTAAAAATGATGGAAATAGACTCTTATATATAGTTCATCCTCCAAGACACGATTAACTGTATTTTGGATTTATTCCAACATAAACCAATCCAATATGAAGGGTCTCAAAATAGTTTGGTAGATTAGATGTCGAAGAATTTTTCCACTTAATATATTTCTGACTGGGTTATACTAGCCACAAATCAATATGATACCACTGCGAGAAGCCGGATACTACACAAACAAACCATTGTTAATTATTTTTCATGCTTCTTTAAATTTGTATTATTGTTATTTGCCAACATTATTTATCTATTTCAAGTAAGAAGGAGTAAATAAAAAGATTACGTGATTTTAAATGAAAGGATTTATTTTCATAGAAAAGTGAATGATTCAGATTATTTTTCTTTCATTCTTTGAAGTTTTTTTTTTTCCAAAACTATGTTTGTTTTGTTATTACTTTGCTTATGAATCGAGAAAATTGATGGTGCAATTTTACTTGTAACACTAATGTTTTGTTGTCGTTTCAAGGACTATTGGGTTATTAAAATCTAAGCCATAAACCTAAAGGAACATGAGGAATATGAAAGTTGTTCACAAAGTTCTCTTGTTTGATATAAATAACTTAAAAATTTAGGTGACATTTGGTACACGAAATTTATTTTATTACAGGACAAATTTAGAGTGGAAAACATGTTTTCATGTTTGTTTTAGGTTATAAAAAAATATTTTCATAAATTGCCAATACACGAATAAATATTTTATCTACCAAACATGAAAATCATATTTCTTAAGGATAATATATATATATATATATATATATATATATATATATATATATATATATATATATACTTTGCCCAGACAAAAACTATTATTTTTTCTATACTATTTTAATTTCTTTTTCTTTTTCTTATTAATTTTGTTTTTATCTTTTTTTTTTTTTTCCAGTTTTTCATTTTTAAGAATTTTTTATCTTTTTATTTTTATTTTTTATGAATGAATTTTTTTTTTCATTTTTTTAAGAAATTGTTTTATTAATTTTTTTGATTTTTCTTTGTTTTCTATTTTTTTTTTTTTACTTTTTCAGTGTTTTTTTGTCCCTTTTTTTATTTCTCCCGTAAATATTTATATAGTCACAAAAATAGGAATGTAATTTTCAAAAGAATTTAATTACCTAAAACTTAATTTCTGGGAATATATAATTCTCGGCTATATTGTATTCCGCATACCAAACGTTTCTTAGAGAAGAATTTTATTTACCCAGTTTATCCTCATGGCAGATAAGCTTAAATTCTTCAAGTCCCTTGCTAAAATCCAAGTCAAAATGTATGGAACTTAAAGAAGTGTAGTATTGTGAGAGAGGATGGTGGATCTCAAGTTTAGGTTTCTCTTACACATGGTCGGCCCTGGTCCAGGACAACCAGGGCAACCATCCAAGATCCATGAGCCATGAAGAAAAAAAAACCAGTTTAAACATATATATATAATTTTGTATCGAACATAGAACTAGTGTAAACCATAGGCCTCTTTAATACAAAACAATTGTGGTGTAGTGGTTATCAAGTTGGACTTGCATACTTGGAGTTTTAGGTTCTCAATTCTTGATGTGAACTTATTTTTTAGTTACTTTTATTTCAATTTTTTTTTTTTTTTACATTATATATGGGGCCATATTTTTAAAGTTTGTCTAGGACTCCCATTAACTCAGGACAGTCCTGCTCCTAAACGAACATAATAGTTTATTAAAGAGGAAATAAAAACTTTTGGGAACTTAAACCATGAAACCCACCATGATTCTCTCAGCGTCCATGTTTTTTTTTAGATGTCCAATGATACATACAAAATTTTGTGCACGATGCGCCACACCTTCTTCGTGGTTTGATCCGGAGACCGTTCGTCTAGATAGAAAATGTATACATTTTCTTACTGACCACAAGAGCCAGTTGAGTTCGGTATGTCAATGTTAATTATTGAGATGGTTAAAAAAAACTATGGGCTAAACTTCTAGAAAGAAATATTAATCTATGTTAAATCCTTGCTGTCCAGCCCATGCAACCAAACAAACACTCCGTTTTTCGCATTTGAGATCCATGAGTCTTAATCCACGGGCCTACAATTAAGAGAGAGAGAGAGACACGATAATAGTTTTTTTTTATTACAACTCACACACAATTGGAAGGTCGAATTCCGTCTAATGTTCATGTTGTTTTCTACTTGAGCTACAAATGGTGAACAGGCATATATAGTTGCAAATCCTATTTAATTTGGGAGAAAATTTACTTAGAGCCTACAATAACAAGTGAAAGACTTTGTTTGACTCATCTTTTGCATTCGAAAAAAAAAAAAAGAAGAAGGGGTAATTACAATTCAGACTGAAGCTAAAAAAATTAACCACATATAACAGCTAATGGGAGCACCCTAGCTCTAAGAAAATAAATAGTAGGCGGGAGCTCAAAAATGTATGCTGTGGTCCAAATTTGTAATAAAAAAAACAAAATATAGAATGAATTGTATTTGTATGAGAATAGTAAGAAAATAAATCATGAGATCCAAATGAGATGGGTGGATGTGAAATATTTTTTTTTAAATATAAAATCTAGAATCTACAAATTGTGGCTCCAAATTGAACCTATTATTCTAGAAAATGAGTTCATACATTCTGAACGAAGAAATTCTGAGGCCCAGACTATAGCTCATGTGGTTAAAATTGGACTATTATGAAGTTCAAATTGAACTTTACTATTATATAAAAATCTAAAATCTAAAAATTGGGATGAGCTGGAATAAGTTGGCTAAAAAAATGAACTTAAAAAAAATGCTATCAGTGTTGCTTTAGGAAAAAAAAACACACAAGACCCCAAATAAGTGTTACCAAAATTAGACTGATTTGTCAAATAATAAACAACTCATTCAATCATATATATGGAGCGGATTCGGAGTCCTGCTTGCGGAGTCCCGCGGGAGTCCCGTCGCTCCCGATTGTCGGATCGTAAAGGCCCCACACACGGGCCCTACGATCCGATGGTGCAGGGGACGGGACTTCGACGGGACTCCGGAGACGGATATCTTGATCCGCCTCCATATATATATATTCAAAATCAATTGAGTGGTTTCATATTATGGAACAAATCTATATTACAATCGTATAAATTAGATTACAAAGCTGAGATTACACCTGTATTTTTTAAGTAGATACTCTCACATTTTAATCTTAGCCTTGTAATCAAAATCCAATGGTTGTAATATAGCTTGGTTCCATAATATAAAATTACTGACTTATATATATATATATATATATATATATATATATATATATATATATTGATGGTGGTTAGCATGAGAAGCTCAATACGGTAGATTCATGGTACAAGTTCACAGAAAATCAAAGTCCATATTTTACTTTTAGGGCTCGCCATTCGAGATAACTAAAAGAGGAGATGTGTAGGAATATCACTACGGGGTTTGTATTTTGTATCTCTTTCTTCTTTAATGGTTAGGAGTTGAACGTGGGGGCAAAGGGTGTTCGATCTATCTCCGCTTCGTGTTTGATCTGTCTTGGTGCTTTTGTAGGATTTTTGATCTGTCTCTACGCCGTGTTTGATATGTCTTTGTGCTTTTGTTTAAATGTTAGTTCGTTGTATTCAGAAAAGGGTTTGCATCGCTTCCGTGGGTGTTTGATCTATCTCTGCGTCGTGTTTGATCTGTCTTGGTTCTTTCGTTAGACGTTGGTTCATTTTCTCCAGGTGGGTTGGCATCGCTTCTGCGTCCGTTCTTTATTTTTCATGTGGGTTGGTTAACATTGCTTCTGCGTTCGTGTTTGTGGCCAACTCTGGTTCGAATCACACTCGTTCCTAACAATTGGTCTCTTACCACTTTGTGCAGTGCTCTGTTGTCACTACCACATTTGTTAGGAAAGGGTATTTTAGTCATTTGGTAATTAATTAAATATTGTGCATGTTAAATATTTATTTGTTGTATTATTTATTTATTGTTAGCATGTTAGATTTATTTTTAGACTTGTGTTAGTGGACAAACTAGTTTAGTTTAGACTCATGGACCAATATTTAATTCTAGTTATAATCACTTCTCAACTACCACTTTTTTACAAGCTAAACGTGGGAACTAAAAAAATGAATTTTTTTCAAAAAAATGGAGACAATATAGCATAATTACGAAAAATGGGAGAAGTTCTGAAGATTTGCAAGTAGGGGGACAACTCGCCAACTTAGTTGGCGGGGTCAAAGGGCTCGCCAACTCAGTTGGTGAGCTAGGGGTGTTGGGGGTAGCGCCCGCCAACTCAGTTGGCGAGTGAGTGGGGAGAAAGAAAATTTTGGCCGTTGGCTTCTCGAGATGGGGGGCGGGGAGGAATTATAGACGTTGCGGGGGTTGGGGGGAGGATTATAGCCCGCCAACTGATTTGGCGAGTGAGTGGAAAAAAAAGAAATTTCGGCCGTTGGCTTCTCAGGATGGGGGGCGGGGAGGAATTATAGCCGTTGTGGGGGTTGGCGGGAGGATTATAGCCGTTGCACAACGGCTAATACAAACTTCTATATATTTTTCTGTCTCAACCAAATCATCCAGCACTCTCACTCTCTTACCTTTAGCAAAGCCTCCAGCACTCTCTCTGTCTCTCTGCCTCTAGCAAAGCTTTCAACACTAAAAAAATATTCTTCCTGCAGCCAAAGTTCATCTGAGTTTCTTGTAGCAAAAGTTCTCAACCGTCATGGATCGTAGCTTAAGAATTGTATTCTCGCACGGCGGTAAAGTAAATGGGTTAAATTATGAAGGAGGAGAAAGCCAAATTTTTCAACTTATCCGAATATTAGTTTTGAAAAATACGTAATCATATTATTGAACGTTGTTCTATTTAGTACGATTTTATTCTAAAGTCTATTTTTGGTTCTAATTATTTTTTGATAGATAATGAAGATGCATGTAATTATATTCTTGAGATTAATTCACAATCATGGTATATAAAAATATATGTTATTAAAGTAGCAACAACATTAGATAATAGAAGTAGTGAATATTTTTCCGAATACCAGCATGTTAGTTCGGGTGCTAGTCATTCTCAACAAATTATTTCATTTTTCCAAGAAGGTCATTCATTAGATGAATCTAACCATGATGATGATAGTGACAACGACGATGGAAATAGTGATAATTTAGTTGAAAATGTAGATTATACGGTAGATGATGATGCTATAAAAGCTATCACTGATAAAGTATTTAAGGGACAATCATTTCCTAGCCGTTCTCACTTTAGAAGCTTTATAAGTAATTTAGCAATTAAATATAATTTTAGTTGTTCAGCTAGTGTTATGAATAATGCTCGTGGAATTATATATAGTTGTGATCAACCGAATTGTAATTGGAGAGTATATGTCAAATCCATTGGAAATGGCGATATAGTTAAAGTTAGTACATTAGAAAATTGCCATTCTTGTTTAGGGAGAATTAGTACAGGACGTTATCGACTAGCTACCGCTGCATGGATTAAGACCATGATAATTGATATTATTAGAGATAATTAGGCATATAGTCCATCATAAATTGTTACAGATATATATAGGGAGCACCGTATACAAGTTAGTTATTCCAAAGCCTAGAGAGCCCGAGAGACGGCATTAGCTGAAATTAATTGTAGTTATGATGAGGCATACGCTAGTCTTGAGGAGTATTGTTATAGAATTATGGAGACGAATCCAGGTAGTACATATTTTATTAAAACTGCCGAAAATAATAGCTTTCAATGAATTTTTATTTGTTTTAAGTCATGTATTAACAGGTTTTTAAGGGATTGTTTACCGGTTATTAGTACTGATGCTACATTTCTTTCTTCTAAATATCAAGATATCTTATTTATTGCTTGTGCTCATGATCCTAACTATCAATTTGTAAAACCCCTATTTCTAAAAAATCATATTTTTTTATTAATTAATAATTTAATTATAGTAATTATGTGCTAATTAGGAGAAATAGATTTTTATTAATTTTTATTTTAGGTGTTGGTGCACTTAGAGGATTTATGGGACCCTTAGAAATTTTTCAGAATTTATTTCATGTAGGAGACCCCTTGAGCAGTTGCTATCTTAAGGGTGTGCATTAGTGTAATTTTAGAATTTTCTATAAGTATATACGTGTATATATATATATATATATATATATATATATATATATATATAAAGAGAAGTATAAAAGAGAAAAGAAAAGAAAAATAATAATAAACTAATAATACTAATAATAACTATACTAATAATAATCCAATTTCAACAAAGCAACTTACTAGCAAACTTAGCAAGCAAACCATTACAAAACTATTCCACAACCTATCAGCAGCAAATAAGCCCTTAGCCGCCCACTTTCCACAGTAAGACCCCCCCCCCCCAGCGGATGAAAATCGAACCATTCTCTCTCTCTCCCTTTCATATATATATATATATATATATATATATATATATATATATATATATATATATATATATATATATATATATAGAGAGAGAATAAGGGAGGTGAGGTGGCACCTCACTCTCAAAACAAGGATGACGGTGATGTGGCACAATCACAACCACACAAACGAGGGGAGGGGGTTAAGTGCAATTTGCCAATTATGAAATGTGTGGTTGGAATTGTGCCACGTCACCGCCACCCTTGTTTTGGCAGTGAGGTGCCATCTCACCTCCCTTATTCTCTCTCTCTCTATATATATATATATATTTATCTCTCTAAACCCTAAACCTAATCATCCCAAATCCTTTCTCTTCTCATCTAGACCTAGAGAGTGCCGCCACCGCAGCCGGAGAACCCCGCCAGGCCGTCCAAACAAATCCCGACGACCGCGACCCCGCGCACTGCAGATTCCCACAGCGAGGTACCTGTGTTCCGGAGTTGTTTTCCGTCGACTCGCTCAACCAAACGCCGTCCCGTCTTCACCAGTATGATCATCCCTTAACCCTCTTCCATATCTGTATGATAACAGACCTCGAACAACATGAAACCCTAGGCAAAAACAGCGCCAAAGTTAGCGCAAACAGACCAAATTCTGGGATCGCAGAAAACTGCGGTAACCACCCATGTTTCGGAGTTCGTATCTCCCACCACAGAGATCCGAATTCGATGATTCTTTTTGGTATGCGTAGAACACTTGACCTAGTTTAATTTCTGTTAAATAACTATAGATTATTAACTATTGTAGACAGAATTAAATTTGTTGGAAAATCTCGCAAACCCACTTTTCCAGATTTCTAAAAGTTGTGAAACGGAGCGCGCCCCGCCAAACGGGACCGCCCCACCATGTACCAAGTATACCGAATGGTGCGCACAGCATAACCAGACATGTAAAATTCGTAAAAACTGATTCGTACGCGTGTGCGTGCCGAAATCAGCCCGTATTCGCGGATACACACCGTATCGCAATTTTGTAGAAGTCGCGCGCATTTTCTGCACGCTCGTCAGATTGCGACGAAACTTGCTCCACTGGACTCGTGGTAACGCGCTTATCCTGTGACCCAATTTTCACGCAATTCTGAGACAGTTGACCAAGTCGCCAATTGGCGGGCCACACAGTTGACTTTTTGGACGAAATTATGTTCGGCTCATCGGAATCCATATTTGGACATACCGTTGGGTTCGTATTGACATCTAGAGTTGTTTGACCTATAAATTTGTCCCATTTAGAGACTGTTACCCTTGGCACACTTTTTGGTGCAAAGTGGGCCACACGTGGACCCCACTTTTATCCGAAATTATCGTTTTGCCCCTGTGTTCAAATTGGACGAAAGGAAAGTACTTTCTAGCTATTTTGCTTATTCTGGGAACATTGATGATGTTTATTTCAGCATCCGGAGACGTTCATTCTGATGCCGTAGCTTCTGACTCTTGGTGTTGACATCGGGATACTACATTTTGCAGCTTTCTTGCCAGGCAAGATACCTTGCCAAATTGTTTACAGTACTTTGCATGCTATTTATATTTCTGTTTAATCATTTCCTGTGTAGTTCGTTCAGTTATAGTCATTGCATGTGTAGTTAGTTCAGTCATTACTATATATTAGATATGTTGACACACACTTGACACTTAGTATCATGATAAGACAATCATTAGGCGTATGGGCTTTTAACCACTCTGGTAAATCGTAGTATATAGTTCGCACTACGAGCGTGTGTCGCGCTGGTCGCTACCCCCGAGATATGTCAATTTATGTAGAGTCGCGCTGGTCGCTACCCCAGAGGTATGTCGATTTCTGATGTTCTAGACGGGTGTGTGAGTTGTGAGGCTTAGATCGAGTAGCCTACCCTTTCCCATACGTCGAAAAGTTGTCCTCATTGCATTCATATAGATTGTCTTGTACAGCGTACTTATTTATTTTCAAATATTATGCATGTTCACTGTATTCAAATTGGCTTGCTTCTATGTATCTTGTTATGTCCCTCTGAGGACCTGGTCCCTTGCCAGGTATAGACGATCAAGAGTATCCGCAGGAGTACGGGCCTGGACCTGACGCATTCCTTTCTGTCGAGGAGGTCTTACCTTCTGAGCATCGTTGATTATCTAGCGATGGATTCTTTTAGCTGATGCACTTCTGTCTTCACATTATTTTATATTGGAGATTTTATACTCCTCTCTCATTTTAGTTTTGGATATAGTCTTTGGTAGTGGATTTGTCTCCACCCGACTATTATTTGGTTATTTCAGACTCCTTATTCTATTTTAGTACTTCTTTTTTATGACTTGTTGTGTGGATGAGATTAGCATATCTGTGACTTGTGACATTATATATACCACATGTGAATTTATATTCATTTTACAGCGTACGTATGGGTTATGATTTCCATATATTGGAGTTGCCATATCCATGCGGCTGACATGCCTACATGTCCTAGTCCTACGTATTTTGGGACTGGGGCGTGACACAATTATATCCTATTGCTTATGCTGTTGCTGGATGTGAGAATAGTGATTCTTGGTCTTGGTTTTTAATTTCTCTTAAAATATCTTTTAATTTTTTTTTAATGATTGGAGTACAATTTTATTTATATATGATAAGTAAAAATGATTAATAAATGCTATTCGTACTATTTTTCCTGCATCTCCTCATTTTTTTTTGTATTCAGCATTTTAAACAAAACATGAAAAAGTTACGAAATAACCAGTATTTCAACACTTGTTAGACTCGTGTAAACACCCTAAATTTTTACATTTTTAAAAATCAATTTTGAGAATTTTCTGCAATTATTCAGGAATTTACATAGGTCCTGTGCTGATTTTATATTTTTTAATTGCTAATAACTAATAAAATGTAATGAAAATATGATTTTATGGTGTAAAATAGAAAACCTGACTTAGGATAATTTTCTGGAATTTTATTGGGCCTCAGACCTATTTTAAAAGCCTAAAAACTATTTTTACTAATTAAAGTAATTAATTATTAATTATTATTATTATTACTATTATTATTATTTATTTGTATTAGGGACCCGGCCCGGCCCAGTGGGCCGAGCCCATTAGTGCAACCCAGCCCGCCCAGCTATCCTAGCGGGTCGGCCGGGTCCTCCCAATCGGAACCCGCCGCCCGACCCGACCCGCATAACCCTTCCCTTCCCCCACGATCAGCCGAGGCCGGTTCTCCCGCGCCACGACCGGGCTCTCCTCCGTCTCCACCGGAGAAGCCTCGCCCCACGTCCTCCTCCTCGGCCCGCGTTCCCCGGACACGTCCCCCGCGCCCAAGCCCTATAAATACCCTACCCCGACCTCCTCCTCCCTCACCTTTCCCTTACCCACTCGCCGGAACCCTAGCTCCCCTCCCCTAGCTTCGTCGTGCAGCCGAGGACCCTCACCGCTGCAGCCGCCCGGCCCTCCTCCTCCCAGCGCCTCGCCCAGCCCCCAGCCCCTCCTTCTTCCTCCCCTCTCCAGAAATCTCCTCCGCCACCGACGCCGGCCATCCCTAGCTCCCCGACCCCCTTGCCAGATCCGCCCTAGGCCGGCGATGCCTCGCCGACCGTCGGCCAAGACCCACAGCCTCCGTCGTGTCCTCCAGCAGCACCCTAGGCCGGACACAGCGTGGACACAGCGTCCAGGACACGAACTCGCGTGTCGGACACCGGAAACCCCATTTCGAAGGGCCTTGTTCAGGTACTCGTATCTTGCACCCTGTATCTCCGTTTTCAATTCTGTAAATTGCTACGCGTAGCCTGTATGACCCTCTCGGTGCCCGGACAAACCGCTCGGGGCATCGCGTCCTGTGGTGATCGCACACCGCGATCCAAAAATAGGAAAAACCAGACCCTGTTTTACCCCGGAACTGAGTACGTCTCGCCAAACGGGACGACTTGGTCGCGTGCGGTCTTCACAGATACGTGCGCGTCGTTGATACGGACGTGTGAGATTTCGCGAAAGCTGATTCGGGTGTGCATGCACCCCGGAATCAACGCGTATCCGCGGACATCGCCCCGTATCCGCCTTTTCTGTAATTCACCCTAACTTTGTGCACACATGTCAGATCAAAACAAAACTTGCGCCATCGGACTCATAGCGATACGCTGGTTTTGTGGATCAAGTTTGGTTCGATTCTGAGAACGTTGACGAAATCGCGTGTCGTGGGCCCCATAGGCCCCGCTCGACGGACGATTTTGTGATCGGCTCATCGGAATTCAAATCTGAAAGTTCCGTTGGGTTCGTATCAGCGTTCCTGACCTGTTGACACTAAGTTTGGTAAATTTGGAGACCGTTGACCCTGACACATTTTTCGGTGCAAAGCGGGCCCACCGGTGGACCCCGTTTTGGTCCGAAATTGTCGTTTTTGTCCTTGTCTCCAAATTGGACTCAAGGACTGGCGTTCCTAGCTATTTGACACCTTATGAGCATGATGGTACTGTTTATTTCAGCTTTCAGAGACATCTCTGGAAATTTCCGAGAACAGGACCTAAGTGGAATTCAAACATCAGGCAAGTGCACCTTGCCAAACTTGCAGTCTTTATTTTCATATTTCCTGTAATAATACTTTGCTGGTTGTCTTGTGTAAATTTATATAAACTTGTTTAAACTGATTAACCTAGGAAACGGATGACGTACCTAGTGTCCGATCATAGTCGGGTGCCAACACCGTACGCGGTGTTGGGTTCGTCATTTAGAGATGGATTTGCGATACCCTTTACTTTTGTACTTGACATATCAAGTACCCTACAACCCAGGACACTTGACACTATACATGGACAGAATCTTCCTGAGACATTCATGGTGATTCTGTATAGGATACAGGACTTGACAAAGATACTCTAGTTATAGACAGTTTGACTTGTTACATTAGTTATAATCCCGCTGACATAGACATGAGACGTTATGGTCATGGTTTGCGTGATTACATTGGGTGGGGAGAGACACACAGGCTACAGGCTGTTCTATCTATATATCTACTATTATTGTGAGGTTGTAGACTCTCCAGCAGAGCTAGACCCTTTACGTGTTATTGCTGCTACCGGCTCCCCGACACAGAGCTTGTAGCAGTCTCAGCCTGAGTACTAGTGTTGCTCTCATTTGCATATCACGTAGATGGTTACATAGTTTACCCTGCTGTTTCATTTAATTTAATTGCACTGCATTTATTTGGCTTATTTTATTTTGTGCCTTGCTATGTCCACTGAGGACCTGGAATGGATTATGTCCCCAGGTTTAGCTGAGGAGCAGTATCCCTAGGTATACGGGACCGGAGCTGAAGCTATTGCTGAAGCAGAACTGAACCCTGAAGACGAGGTGACTGCCGAAGACTTCTCCTGAGTACTTGTTCCCGTACTCAGTAATTACTTATGTTTATCTCTTTGTTCCTGGCCTATTGAGCCAGTGTATTCAGACATAAGTCAGATTATTTTCCCGACTAACTTGTTGTTGCTACTTATTTTCATTTCATTATGCAGTTTATTTCTTTATCTTTATGGATGAGATTAGTGTGATTCTTTGTAGTAGACCTTCGTTACAGCTTAAGTACGCCCTGATGGCTCCATTAAATTAGGTTACCATTGGTGCGTGCTGCTGGCCATTGCCACGCATCTCCAGTCCCTCGGCATTTTGGGACTGGGGCGTGACATGATTTTTGTGGTGGCCCATGTAGGTCGTGTCTAAATTGTTCGGTTTTAACTTAGGGACCGAACAGGCCTACAATAAGATAGGATAAGTTATAGGATCTCATCCATTGATTGAATCGTTTTTGAACTCTATGTCGAATTCAATTAAATTGCTTGAACTGTATCCTGTTTTGATTCCTCTGTGCGTTCTCATTGTTTCCTTTTGATGCAGAGAAATGGATCCCAGAAGTGGTGACGAGACCCCCTTGGGTACACCGCCTGAAGCGGGGGTTACATACGAAGCTGGAACGACGCCAGATACCAGAGGACAATCCTCTCAGAGCAATCAAACTGGCCAGCCAAGTTCCAGGTTCAGGCGTGATGACATCCCGCCTCCTCCCCAGTTCTCTCCTACGATGCCTGTCTTTCCCCCAGGACAGGCAATGGACGGCCAGCAAATGTTCCAGATGTTCTACGCCATGATGCAGGCACAACAACAGATTCAACAGGAGGCCCAACGTCATGAGGCCGAGAACCTAAGGAACAGCCTAGTCGCAGCATTGGAGCATGCAAATCCACCAAATAGGCGGCTAGCGACGGGATCTATCACGGATTTCCGTCAACTCAAACCCCGTACCTTCTCGGGCAAGGAAGGACCAACTGAAGTTCATGAATGGCTTACGAACACGCAGCATCAGTTGGAGGCCGCTGAACTTCCAAGCGACAAGTGGATGACTGCCGTCAGGATGCAACTGACGGACAACGCGCACCATTGGTGGCTGTCCGAAGAAAGAAGGCTCGAACATGATCAGGTCACCTGGGAGGAGTTCTCCAGACTCTTCTAGGAAATGTACATCCCTGCTGTGGCTCGGTCAGAACTCCGAGACAGATTCAACCGCCTGATCCAGGGCAACATGACGGTGGAGGAATATAACGCCGAATTCATTCGCCTGAGCCGCTTCGCCCCTTCGCTAATTCCTACCGAAGAGGAGAAGGCGGAAAAGTTCTTTGATGGGCTCAGGTTCGAGCTTCAGAAGTTAATCGGATCGGTCGCGCCCACATCTTACTCCGACGTCCTAGCTGCAGCACGTCGGCTGGAGCGCGTTACTCGGAGGGAATCAAGCCTGAAACGTCCCTTCTCCTCCGCACCGTCCAAGTCATCACCAGGGGAATCTGCTAAACGGCCCCAGAAGAGCCCGCCTCCAAGAGCAGCAACTAAGAACCTGCCTACTTGCCATTACTGCGGCAAGGTAGGACATATTGAAAAAGAATGTAGACGCAAGCTGGGACTCTGCCTGGTTTGCGGATCTGGACAACACTTCTCAAAGGACTGCTCGGAACGTCGAGAGGGAGTTCCGAATCGACCAGCTCCACCTGCAGCTCTTCCAGCTGGGGGAGCAACACAGACAGGGCCTGAAGGAGCCAGGCCACCTCTACCACCTCAGGCAGCAATGTTCCAGCAAGCTCGTCAGCAAAGGGGTCCCGCTCAGGGACGAGGTCAGGCTTATGCACTAGCAGTCACTGAAGAAGCTACTGCAGGCGAAGTGATAGCAGGTACCATATTAGTAGCTTCAATTCCTGCTGTAGCATTATTTGATTCTGGAGCCTCGCATTCATTTATTGCTGCTAGCTTCGTAGCCACACATAGAATAGCTACCGCACCTCTCTCGAAGATGAAGAGAATTCTAACAGGAGGTGGAATTATCCCGGTTAGTGATACTTGTAGATCATGTTCGGTAGTAGTCTGTGGCCGAGAGATGCGAGCCTAATTCCTGATCTTTTCTATGCCTGATTACGATGTTGTACTTGGTATGGACTGGTTAAGTCAGTACCATGCGACACTAGATTGCCGGCTTGGAAAAGTGATATTTAGACCCCCTAGCCTTCCTGAGTTTAAATTTCTTCGAGGAGCTGTAGAACAAGGGGTCCAGCCAACTCTTAGGGTATTGACTGTAGAAGAAGATTCAAGTTATCCAAGAGTCATAACGAAATTTGTGGATGTATTTCCCGACAATCTTTCAGGTTTACCACCTGATCGGGAGATAGAATTCACAATAGACCTAACTCCAGGAGCCGAACCTATCACTTCATCGGTATATCGGCTAGCACCTAAGGAGTTAGTGGAGTTGAAAGCACAAGTTGACGACCTTCTGGAGAAAGGATTTATCCGGCCCAGTGTTTCACCATGGGGAGCACCTATACTTTTTGTACCCAAGAAGGACGGAACTGTACGGTTGTGCATTGATTATAGAGCCCTTAATGCGGTAACTATTAAGAATCGGTACCCATTACCACGCATTGATGACTTGTTTGACCAATTGAGTGGTGCTAGGGTATTCTCAAAGATTGACCTTAGATCCGGTTATCACCATATTAGGGTGAAGAAGGAAGATATCCCAAAGACGGCCTTCAGAACTAAGTATGGACATTATGAGTTCCTAGTAATGCCGTTTGGTTTAACCAACGCACCCGCCGTATTTATGAGTTTGATGAACGGAGTCTTCCATCAGTACTTGGATAAGTTCGTGGTGGTATTCATTGATGATATCCTAGTCTACTCCAAGAACCACGAAGAGCACGAGGAACACCTCAGAATTGTGCTGGAAACTTTGAGAAGGGAGAAGCTGTATGCCAAACTCAGCAAATATGAGTTCTGTATGGACAAGGTGCCATTCTTAGGGCATATTATCTCGGGTGAAGGACTGTCTGTGGACCCAGAGAAGGTCACTGCTATAGAAACCTGGCCTACCCCTACCTCGGTTGCGGAAGTGAGAAGTTTTCTTGGACTTGCTGGGTATTACCGGCGGTTCGTAGAAAATTTTTCAAGGATCGCAGAACCTATGACTAAGCTGACACGGAAGGATCAGGAGTTCATATGGACGAAAGAATGCCAGAATGCCTTTGAAGAATTGAAGAGGCGTCTAACAACAGCACCAGTCTTGACTCTTCCCTCAGGGTCAGGAGGTTTTGTTGTTTATAGTGATGCGTCTGGTAGTGGACTAGGTTGTGTCTTGATGCAACATGGCAAGGTTATCGCTTATGCATCGAGGCAGCTGAAGGTCCACGAGAAGAACTACCCAACGCACGACCTGGAGCTAGCTGCAGTGATTTTTGCATTGAAGATCTGGAGACATTATCTGTATGGAGAGAAGGTCGAAATATTCACTGATCATAAGAGCTTGAAGTATGTTTATACACAGAAGGAGCTCAACATGAGGCAAAGGCGTTGGCTTGAGTTGATGGTGGACTTTGACATCGATCTGCAGTACCACCCGGGGAAAGCAAATGTTGTAGCCGACGCCCTCAGCAGAAAACCCTCGGCTTATTTCTTAACGGAGCAGCCTCAGCTATTACAAGACTTGCAAGATCTTCAGATAGAGGTTGTTTTACCTGGACAAAATAGTTTGCTGGCTAAACTCAAAGTTAAGTCATCGCTGGTGGAGAGAATCAAAGAAGCTTTGCCTAATGATGCCAGATTCCGAAGGCTGAAAGAGAGAACCGAAGCAGGCATGCAAACGGGACTTCGCATCCACGAGGACGGGACATTAAGGTGCGAAAATCGCCTATATGTTCCGAATGAAGAATTAAGGCAGGAGTTGATGGCAGAAGCACATAGCTCCATATACTCGGTTCATCCAGGAGGGACCAAGATATACCGGGACTTAAGACAATATTACTGGTGGCATGGAATGAAAAGGGAGATTGCCCGATTTGTGGCAAAATGCTTAGTCTGCCAGCAGGTGAAGGCCGAGCACCAAAGGACTGCAGGTATGTTGCAGCCACTTCCCATCCCTGAATGGAAGTGGGAGCATATTACCATGGACTTCGTCACTGGATTTCCAAGAAGCCCTAGTGGAAAGGATGCAGTATGGGTCATCGTGGATCGGCTCACTAAATCGGCTCACTTCTTGCCATTCAGAGTCGGACAATCCACGGAAGTACTAGCCGACATGTATATGCGACAGATCGTAAAATTACATGGAGTGCCGGTTAGTATTGTATCAGATCGAGACTCGAGATTTATATCTCACTTCTGGCGAAGCATGCAAGAGAGTCTCGGCACCAGGCTCAAGTTCAGTACTGCCTATCATCCCCAGACAGATGGCCAATCAGAGCGCACAATTCAGATCCTGAAAGATATGCTGCGATCATGTATACTGGACTTTGGAGGATCTTGGGAAGATCATCTGCACTTAGTGGAGTTCTCCTACAACAACAGCTATCAGGCAAGCATTCAGATGGCACCTTTCGAGGCGTTGTACGGAAGGAAGTGCAGATCGCCAATATGCTGGAGCGACGTTGGCGAACGTCAAATACTGGGTCCAGAGTTGGTAACGGAGACAGTAGAGAAAGTAAAATAAATTCAGAACCATCTCCGTGCAGCCCAGGATAGACAGAAGCATTGGGCAGATGCACACAGACGACCCCTGGAGTTCAAGGAAGGAGAGCATGTATTTTTGAGGATCTCGCCCACTAGAGGTACTATCAGATTCGGCAGCAGAGGCAAGTTAAGCCCAAGGTACATTGGGCCATTTGATATCTTGGAGCACATTGGTGAGGTGGCTTACCGTCTTGTATTATCTCCATCCTTAGAGGGAGTGCATGATGTATTCTACGTCTCACAACTGAGGAGATACGTGACGGACCCAAGTCATATAGTTGATCATTCTGAGATTTCGGTGGGACCTAGCCTGAGATACGAAGAGCAGCCAGTGGGTATACTCGACACCAGTGAGAAGACACTGCGAGGGCAGACAATCAGGCTGGTTCGGGTAGCTTGGAAACAGCACTCTCCTGGCGAATCGACCTGGGAGCGAGAAGATGTTATGCGCCAGCGTTATCCACACTTATTTGCTGATGCAGGTAAAACCTGAGCAATCTTTAAATTCTGTAAATCTTGCCTTTATAGTTTACCCTTCGATTGCGAGGACGCAATCCTCTTAAGGGGGGTAGATTGTAAACACCCTAAATTTTTACATTTTTTAAAATCAATTTTGGGAATTTTTTGCAATTATTTAGGAATTTACATAGGTCCTGTGCTGATTTTATATTTTTTAATTGCTAATAACTAATAAAATATAATAAAAATATGATTTTATGGTGTAAAATAGAAAACCTGACTTAGGGTAATTTTCTGGGATTTTATTGGACCTCAGACCTATTTTTAAAAGCCTAAAAACTATTTTTACTAATTAAAGTAATTAATTATTAGTTATTATTATTATTATTATTACTATTATTATTATTTATTTGTATTAGGGACCCGGCCCAGTGGGCCGAGCCCATTAGTGCAACCCAGCCCGCCCAGCTATCCTAGCGGGTCGGGCGGGTCCGCCCAATCGGAACCCGCCGTCCGACCCGACCCGCATAACCCTCCCCTTCCCCCACGATCAGCCGAGGCCGGTTCTCCCGCGCCACGACCGGGCTCTCCTCCGCCTCCGCCGGAGAAGCCTCGCCCCACGTCCTCCTCCTCGGCCCGCGTTCCCCGGACACGTCCCCCGCGCCCAAGCCCTATAAATACCCTACCCCGACCTCCTCCTCCCTCACCTTTCCCTTACCCACTCGCCGGAACCCTAGCTCCCCTCCCCTAGCTTCGCCGTGCCGCCGAGGACACTCACCGCTGCAGCCGCCCGGCCCTCCTTCTCCCAGCGCCTCGCCCAGCCCCCAGCCCCTCCTTCTTCCTCCCCTCTCCAGAAATCTCTTCCGCCACCGACGCCGGCCATCCCTAGCTCCCCGACCCCCTTGCCAGCTCCGCCCTAGGCCGGCGACGCCTCGCCGACCGTCGGCCAAGACCCACAGCCTCCGTCGTGTCCTCCAGCAGCACCCTAGGCCGTACACAGCGTGGACACAGCGTCCAGGACACGAACTCGCGTGTCGGACACCGGAAACCATATTTCGAAGGGCCTTGTTCAGGTACTCGTATCTTGCACCCTGTATCTCCATTTTCGATTCTGTAAATTGCTACGCGTAGCCTGTATGACCCTCTCGGTGCCCGGACAAACCGCTCGGGGCATCGCGTCCTGTGGTGATCGCACACCGCGATCCAAAAACAGGAAAAACCAGACCCTATTTCACCCCGGAACTGAGTATGCCCCGCCAAACGGGACGACTTGGTCGCGTGCGGTCTTCACAGATATGTGCGCGTCGTTGATACGGATGTGTGGGATTTCGCGGAAGTTGATTCGGGTGTGCATGCACACCGGAATCAACGCGTATCCACGGACATCGCCCCGTATCCGCCTTTTCTGCAATTCATCCTAACTTCGTGCACACATGTCAGATCGAGACGAAACTTGCGCTATCGGACTCATAGCGATACGCTGGTTCTGTGGGTCAAGTTTGGTTCGATTCTGAGAACGTTGACGAAATCGCGTGTCGTGGGCCCCACAGGCCCCGTTCGATGGACGATTTTGTGATCGGCTCATCGGAATTCAAATCTGAAAGTTCCGTTGGGTTCGTATCAGCGTTCCTGATCTGTTGACACTAAGTTTGGTGAATTTGGAGACCGTTGACCCTGACACATTTTTCGGTGCAAAGCGGGCCCACCGGTGGACCCCGTTTTGGCCCGAAATTGTCGTTTTTGTCCTTGTCTCCAAATTGGACTCAAGGACAGGCGTTCCTAGCTATTTGACACCTTATGAGCATGATGGTACTGTTTATTTCAGCTTTCAGAGACATCTCTGGAAATTTCCGAGAACGTGACCTAAGTGGAATTCAAACATCAGGCAAGTGCACCTTGCCAAACTTGCAGTCTTTATCTTCATATTTTCTGTAATAATACTTTGCTGGTTGTCTTGTGTAAATTCATATAAACTTGTTTAAACTGATTAACCTAGGAAACGGATGACGTACCTAGTGTTCGATCATAGTCGGGTGCCAACACCGTACGCGGTGTTGGGTTCGTCATTTAGAGATGGATTTGCGATACCCTTTACTTTTGTACTTGACATATCAAGTACCCTACAACCCAGGACACTTGACACTATACATGGACAGAATCTTCCTGAGACATTCATGGTGATTCTGTATAGGATACATGACTTGACAGAGATACTCTAGTTATAGACAGTTTGACTTGTTGCATTAGTTATAATCCCGCTGACACGGACATGAGACGTTATGGTCATGGTTTGCGTGATTACATTGGATGGGGAGAGACACACAGGCTACAGGCTGTTCTATCTATATATCTACTATTATTGTGAGATTGTAGACTCTCCAGCAGAGCTAGACCCTTTACGTGTTATTGCTGCTACCGGCTCCCCGACACAGAGCTTGTAGCAGTCTCAGCCTGAGTACTAGTGTTGCTCTCATTTGCATATCACGTAGATGGTTACATAGTTTACCCTGCTATTTCATTTAATTTAATTATACTGCATTTATTTGGCTTGTTTTATTTTGTGCCTTGCTATGTCCACTGAGGACCTGGAATGGATTATGTCCCCAGGTTTAGCTGAGGAGCAGTATCCCGAGGTATACGGGACCGGAGCTGAAGCTATTGCTGGAGCAGAACTGAACCCTGAAGACGAGGTGACTGCCGAAGACTTCTCCTGAGTACTTGTTCCCGTACTCAGTAATTACTTATGTTTATCTCTTTGTTCCTGGCCTATTGAGCCAGTGTATTCAGACATAAGTCAGATTGTTTTTCCGACTAACTTGTTGTTGCTACTTATTTCCATTTTATTATGCAGTTTATTTCTTTATCTTTATGGATGAGATTAGTGTGATTCTTTGTAGTAGACCTTCGTTACAGCTTAAGTACGCCCTGATGGCTCCATTAAATTGGGTTATCCATTGGTGCGTGCTGCTGGCCATTGCCACGCATCTCCAGTCCCTCGGCATTTTGGGACTGGGGCGTGACAACTCGCTTGCTAGATCATATAATGAAACGGATGCAGAGAGTATGTTTGATATAATTAAAGCCGAGAATATAATGTTGTACGATTGGCTTATTAGTGTAAACGATGAAAGTCGTCGATTTGAACATTGGATAACAACGTATGCTACTTGTTCTAGATTAGATATTAACACTTCTAATCTTGTTGAATGTTTCAATAGTTGGATTAAGATATTACGAGATAAGCCAATAATAATACTTCTCACACTATTAACACTTCTAAACGATGAAAGTCGTCGATTTGAACATTTGAGCAAACTATTTACACTAAATCAATACGAATAATGAGTAACTTAGAACTTACATTCCTCAGCAGATCTTAGTTCGAGAGACATGTCTCTCACACTATAATTCTCGAACCGATTATTCCAATCAGCAACGAGACCAAGGATGCGTTGTATTGCATTTGCTGGCTCATAACCGACAATCGGTGGATCATCGAGAATTATTTAACTCATCCCGAATTGTCGAAGAATACGGTCTGTCGGATGGTACATGGTGAACCGATTATATATAATATAAGATCGGTGTAAACTAAACGAATATGATATCCTCTTAATTTCTCGAGCATCATCTTCACATGTGTAAGGTAACCAGGTAACCTATTTAATGACATTGTATCAAATAGTAACTGTAATAATTTAAAGATATTTATCAGATATTTAAATAATTACTCATTATACTGCTGTGTATCAAATTGGCTATGATAAAGTGATACACTCCTGTATTGGTAGTATTGATAATCCACTACATCTGTGGGCCATCGCATAGCAACCGGAAAGACTCCAACATCAGTGAGAATGCTAGTAACAGGCCTACCGATATAGAAGTGCTCGTAGGACCAGAACTATAAAACAAAAATATGACATTAGTACAAACAAAATTTGTATTCTAATCTAACTAATTTAGGTCTTTCATTCATACCTGAATCAGTAAAATACATCCACAAATACTCTTGCGACTGGATCTCACAAATTATGTCAAATTTGCGTATAAAAACGCTAGAGTAACAGCTCCCCATGCATACTGAGTAGGTTTTGTCAAATCATCCAAGAATGGTAGAAGCTGTACATTTACCATATTTTTTGATGCACAGAAAAATATAATTGTACCACATAAACAGAGCAAATACGCTCTAGTGCAACGAATGACCTAAAAATATTAAGTGTTATATAAATACTAAATTAAGTCATAAACAAATCTTACTAATTAAAATACGTACCCGCATTTCATCTACATCAACCACCCCGTCAATAGTGTGATGTAGGTCCATAAAGTTGCTACGAAGCCATGTTAAACTTCACAAAATTGTCGTCTTTTATACTAGATGGAGGGATAACACCGAGATATCTCCTGATCAGATCAGATCAGATCCCTTTAAGTGTGGATCAAAATATATAGCGTCACCTTTAATAGGTAACCCTAGTATATTTGCCACATCAAATAGGGTGATCGTCATCTCGCCGAATGAGAGTTGGGAAGTGTTGCATTCAGGCCACCAACGCTCCGCAAAACTTACAACTAGATGAAGATCGTGGATTAAATATCCAAACCGATCTATATTATGGAATCCAAATGATTCCACCAAAGCCTTTTGGACAAAATTTAGCTCCCACGTACGATAGTTTCTTTCGGTCCGCCAATGTACATGAATCTGGGTTTGTAAACCAAGATCATGGTCGTAGAACTATAAAAAATATATGTATTATATTTTATGTGCAAATTACTTAACTTGCAAACTTATAATTTAAAAAATTACCTCTCCAGTAAATATTCGACTAGATATGTGGTCTTCACGTTGCTTAATAATAAGGTCGGTAGTCGGTCCATCGGGAATACGACCGTCATTTTGGTTAGCCATCTACAAAAAAATTAACTGTGATCATTTACGACTAAAATATAATAAGTCTGTCAACGATTTAAAAAATGTCAAAAATAATATGTTTACTTACATTAGATTTTTGGGTTATTTTTTTTTCGGTTGATCTTGCTGCTTGCAGATAGGAAAGTAGGGGAGTGGAGAGTGCTGTCAGGAGAGGAGGGTGTTGTGAGGAGGATGAGTTGGGGGCTGATTAATAGAGGGAGTGGGAGGTTTTGGGGAGGGGAGGGGAGGGGGGGGGGAGAGGTCTTCGATCTAGAGGGGGGGTCTTCAAGGGGAGGGTCTTCGAGGGAGAGAGAGGGGGGGGGCTTCGGGGCTGCAGTTACACTCGCGTGGCCCGCTGTAAACCCCCTGAATTTTCAAAATTTTAAAAACTGGATTTTTCGCAATTTTCTGGAATTTTTTGGGATTTTTTTGTAAATTAAAAATAGGGTTTTAATTATTCAATGATTTTTAAATGATAATAAATGATATTAAAATATTATGAAAATAATATTTTTGGATGTAAAATGAAAAACTGGACTTAGGGCAATTTTTCTGGAATTTATTGGACCCCGGACCTATTTTAAAATACCTAAAAACATTTATTATTAATTATTTAATTAATTAAATGAGTTAATTATTATTTAATTGTTTTTAATAAATAAAACCCAATACCCAGCCCATCGGCCCAAGCCCACTAGCCCAGCCCGGCCCGTTGGGCTATCGGGTCGGGTCGGGTCCGCGCGACCCGCCGCCCGACCCGCAAGCCCGCACCCCACGACCCGCCCCTGCCCGCGTTTTCCGCCGCCCCGCTCGGCCGCGCTCCGCCCCGCTCGGCCACGCGTCCCGCCCGTGTCCCCACGACCTCCGCCTCCCTCGCTCGGCTCCGCCTCTCTCGGCCCACCTCAGCTCTCCCCTTGCCTATAAAATCCCCGCCCCGGTCAGCCCTCCGCCACCACCACGCCGTCACAGCCCCCGCCTCGCCGCTTGCCTCGCCGGCCGACGCCACCTGCCCGCAGCCCCCTCCGCCGCGCTCAGCCACCCCCTCCTCCTTCCTCCTCCCCTCGTCGACGCAGCGGCCACCGCAGCAACAGCGGCAACAGCAGCAGCCCGCGCCGCCGCGCCGCCCCCAGCGCCGCCGCACCGCCACGACGCGTGCCCCCGGCCCTCCGCCGCAGTCCAGCCGCCGCCTAGCCGCCGTCCCCGCCGGAGTTCGGCCAGAAGCCCTAACCCTAACCCTAGTTTCTTCGAATCCGACACGTGTCGGACACGTGTCGGACACGATTCGAACCTCGGTTTTCAGGCCCCGTTCAGGTGCGTATATTTTCTTGCTCGTAGCTCCGTTTTTGTTTTCGTAAATTGCGTTGCGAAGCCTGTATGACCCTCTCGGTGTCCGGACAAACTGTTCGAGGCATCGCGGCCTGTGGCGATCGCACACCGCGATCCAAAAACAGGAAAAACCAGACCCTGTTTTACCCCGGAACTGAGTGCGCCCTGCCAAACGGGACGACTTGGTCAGAAGCCCTTCGATACGGACGTGTGGGATTTTGTGGAAGCTGATTCGGGTGTGCGTGCACACCGGAATCAACGCGTATCCGCGGACATCGCCCCGTATCCGTACTTTCTGGAACGTGCCCTAACTTTGTGTACACACGTCGGATCGAGACGAAACTTACGCCATCGGACTCGTAGCGATACGCTGGTCCTGTGGGTCAAGTTTGGTTCGATTCTGAGAACGTTGACGAAATCGCATGTCGTGGGCCCCACAGGCCCTGCTCGACGGGCGATTTTGTGTTCGGCTCATCGGAATCCAATTATGAAAGTTCCATTGGGTTCGTATCATCGTTCCTGACCTGTTGACACTAAGTTTGGTGAATTTAGAGACCGTTGACCCGGACGCATTTTTCGGTGCAAAGCGGGCCCACCGGTGGACCCCGTTTTGGCCCGAAACTGTCGTTTCTGTCCTTGTCTCCAAATTGGACTCAAGGACAGGCATTTCTAGCTGATTGATATTTTCTGGATCTGATAGTGATGTTTGTTTCAGCAACCGGAGTACCGCCTGCAAATCCAGCTGAAGTCAGAACCGCAACTGGAACCGGAACCACAGGCAAGTGTACCTTGCCAAACGCTGCAGCTTGCTATATATTTTTCTTGGTTAATTTTGCATCAGTGAGAACATAGAGCTTGTAAATTCTCAGTAATTTCTGTTATAGTATTTTACTTGAATTTTGGTAGATCCATATGTAACTTGTTTTAACTGCTTAACCTAGGAAACGTGTGACGTGCTTAGTGTCCGATCATAGTCGGATGCCAACCCCGTACGCGGTGTTGGGTACGTCATTAGAGATGGACAATCGATACCCTTATTCTCGTACTTGTCCTATCAAGTACACCAGAACCCAGGACACTTGACACTATTTCATGAGACAGAGTCTTCCTGAGACATTCGAGGTGATTCTGTATAGGATGCATGTTTTATGACATAGACTTTACATTCTTAGACATTTGATTCATAGCTATCAGACTTGCTGCATTAGTTATAATCGTGCGTGACATGGACATGAGGCATCGTGGACATGAGACGTGGGATTGCATTGGGTGGGGAGAGACACACAGACTACAGGCTGATATTATATATAAAACATAGTATATAACATAGTGTAATTCATAGTTATTGTCGCTACCCGGCTCCCCGACACAGAGCTTGTAGTGGCTTCAGCCTGAATTCTAGTGCTGCTCTCATATTGCATATCACTTAGCTGGTAACATAGCTTACCCTCTTGTTTAATTATCTGCTGCACTGTGTTTATTTTGGCTTATATTTTCTGTACCTTGCTGTCCCCTGAGGACCTGGATCCGGATTATGTCCCCAGGTACAGCTGAAGAGAACTACCCAGAGGTGTACGGTACCGGAGCACTCCTTGGAGCAGAACAAGGAACAGAGGACGAAGTAGTGGCCGAAGATTTCTCCTGAGCACCGGCTTCAACTACACAGTATTTACATTTTCAGCATTTCAATTCCTACCTTTTTTTTTCTTAAATGTAACAGAATAATTCTCGGATTTGTTTTCCGAGACAACCTTATTTGTTATTGCATATTTATTTCCATTGCATTATTTCTGGCATTTAATCTGTGTTACCCTGTGGATGAGATTAGAAATACCTGAGACTTGTACATTATACTGCTAGATTACAGCTTAAGCATGTCCTGATGGATCCATTAAATTTGGTTGTCCATCGGTGCGTGCTGCTGGCCATTGCTCACGTGCTCAGTCCCTCGTCATTTTGGGACTGGGGCGTGACACCCGCCAACTTAGTTGGCGAGCGTGTCCATAGCCTGTCAACTGAGTTGGCGAGTTCTTCTCATTTTCTGAGCCCTTCTCGTTCTCTGGGATTCTTGAGTTCTTCTCGTTCTCTGGGATTCTTTTGACCCCACCAACTCAGTTGGCGAGTTGTCCCCCTCATTGCAAAACTTGAGAACTTCTCCCCTATTTCGCAATTATGTTATAATTCATTCCTTTCTTTGAAAAAATTCGTAAAAAATTTATACTTTCCAACTCACTTTAAACAACCATCCAAACGAAGGAATTCATAAAATATGTGTACGTATAACACGCATACGCAATGCGTACGCAAATTTTCTACTTCTAAATTTTTTACTTTGTTCTATTTTCGCGAACCAAACAGCTCCGACGTATTGGAGTACTTGGAAGTTGGAACATGGAAGCAGCCAGCACTCATCAGGGTGGGTGGGGAAGGAGAATTTCCATTCTCTGATAACTAATAGCATTGTTTGATTTTTCAAAGGAGAAAATCCTAGCTGGTTGGCACTCTGATGTTCTTAAACAGATTGGACTGGACCGGAGCTTGGACTGAGAGCATAGTTGCATTAGTTATAAAAAGAAAACAAAAATTTAGTTATCCTGGGCTACAGCCTGGGCAGCCCAGCCCAGTCCAGTCCAGCCCAGCCCATCCTTTGACCCTGGCCCGCATACAATGTACCTAGTTTTTTCTATTGAACTTTATAAAACATTACGCGATAATGATATTAGGTTTACGCAAATTTCATTGGAAAATTGTAAAAATTTGGAGCATGGGTAGAATATTTGAAGTGAGACATCCTACGTTTGATTATTGTCCAAGTTGCATTCAAGAGACATAATATATGATTCTTGGATACAAATGAATATCAGTATCTACAAAGCAAAGGTTAAATTAATTAATTAAAAAAAAAATTTAGATCCAGAGACAAAGGAACTGCATCAATTAATCCCACACTACCGACCTACCCACCGTCACTATAGGCAAACTCAAGAGAGGACAGAAGCAGAGGTCTGACTTTCCAACCCATAAATTTGTCATCTTCAGTGACAATATAAACAATAATTTACCAAGTAATTTACATGAGAGCCTTTCTATGTTTTTCATTTTTGGACTTTATTCAACCCTCAACCCTTTCTTTTCTCTTCCTCTCCGTTAGCCTGATCCACATATGAAACTTCTAAAGACTATCCGATCCGAACTAAATTTTGCACTATCGACTGATATCAATACTGCTTGACGTGGCCTGATCTGATACCGATAGATAGATAGATAGATAGATAGATAGATATCGATATTGATATAGACCAATATAGACAATAAAATTTCTTTTTTTGTTGAAAAAGATCAATTGACAAAGATGTAAAAGTATAATAAACTTGTACATTTTTTCAGAAAAACAGTAATATATTTAGATAATATCATCGGTGCTGGAGGAGAATAGGAAAAAAAAGAAAAATGGTGCACATTTCCCCAGAAATATAGTTTAAACTTTATTTAATATTTTAATTTTATTTTATAATAAATTCAACCAATAATTTGATCATTTGGCACAAATAAAGTAAAAGGTAATTTGCAATAGTGACGGCAAAGCCTTTTTATGCAAAAAATATATTTGCTTAATAAAATTGTTTACAAATACTCTAAATAGAAAAGGAACATAACAAACAAATATTGTAGTATGATCATAATTTTAGAGTAGTGTTTTAAGTGTTGGATGGGATTAATTGTTAATATTTTTATTGTAAACTTTCAAATTTTCCAATTGACCGTAAAAGAGAGCCCTCTCCTGTAGGATCTAGGAACAATAGCGACCCATAAAATATTTTTTGGGAAAGCAAAAATATACTAAAAGAATGTTTGATTGGCTATAAATGAAATCATGCAACATTTGTAGTACTATTTCTACCAATTTCGATATTTGATTGATGTAAATTATGGAATTGATAAAATAAATGTTGTATCATTTTTTTTTCAACTAACGTAACATTTATTGTAATCAAAATAGGAGTAACACCACTTACAATAATATTTGCATTACCATTTTCATAATTTACAAATATTCTCTTATTTCCATGTTAAGGATAACCAAATCATGAGTTTCCATTTACCGCACATAAGTCACAATCACACACGGTTTGCATTCCGTACAAGTCTAAGTTCACTTATACAAGGCAAGGAATAATCAATTCTCTTATTAACTACAAGCAACGAATACTAATTCAATTTAACCTTCCTGGCTTTTGTGGTCAGTGAGAAGAGGTATAACCTTTCTGACTGGACGGAGATCTCGGGAACAAACCGCATAAAAGATGTAGAGACAGTTGACCCAAATAGCATGCAACACGGCGTGCGAAAAGTCCTGTACGTATCGTCGGACATCTCAAATAAAATAAAATAAAATAAAATAAAACAATTAACTACAAGCAACGAATACTAATTCAATTTAAAACAACTGAATGGGGGTGTTTGGTATGCGAAATACTCTATAGCCGAAAATTCTATATCCTTGGAAACCAAATTTTCTCGAAAATTATATTTCAATGTTTGGTGATATATAAAAATATTCCCGACAAAAAAAAAAAAAGTATAAAAAGGAAAAAAAAATGGAAAATATTAGAAAAATAAAAAAAACATTAAAAAAATGAAAAATATAAAAACTAAAAACCCAAAAAAAAAATCTTAGAAAAATGAAATTTTTTTTTTATTAAAAAATGAAAACGTGAAAAAAAAACCATTGTTTGCAATATCGGCATATAACAATCCAATACACTCAATAACGATACGATTTGGTATATCCCGCTCAGATATTAATACTGACCGATACCAACAATGGGATGTCTCTTTTTAGTTAATTCGGCAAAAAAAAAATTTAAACAAAAAGATCAATCGACAAGCGTTTAAAAACACAGTAAGATTGTAAAAGCATGTAAAAGAATTTTTTTTTTATCTATCGTAAGTAAATCAATTAGTAAGGGGGACTAGTGTTTCATTCAATATCAAAATCACTAAGAAACAACAAAATAATACTTAAAATTATGTCTAAATATATAAAATATTTTTTCTTAAAATTTTAATAATTATTTGATTTTCGATATAAATTGATACTCCGATCCGAAATGGATGATACTGTCGATATTGTCGATCTTGATTCTTATAGAAAGGGTCCAAAATCGATACTGCGAACTTTGGAAAAAAAACTAAAAAATATCATTCTTAGAAAATGAAAAACAAAAAAAAAACAAAACACATTCTAAAAAAATGAAAAAGATAAAAATTTAAAAAATTCATTAAAAAAAGATAGAAAAGCAAAAAAGGTAAAGAACAAAAAGACAAATAAACAAGTTCTAGAACCATCAATGATTGGTGAACCGACAGATCCAGATTCTTGTAAACGCCTAAAAAATATTTTTTTTTATCTGGGTAATTTTTTTCCCCCCACATATTCTTAAGATATAGGATTTTCATGTTTTGTGGACAATTTTAATCCGAATATTCGCAATACCCGAAAATAAATTTGTATAACATAAACCAAATATGATAATAGATTTTGTACCCTAAAGTTTTTCGAAAAAAAAAAAAATCTCGTACGAAATGTCACCGAAAGGTATTCACTTTAAAGCGGAATATTCAAGCTATAGGAACAATGAAATAAAATAAGAGTTTTCAGCAATTGCAGCCAAACTTAATGTTCCATACATAACATCCAATAATTTTAATATAAAACACATTCTAAAAATGCAAGCTATCGTCTCAAGCTTCTCCTACGAGAGCTACTACATTGAAATGTATTGGTGAATGACAAAACTGCATCTATCTAAAAGAAAACTCATGTGAGTCAAAACATTTCTTATTAAAACGTAACTTTTTTTTTTCTTTCCTTACTTTCATTTTATGCCATTACTTAACCAATTAAGCATATTCCATTAACTCTTTTGAAAACTATCAATAACCATTCTATAAGCTAAATCAATACTTATAAATATTCCTTCCTATGTTACCATTTATAGCATTTATACCGTTAAACTTAGGAACATTATTGCATCTCAGGACAATTGAATATACATAAACAATATATAAACTAAGTAATTTGGTATCAAGCGCAGAATCCCATCTTTGAAAACAAGGGATTAGATAATAATGTAGGATTCCGCAATTTTCGTCTGTGCAAAACAAAGGTTAGAGAATGTATTTATAAGTGACACAATCTGTCCATACAACAAATTATTAGAGCTTGTAAAATAATTCCATTAGCATGCACCCTAAAACTAATATGATGGTCCATGAAGGAGTTTCCATAATTAGATTAGTTGCCTAACACTCATCAACTTTGTAGGGTCTCATAGCCCGCGCGTCTCCGCAATCTCCTCCTAGGGCAAAACGATTCCATAATTAGATTAGTGGCCTAACACTCATTGACTTTGTTAGGGTCTCATAGCCCGCGTGTCGGCGCAATCTCCTCCTCAGTCGAAACAATTACAGAGTCTCAGTTATCGCTCGAGAGATTCTTTGTACACAAGTTTAGGGGTGAGTAATCGGTTTAATCGGTTTCCATCGAACCGAATTTTGGAAAACCGATTAAACCGAAAGTTTAAAAAATTAAACCGAAATCGAACCGAATTTTGGAGAAACCGAATATAACCGAACCGAGATTTTTTAATTGGTTTATTCGGCTTAACCGGTTTATTCGGTTGGACCATTTTTTATAGTGGGCCGGATAGTTGGGCCATTTTTTGTTACTGGGCCTTTTTTGTTACTGGGCCTGGACCAAACACTTGTCAAAAATTTCATAAAAATTCATACACAATATATACACAGCTTTCTTAGAATAGTCACAACAATATATACACATTACACAACTTTCTTCCTTCTTATACTCAAGTTTTTATACACAACAATATATACACATTACACAGCTTTCTTCTTTCTTATACTCAAGTTTCTTAATTATGCAAACAAGTCACAAGACTCACAACAATATAAATGTGCCATTATATACAGTTATACACAGCTCCAGATTTGTTAAGCTCCAGATTTGTTAAGACATTTGCCAAACATTACAAATGGTGTAGCCCACTCCTTTGCCTAGACTTGCTCCAGATTTGTTAAGCTTAGACTTTCTTTGCAAATTGCCATACTAGACTTGTTGCATACTTGAGGTGTGCTTGTTGATAGAGACATGAAACAATAAAATGATACATGAAACATTAAACTATCAGTATGTGGAAAAATAAGATAGCATCAATGTAAAACTAAATGCATGAGCATAACTACATAGCTAGTATAGATTTTTCTGCATTCACAGTAGCCACAGTAGCCTTTTAGATTTATGGGCTACTATCAATCTTTAACAAGCATGAACAGTCAGGACTCAGAAAGAAGCAAAATATACTGGCAAGTACAATATATAACTTATGATGAATGCATGAATCCCTGATGATGAAAATTTCAGGACAAACCAAGTAACCAACTAGACTTGCTGCATATTTGAGGTGTGCTTGTTGATAGAGACATGAAGCAATCAAATGATAGATGAAACATGAAAGATTAAACTATCAGTATGTGGAAAAATAAGATAGCATCAATGTAAAACTAAATGCATGAGCATAACTACATAGCTACTAGCTAGTATAGATTTTCCTGCATTCACAGTAGCCCCAGTAGTGAGTAGCCTTTTAGATTTATGGGCTACTATCAATGTATAGATTTTTCTGCATTCACAGTAGCCACAGTAGCCATTCACAGTAGCCACAGTGGAAAAATAAGATAGCATCAATATTCTTACAACTGTTTTGAGCCTTTACCTCTGTTTGATTAATGAAGGGAGACAATGAGCAAGTGCAGGAACATCACTGATTGAAAGTGGCAGACTTAGCACACATTGAGAATCTTGAAGTATGGTTTGAAGTCTGCATGATGGAGCAAGAGAAAGTATGGTTTAAAGTCTTTGAAGCTCAGATCAGATAGGCAATTGTGCATCAAAAAGTGATGCATTGTAGTATCTGTCCACTTACTAATGCCATATCATCATATCATCATTGCAATTATTTGAAGCTTAGATAGGCAATTGTGCATCAAAAAATGATGCATTGCATTGTAGTATCTATCCACTTACTAATGCCATATCATCATTGCAATTTTCTTCACATACTTGTTAGCAACATATAAATGAAATAAAAAAAATAACTGTAATCCAAATGTGCATTGCAGTATCTATCCCTAGCTACATATAATGTCTAAATGTGTAGTTATACACATCCAAAATGTGGTAGTGCATTGTTTAGTGTCCTGTATAATATTACATTTCAGTGACAGTGACAGTGTTTAATATTACATAATCCAAATTCTAAAATGAGGTAGTGCATTATTTAGTGAAAACTGAAAACCTGGGGCCTGGCTACACATTTCAGTGACAGTGTTAAATATGACATAATCCAAACCAAACAATCCAGATTCCAAATAATAACTTTTCAAACATCGCTTGAGGTTGAATCCATCAATTGGCTTAAATCTACATATGTATAAAAAATTACAGGAACAATCAATACAAGTAAAAAACAAAAAAATAACATTATGTGATATAAATTGTTATATAAAATGATACCTCTTTCAAGTTTATCCAGGGATTCCAAATTTTCTTCAAGATTACTAACAATAGATCGATCGGAACAAGTCCTAAACCAATCTTGAGAACAAATAAGACCCTGAACAATCTTAGGTGTCAAAGTGTAAAACCCCTATTTCTAAAAACCGTATTTATTATTTTTTTATTAATTAATAATTTAATTATGATAATTATGTGCTAAATAGGAGAAATATATTTTTATTAATTTTTATTTTAGGTGTTGGGGCACTTAGAGGATTTATGGGACCATCAGAAATTTTTCGGAATTTATTCTATGTAGAAGATCCCTTGAGCAGTTGTTAGCCTAACGGTGTGCATTATTCTAATCTATAAATTTTCTTATGAGTATATATATATATATATATATATATATATATATATATATATATATATATATATATATATATATATACAAATATATATATATGTATATATATATTTAAGAAGAAGAAAAGAAAAGAAAAATTAAATAATGATTAACTAATAATAATAACAAAACTAATAAACCATTAACAATAAACTAATAATAATAATAATACTATTACTAATAACTTACTATAACTTAGCAAACAACTTGCAAATCCATTACCACATATATTCCACAGCCACTCCTTAGACCCCTTAGCAAATAGAGCATGCCCACCTTTAATTTCCACTTTCCAGCAAACCAGCAAAGACCCCCCCCCCCCCCGACGCGACAAACCCAAACCAAACCGAATCCTCTCTTTCCTATTCCTATATATATATATATATATATATATATATATATATATATATATATTATTTGATAAAATCCTAACCTAAAATCTCCAGACCCCCTCTTCTCATCTAGAGCCGCCACGGCAGCTAGAGAACCCCGTCAGGCCGTCCAAACCATCCCGACGACCCCGACCTCGCGCACTGCAGATTCCCACACGAGGTGCCTTCGCTCCGGAGTTGTTTCCCGTCGACTCGCTCAACCAAACGCCGTTCCGTCTTCACCGGTATGCTCACCCCTTAACCCTCTTCCATATTTGTATAATAGCAGACCTCGAACAACGTGTACCCATAGGCGAAAATAGCGTCCAAGTTGGCGCGAGCAGACCGAATTCTGGGATCGCAGAAAACTGCAGTGACCACCCATGTTGCCGAGTTCGTATCTCCCACCACAGAGATCCGAATTCGGTGATTCTTTTTGATATGTGTAGAACACTTGACCTAGTTTATTTTCTGTTAAATAACCCTAGATTATTAGCTGTTGTGGACAGAATTAAATTCGTCACAAAATCTCGCGAATCCACTTTTTCCAGATTTCTAAAAGTTGGAAAATGGAGCGCGCCCGGCCAAACGGGACCGTCCCACCGTGTACCAAGTGTACCGAACGGTGCACGCAGCGTAACCGGACACGTAAAAATTTATGGGAACTGATTCGGACGCGTGTACGCGCAGGAATCAGGCCGTATCCGCGGACACACCCCGTGTCGCAACTTTTGTGGAACTCGCGCGTATTTTGTGCACGTTTGTCAGATTGCGACGAAACTTACGCCACTGGACTCGTGGTAACGCGCTGGTCCTGTGACCCAATTTTCACGCAATTCTGAGATGGTTGACCAAATCGCCAATTGGCGGGTCCCATAGTTGACTTTTTTGACAAAATTGTGTTCGGCCCATCGGAATCCATATTTGGACATACCGTTGGGTTCGTATTGACATTTAGAGTTGTTTAACCTATAATTTGCCCCATTTAGAGACTGTTACCCTCGGCACGCTTTTCGGTGCAAAGTGGGCCACACGTGGACCCCACTTTTATCCGAAATTACCGTTTTGCCCCTGTGTCCAAATTGGACGAAAATGATGTGCTTTTTAGCTATTTTGCTTATTTTGGGAACGTTGGTGATATTTATTTCAGCATCCGGAGACGTTCATTCTGTGGTCGTAGCTTCTGACTCTTGGAGTTGACATCGGGACATTACATTTTTGCAGCTTTCTTGCCAGGCAATATACCTTGCCAAATTGCTTATGCAGTATTTTGCATGCTTAGTATTTTTCTGTATATTTATTTCTGTTCTATTTATTTATTGCATATGTAGTTCCTTTCAGTCATTACTATATATTAGATATGTTGACACACACTTGACACTTAGTATCATAGAGGACAATTATTAGGCGTATGGGCTTTTAACCACTCTGGTAACACCGTAGTCACTAGCACGCACTATGGTGGGTCGTGTCCGATGGTCGCTACCCGAGAGGTATGTCGATTGATGGAGTCCGAGGGTCGCTACCCCAGAGGTATGTCGGCTGATGATGTCCACTGACGAGCGTATGAGTTGTGAGGATTAGATCGAGTAGCCTACCCTTGCCCATACGTCGAAAAGTTGTCCTCATTTGCATTCATATAGATGGTCTTGTACAGCGTACTTATTTATTTTCAAATTATATGCATGTTTACTGTATTCAAATTGGCTCGTATTTTCTGTATCTTGTTACGTCCCTCTGAGGACCTGGTCCTCTGCCAGGTGTATCTGTTCTTGAGTATTTGCAGGAGCGCAGATTGGATGGATATATATGTTTCGTGGATGTCCTCTCTTCGAGCCCGTGATTGTTAGCTGGTATTCCTATATGGTGTTGTTGTGATGTACTTATATCTTATTTGTTCTTATATTCGAGTTGGTAGTGGATTTGTTTCCATCCAACTATCATCCTTAGATACTTTTATGGAGATCTAGTTATATAGATGCTGGTTATTCATTTATATTGATTTTCTGTGGATGAGATTTAGATTGTACCCTGTGACTTGTGACATATATTTATACCACTTGTGGATTTTATATTCATATTACAGCGTATGTATGGATTTGGTTTCCATATATTGGAGTTGCCATATCCAAGCGGCTGGCATGCTTACGTGTCCTAGTCCTACGTATTTTTGGGACTGGAGCGTGACACAAAGAACTCCTAAATGCATCAAGGACCCGACCACCGGTACTAAATGCACTCTCCGAAGCTACCGTAGATATAGGAACAACCAAGATATCACGAACCATTCTTGAAAGAACAAGAAAACGAGGAGAGTTGATTTTCCACCAAGCCAAGAGATCAGAATTATGATTCTCATCTTCATCGGCTTCGGTGGGCTCAACAAGATAACGATCCAACTCAGATTTATTATCACAACCAATAGTTTTTATTTTATGATTTTTATATTGAGCCTTCATCATACTTTTCAAGTTGAAGACTAGACGATCTTCGATGGTAGGAGATTCAGTCATTTCACTAGTTGTAGAAGAAACTATAGGTGCATACAACTTTTTGTATTCTTCAAACATGGAATAAACAACAATTTTAACCTTCTCTAGTATGGTGTCACCCTTTGATTGGCCATAGAGTTGATATAGCCACCATTCCAAATATGTAAACTTTTACCTTGGATCAAATAGTGGCGCAATGAAGACAACCATATTCATCTTCTCAACGTCCCCCCAATATTTATCATATTTTTCTCTCATTTTATCCGCCATAATAGACAACTCGAAGTCGTCATTACTCTTAGCAAGTCGTCATTACTCTTAACAAATCGCCATAATAGACACGAGCAACTGAAGAAGACATCATTTTTAACCCATCTACTACAACAAGATTGATAATATGTTCAATGCAACGCATGTGTAAATACTTGCATTGAAGAATACTATTTTTCCATTGTGCAAACTTTTTGCTTAGATAAGCAATAGCAACATCATTAGAGCTAGCATTATCAACGGTGATTATAAAAATTTCTCAATGCCCCACTCAATCAAACATGACTCAACTTCCCTCCCAATAGCCTCGCCTTTATGACTTGAAATTGGACAAAAGTTGATAATTCTTTTCTGTAATTTCCAATCTTCATTAATGTAATGTGCCGTAAGACACATATAGTTTATCTTTTGATTAGATGTCCATGTGTCCGTCGTAAGACACACCCTTTGATTGGACTCCCTAAAATAAGCCTTTAACTTAGTCCTCTCACTAGTATAAAGATTATAGCAATCTTGTGCAACGGTCCATCTCGACGGTACACCAAACATCGCACATACAATAGAAACGAAATGTTTGAAGCCCTCACCCTCGACAAACCGAAATGTAAGCTCATCGACAATTAGCATATAAGACAAGGCATTCCTTACGGACTCTTGATTAAATTGTCAACTAGTGAGAGTTGACTTGCCTTTCTCAACACATTTGATACTCAATATTGATTGAGAAGGACCTTTGTGCTTTGGATTAAGGGGACATATAAGCCAATAATTTCTAACTGAGGAGGTCCCATTAATTACGGGGTGACAATAATACTGTTTTTGCAGTAGTTACACTCTGCTTTTGGGTTCCCATTCTCTTGAAATTGTCTAAATTTATCCCAATAAATAGCCTTTTTTTTCCCAATCCGTTTGTTTTTTGCTTTGAGTTTACAAATAATTGGGTCAGGGTCATTTGTGCCTTGGGAACTTGTTCCCCTCACAACTGGAACCTCAAGCTCAATAGGTTGAGCTTCGCTTGACATCTAAAATAAACATGAAAACAAAAATATATTTCAATTCAAAAGCAAATTCACAAAATGAAACTGAAGATAAGAAAACGCACATTGCATGAGTATGATGTTGATGCTATGAACTTGACTTATTTGACGCAATAAATGACCTATTAATTTTTGATAGTAATTTTAGTATAAGAAAGTAATTTTAGTAAATAATATATAAGATTTCAAAATGTGCCAAAAATATCATTTCATTTTGGTTAAAAATATCATTTCAGTAAAAATGCTAAGGAACTTATCTGTTCTTATCAGTAAATATCATATAAGAATAAGATATAAGAAAGTGTGGTTTTACAACTTATCTGTTCTTATCAGTTAAAAATATTTAAATATTCATTTCAGTTTAAAATATTATTTCAATTTTCAGTTATCAGTAAACAAACTAAGCAACTTTTTGTAAAGTAACTCAGATACTTTTTGTAAAAAAAGTATCAAACTAAGCAACTTATCTGTTCTTATCAGCCAATATCATTTTATTTTAGAATATTCATTTCATTTCAGTTAAAAATATTCAAAACTTAGTTAAAAATGCTAAGGAACTTATCTGTTCTTATCAGTAAATATCATATAAGAATAAGATATAAGAAAGTGTGGTTTTATAACTTATCTGTTCTTATCAGTTTAAAATATTCAAAACTTAACCAAGCACTAAACAAAACAAGAAATAATGTGACATATTCATTTTAGTTTAAAATGAATTTTCAGTTTAAAATATTCATTTCAGTATGCAAAAGCCCAGCTTTTTGTAAATATTTATTTCAGTTTAAAATATCATTTCAATTTTCAATTATCAGTAAACAAACTAAGCAACTTTTTGTAAAGTAACTCAGATACTTTTTGTAAAAAAAGTATCAAACTAAGCAACTTATCTGTTCTTATTAGCCAATATCATTACAACTTATCTGTTCTGTTCTTATCGGTTAAAAATATTCAAAACTCAACCAAGCACTAACAAATTGTGCCAAAATCATTCAAAAACTAATATAAGATAACAAACTGTGCTAAAATCATATAAGACAATCAAAAAATTCAGATTATAAGCATTTTGGCAAACTGGCCATTGCGCAATGCGATATTTGTGCAAACTGGCACTATAAGCATAGTTGGCTAGCCCTGCAAACAAATTCCATTTCTAGCCAACATATATAGTAATTCAGATTGATCAAATAACAATATAACTAATACATTTATTGTAGATCTACAAACTATATATTTTCTTCTAGATCTAAAAAAATATGAATATAACAGAGATCGAGATGTAGATCTAGGAGATCTGAACATATAACAGAAATTATAAAGTAACATAAAGTATAGATCTACAATTTATAAAGTAAATTCTAAATATATTAAACAACACAACAACCACAATACATTTATAAAAATTAAAATATACACAAATAATCATATAACAGTATAACACTCCAATTTTAGATCTACAAAGACATGTACTAAAAAAATACATTTTATATCTACAATGTGAAAATATACACAAGTAATCATATAACAGAACTAATTATATAATATCTACAAACTATACATTTTTTTCTAGATCTACAAACTATACAACCACAATACATTTATTGTAGATCTACAAACTATACATTTTTTTCTAGATCTACAAACTATACAACCACAATACATTTATTGTAGATCTACAAACTATACATTTTTTTCTAGATCTAAAAAAATATGAATATAACAGAGATCGAGATGTAGATCTAGGAGATCTGAACATATAACAGAAATTATAAAGTAACATAAAGTATAGATCTACAATTTATAAAGTAACCTCTAAGACTAATTACCAACTAGCAACTGTAACTAAGAGATGTGAACAGAGATACTTACAAAGTGGACTTGGAGATCTGAACAGAGATCGAGATGTAGATCTAGGAGATCTGAACATATAACAAAAATTAAAACGAGATCTGAGTGAGAATCTTGTCTAATTAAAAAAATATAACAGAAATAAAAAAATTAAAAAAATTACTTACAGGGTGGAGAAGAGACTCAAGAGAGGTTGTACTTGTCAGAAAATAGCCGTTGGCCGGCACTGAGGTGGAGGAAAGTCACATGCATGGAGGCTGGAGATGTGTGAGAGAGAGGGAGAAGAGAGGAGGTGACCGTGAGAGAAGGAGAGAGTCTGAGAAGCAAGAAGGGAGGTGGTGACCGGTGTTTACTTGCGGTGAGAGGCGGTGTTAGGTAGGGATAGGGATTAGGGTTTTTTTTTCCTCAGGAAGGAGCGGAGCGGAGCGAGCGGCTAGGGAACGAGAGAGAATGAGAGGAGAGAGAGAGAGGAAATTATGATATATACTGAGGTTTAGGGCTGAGTGTATTATAGTAATTTTAGATACTAATTCGGTTTCGGTTTTAAACCGAAACCGAACCCAATAACCGAATCCGAACCCGATAACCGAATAAAATAATTTTTATAACCGAATCCGACCCGTTATCTTTTGCACCTGAACCGAATAGCAAATTCGGTTCGGTTCGGTTCGTTTTTAGGGTTAGAACCGATTAATGCTCACCCCTACACAAGTTGTCCATTACCAATGCATATTATACAACCTATCGAATATAGTATCAAGATAATTCAAATTGCAATAAACTATTGGTGCCATTATTGACACTCCTAAAATTTTATCCTGCACTCATTTTCTAATTTTATTCATTCAAATTCTCAATCTGTTCCTGCATTAAATCTGACATTAATTTATAACACTCCTAAAATGTCATACTGTACTTATTTTCTTATTTAATTCATTCAAATTCCAAATTGATGTCAGATTTATTGCAAGAACAAATTTGAAAGTTGAATGAATAAAATTAGAAAAAGAGTACATGATGATATTTTAGAATGTCAACAACGACACCCAAAACTATATGTTAAATAGCTCTTTTCTTTATTCTGTCTTCTTTCTTTTGTAATCTTGACGGTCATGCCTTTAATTTAAATCTTAGTTCAATTCTGTCTTCATGTCTCGTAATAATATTCTTTCTTTTTCTCTCGTAACAATATTCTTTATAAACATATAAACATTGGCACAAATAAACTCTTCTTCTATAGAAATGCTATTAAAGCTTAGTAATAACAACACATAAAGGATACATTCTTAAAAGTCACGTAAGCAACCATTCTTATTAATTTTATTTCTATCGATTTACCCATCTCATTGTTAGGGAAAAACATAATTTCATTATTCTTCACTTATTCTGTACTTACATTATTTTGAGTTCTATAGAATTATAAATCAAGGAAATGATCTATCAATGACAATTTCGTATTTCCAAAAGTTAATCAAGTTTTAAAAGAAAATAACTATCAAGAACTACGAAGAACACGAGATCCAACTATCTTCTATTTCTTTATAAAATGTGCAAGATTTAGGAAAGAAAACTTTCGTCTCCTCACTGTTCGACGAAATGTTTACTCCTTCCGTCGAGAGATCTCCTGCTGATAGTCTTCTTTGTATACATCTTTTCCCGCAACATTTCATCGCTCAGCACTTCTTTGTATACATCTTTTCCCGCAACATTTCATCGCTCCGCACGAGCTTTCTTCTTGTAAGCCTTCTTCTTCTTCTTCTTCTTCTTCTTCTTCTTCTTCTTCTCTCTCTCTCTCTCTCTCTCTCTCTCTCTCAAAAATAATAGAATATGTGGAGTGAAGAATGAGAGAGGGTGAGGGTACCCTTATATAGGCTCTCAAAGCAGTACACTCTTAACCACCATCTTATCTCTAAATATTTCAATAACATCCATCCAACCGATTCATCAAATGCATGGACAATTTTAACTGAATAAATTTTCCTCAAAAATATTATACTAACTGATCTTTATCTTTCATAGCCGATTAAAATCCAAAAAGAATATGGTTACTAGTCCTCGTTCAATCCAAAATCCAAGAGAAAATTTCCAACCAAGATTTATCGAATATCACCAAGGATATCTATTCAAACCATCAAGATATTCTAAGATATTAAATCATAAATTCCAAGATTTATGAGATTTACTATATGTTATAGTGATATCAAAATGATTCCAAAATGATCTCGTAAAGATTTTTCAAAGATTTTCATATGATTATCTTAAGCATTATTAAGCGTTCAACTTTATATAAGTTTTTAGGACAACTATCCGTAATTCAATAATCCGACTTTCATAATCCTTTAAGCCAACTTATCATAAGCTATTAAGCCAACTTGCTAACTTTTCACAAATCATTAAGTACTCCAAAAAGGCCAAGTCTATTCCAAGTCTAGCAAACCCAAGTCTAACCAGCTAAGGCTTAGTTTAGGGGACATCCATTCCAATTATCCGGCCAACCATGTAAGGTCTACATTATAATTTGGAGACCAAGTCATAAGTCATAAATTCCATCTTTATGCAAAAGACTAAGTCTAGTCAAGCCATAATTCATTTGATCTCAAAATATTGAATCACCAAAGTATTGCCAACTTCAATCATTATTAAAGACAATTGAATCTTCTAATTCATATCATTTGAATAAATCAGTTCAAAGACTAGTCCAAAAGGAAACATTAAAGCCAACTCTACCTAGCATAAGTTCTACCTGGATTTGGGCCACTACATGGTCCCGTCATCTTTGATTTCAGATTTGGGAGCTTGCAAGTAGAAATACTTGAATATTAACTTGCATGGAGGGACAAAATTTGACAATTGCATCTGATAATTTGAGGTAGTGCACTATAACACAATAGATACTATATTTCTGGGCATGTGATCCAATTCTAAGTTTCAGTTTTGTTCTTCCTTAACTTGTTACTTCTTTCCGAGTATCAGTTCAATCCTATTTTTCAATGTGCTAAATCTTGGTTCACGAAGACTTACTCAATTCATCGCTCTTTAATCCTTTCTTTTTCGCTTCAAGATTAATCACCTATTTCTTGACTCATCCAAAGACAGTTGGCAATGTTTGGTGCCTGCTCAATTCAAAATTTCATCCTTATTAGGTCATAAAACAAACTCATTTTTAATTCATCGCCTTCCCATAACTATTCAATATTGCACTAAACTTGCCCATAAATTCCTACTGATACTGCCA
The DNA here is from genome assembly GCA_036927795.1 of Iris macrosiphon. Taxonomy (NCBI): domain Eukaryota; kingdom Viridiplantae; phylum Streptophyta; class Magnoliopsida; order Asparagales; family Iridaceae; genus Iris; species Iris macrosiphon. The sequence continues at coordinate 171,082,250 of JAYESA010000001.1, forward strand.
TCTTGTCTGACATATTTCCATCACAGACTTGTGTTTTGTCTGACATGTTTCCGACACGGATTTTGGAGTGTCCTTGGTTTTTAGACCGCCACTAAATTTGGGTGCTTGAAAGTCACCAACCCAGCAGTCCAATTCGATTCATATCCGTTAAGGTCAAAGAACCTGGAGATTCAAGAGAATTTATTTACAGGTTCATAGACAATCAGGACCGGACTTAATATGACGTTCTTGAGGCAGTAGCCTCACGCCAAAAAATTGAGAGGACACAATTTTTTTTTTTTCCCCCGGTGTATGTAAGTTCTCTATATTTTGGGCTCTCTAAAAATCAAGTCTAGACCAACCGGATAAGTGGACTTAGTCCAATATTCTGGACCAAAATCAAAATGTACGTCTAAAATAAAATCACATTGTATGCTTAAAGCAATTGTAACAGAGATTTTTTTTTTAGGTTATTTTTTGTTGAGTGAGATTTGACTGCCGGAATCAACAACTTCTTCTTCTTCTTCTCTTTGAGGTGAGACTTTGAATTTTTTATTATTATATATTAACAGTATGCTTAAAGCCTTAAAGCAACGAAAAGATGTTCTAATAGAGCATCTTTTTAGGATATTTTTTGGTTGAAGAAACTTTTGTAGCCGTCAGAATCAACATCTTCTTCTTTTTCTTAAAAGGAGGAATCACGCAATCGGTCTCTGCCTTTGAGGTGGGATTTTGATTTAATTTATAGTTATCTGCCGAGTCGATTTAGTTGTTGGAGTCGTCGATTACGAGGAATTTTGTTCCTAAAATAACTATTGGAATTAGTCCATTTCCATTAGGTGAGCTTTATAATTTATTAAAAAAAATGTATGAATTGTTGTTGATTATCTTTATTCGTGGTTGACTAATTTATAGAAAAATTATGTTCTTGCCATTTGATTGCATAGTTATTGCTATTGAGATTGAAATAAACTAATACAGAAACTAAGAAAGATTTTTTTTTTTATATTTGTTGTTGATTGTTTATTTATTGTTAATTATTATTATTTGTTGTTAATTTTTTTATTACCATTATGAACTACCCGAACCATTGTTAGCTTTCTTTTTAATTATTTATCCGGAACATAAATTTTATTTTATTTTATTTTATTTTATTTTGTTTAGAACATCTTCAATTTTATTAGTATTTTATTATAACTTATATTCTTTTTAATATTATATTATATTATATTATATTATATTATATTATATTATATTTATTGTTTTATTTTTTGAATTTTAGGTTGATAATACTTTTGTAAATGGAAAAAAAATATTATATGAACATTAAGTTTTTAGGGCACCATTATGAACTACTCGTCCCCGTCCCCGTCCCCGTCCCCGTTTCCGCGCCGCCGTGCTACTTGCCGCTGGTATTGCTGCTGTTGCTGCGGGGGCTGCGCGCGAGGAGGAGGAGGGAGCGGGGGCCTGCAACAAGGAAGGAGGAAGAAGACGGATATTTTCGTCAAAAAAAAAGAGTCAAACGAGTTGACCGTTAAGAAGAGACAATTTCCATCAAAAGTGAAAGAACTTGTATATTATAGAAACAATGTGGAGTACATCCTGAATATGGATAAATAAAGTAAAAGATAAGTCAAATTTTTTCTATTTTGTATTGGACAAATTGGTAGAGTACGAATGGAACACTTCCCGAGTCTATGAAATATCCCCTTAAACCCCCCACCCACCCACCCACCAAAAGAAAATAGATCTGAAGTTTGTATGCCTAATGTTTGTCCGGACAGTTGGTCATGTCTATGTCCATAGGCATTTGAACAACTTAAAAGGATATAGTTTATTTTCTTGATTGGTAGATCAGGTGGTGTAACTGCTCTCAACTCATAGTACAGGTGGTTTAAGTGCAATATCTGAGATTACGAATATTAAATAGGAGGGAAATACCATGTTGAACTTGAATTATATCACTATATAGAAAGGGGCATAAAGTCCTTTTTGCCAAAGAGAACGATTTATAGAAATGTCCAATGGCTTCTTCCTTGAGTAACCACCACCCACACTGTGAAAACAATCCGGTACCAAGATCATGCACAACAACATAGACTTACCAGATTTACAGTCATAGATCAGATCATCACATAATTCCCATTATATAATTCTGAAGCGCCTGCATTTAAGAAAGCTCCAGGGGGTGCTCCTGCCAATGTTGCAGTTGGCATATCGCGGTTGGGTGGGTCATCAGCTTCTATTGGCAAGCTGCATTAACCTTGTGCTACCACTTTTGGCTGCATCTATTATATCATTACTAATTTCATTGGCAAGGTGCATAAACTTGAGCTGTTTTATGCTATCCGGTCCTTGCTTATGACTCTTATGCTAGTTGGATATCGATTGTAACTATGACGTTTGTAGTTTCTTTGAGAAGTCCACCATAGGCATTATGATTATAACATAATCATAATGGTCCTTGCTTATGACTCTGTAAACATATGCTATTTGGATATTAATTATAACTATGACATTCGTAGTTTCTTTGAGTAGTCCACCATAGGCATTATGATGCACGCACTTGATTTCTGTTGCTGTGTAGTTATACTGCTTGATGCATGTAATTTTTTGTAAGAGTAATTTGCGTTCGGACATAGTTCTAATGATCACTTTTTCTAGCCAAACTTCTCTGCTATTGCATAATTGAGTTTTGAATGAAGTTCTCAAGTGACTTTATGTTGGAAACACACAACAATGCTTGAATCCTCAGTCCAGCCGCTATAGGCTTTTGTATACAAAATATCATGGGAGGCCTTATTCTTACCTTTGTAAACCATGAAGTCAGAAATAAGAACCACCAGTTGTGTCAAAAAACATACCTTTTCTTTTGGTGCTTTATTATGATGCTTTTTACTGATATAAAGTAAATGATGTGGGCCTAGGTTAATGTCTGAGTGTAACATAGCATGATTACACTTTCTAGAAGAATGCTATCTTTTCTGTGAATGAAGCTATCAATCATGTTCTCATGGATTTTATTGGTAGAAATGTTTAACTTCGTCCAGTATCACTTTCTACACTTATTTCTTTTTAGGTGATTAATCTCTGGACATTTCTAGATTTTCTGCAAGCCAGAAAAAGACTAATGTTTTAGCCAATTGATCTGTAATACTGACCGGCAATTTGTTTAAGTAGAGAGAGCCATGAGTAAATTGACTTTCTTTTGTAGATAATTCTATAGTTTGCACTATGTCGATACGGCCGATATCGATACGGTTTGACATATCCCGATCCGATACCGGACGCTACCGATACTGACCTATACTGAAGTTGGGTCTCTTTTTCAGTCAATTCAGTAGAAAAATTGAACAAAAAAAAATTCCAATAAGTAAGAGTGTAAAAGCATAGTAAGCCTATAAAAACATGTAAATGAAGATAACTCGCAGGTAAACTAATAGTAATGATGACTATTATTTATGTCATTCAATTTCAAAAATACTAAGAAAAAACACAGAAAATACTTAAATTATTTCTAAATGTATTTTCGAACAATGTCTTTTTATTCTAAGACTGGGGTGTGAGGGCTAAAAAAAAAACAAGAAAAAAGTTTCCTTCTAATTTTTAATAATTTATTAACAATTATTTGCCGTCCGATACCAAAAATCCGATACTCCGAACCAAAACCACCGATACTATCGATACCGTCAATCCTGGTACTCATAGGAAGGATCCAATACTAATTCTGATAGTGCGAATAGACCATGAAAATGCTATATATGCCTATATAGATGGAAATTAACTTCAGGTTCAGTTTGATTCTAATTTGAGTTACAAATAACCAGTTAGGGAAGGACCAATTTGGTTTCATGTTGGCTGATATACTAAAGGAAAACAATGTCAACAGTTCTGGCATCTGTTTTGATCCTGCTGCAAGCACTGCACTGGCATTTGTTACTCTCAGAGCTGATGGGGAGCGTGAGTTTATGTTCTTCCGCAATCCCAGTGCTGACATGCTCCTCCGAGAATCAGAACTAAATGTTGACCTTATTAAGCAGGTAAAATTAACTAAAAGTTTTCAATATAAGTTTATGGAACATGTTTATGCTGGAAGCCTGGAGCAACAGCCAACTGTAAAATAAAAGGAGACTGACTACTTTCAAGATGTCCCCCCCTAATCTGGTTCACATTCAGTGCTAAAATATGGTTAATCTATATTGAATGTCTTAATTAAGAGTTCACTATGGTTCAATCAGTCTAATTGACGAGCCATGTAGATCGACACATCTAAAAGCAATGAAGATAGCTAAATGCTCAGGGAGTCTTCTGTCATATGATCCTAATTTGAGAATGCCTCTGTGGCCATCTGCCAATGCTGCACGTGAGGGTATCATGAGCATATGGGATGAAGCAGTTATCATCAAGGTACGCCATGGTGTTTTTCATAGTGTATTTACAAGTCAGTCTTTTCATATATTTTGTCAAACTTACTACTACAGTTTAGTGTCCTCTCGGTAAGCTGGTTCTATGTTGGTGCCGGATAAGAGAAGACGAAATTACATTTCTAACCGGAGGAGATGGTGCTTATGACGATAATGTTGTACTGAAGAAACTTTTCCATCCCAACCGTAAACTACTTCTTGTAACGGAAGGTGGAGATGGATGCAGATATTATACCAAGGTACTTGTTCAGATTTCATTCTCAACTATAAAATTAAAAGTACTACTATAATAAGTGATATTTTCAAATATATATTTATTGTTTTAATCTCAAACACTAATACTATATATATCATAGTTTGTTATTCTTCATGATATAAATTAATGACTGGTGGGTACCTGTCTAGCTGATAAACCAGAGGCAATGTGGATCTGTTTAGTACGTCTTTAAGTTATAGCTACCTGTTGTGATACAATTGCAATATCTATAGCTCAATTTTTATTTTATTTTTTATACTTGACTGATCATGGGATTTAACACCACTGATCCTATGCAGCAATTTAAAGGCGAAGTCAAGGGCCTCAAAGTGAAATATGTTGACACAACGGGTGCTGGCGATGCATTTGTGAGTGGGATTCTTAGCATCTTGGCTTGTGACCTCAAACTTTTTTTTTTCAGGTATACTATTCTTCTCAATGTTTTGAGAAATGTTATAAAGTCCCATTTACCTGTCTAATTAATGGGGTATTCTACTTGGTGACTAGATTTATTTAATTATTTTTCCCATTTTCATCAGCTTCCCTATCCTCCTCCCAGCATTTCATATATTTTATCATCTGTGGTTTCTGAAAAGTAAAATGTGAATTGAGCCATATTGATGGTGGAGAGCAGTAATGCTATTGAATCTAATAAACATGGTGTTGACAATGTGGCCTTGTTAAAGGGTAGGGTGACATTAGCCATTAGTTTGGAATGTTTAGTCAAAGAGGTTTGATTCAACAGAGAGCCATATTATTTGAGAGATACTGTGGGTTGCATTTCTACTGCATACCACCCAACACTATGACATACCTCAGAAACTTGTTTTCTCGGAGTCCACCCTTTCTATCCTTCTCTCTAGGAAGGTGATTTGGATCTATAAGTATGCTCACATGCACAATGTATTGGGATGCAACTTGATCTCCCTAGCTTGTTACTCTGGTCTTTTACTTGGGCATGGTTTGTGGTGGTGGTTAATACATATTAGATTGAAATTTTAGAGATTCAGGGCCATTTCAGGTGATTGCAGCTCTAATAGTAAATAACAATCATTCCTACACTAAATGTCTGATTTTTTTTTTTGGTGCTATGTTTGTTTAGACTGGTCATGATCACTAGGGGGAGTAATGTAATTGTAACTGATTTAGAGAAAATTCTTGCAGGATGAGAAGAAGTTAAGAGAAGCCCTTATGTTTGCAAATGCACGCGGTGCTATCACAGTCACCGAGAGAGGAGCGATACCTGCACTGCCGACGAGAGATGCAATCCGCCAGCTCCTTCCAGAGTTATCACTTGATGGGCTGATGATCTGACAATCCTGAAGATTGTCTATTCTTCTTCTCCTTCAAATTCACATATTTAGTGGACTTACTTTCAGATGACTAAGTGATCATTCCTCAGGATCTAGTTTCCTTGATAAGTGATCAGAATGGTCAAGGGGTGATACACATGATGTGGTGCATGATTGTTGTGTAGGTACTCTTTCATCTTGTTTGTTGTATCGTTATTCCTAATGTTGTGTGGAAACATAAATGTAGGGTTTATAAACGATTCAAAAAAATAAAATAAAATCAAAGTTGTATGCCTTAGCTCTATAGATTCTTCGAAAAACTGAGCTCTATCGATCTCTACTGGTCACACGGTTTGTTGCCAGATGTTATGGAAAAACAACAGTTTATCAGAGAGGAACAAAAGCATAATCTTGAAAGCCTCCAAAATGTCAACTGGTTTTGGAGCCTCCACAAGCTTGGAGCTATTGAAATAAACTGATTAAGTTGCACTTGAAGGCTCAAAGCCCATATCGGTGAATGAATGGGCAGGCACTGATCATTCCCAAATGACCATTTTTGCAGACAAATCTGAACTAGCCATTAGTTCCTGTACTTTTAAAACCACAAAAAACAGAGAGTTCGTACTTTACTATGGCAAGCATAAATAATGTATGAAAATAGCAACAAGAAAAAACACAATACTAATGTGGTTCAACCAAGATTGGTCTCCGTCCAAAAGGTAAGGGGATAATGACTTTATTGGATTAAGAAAAACTTTAGAAGAGAGAGTACAATAATGCTGTACCGCACAAACCCTCCCTCACAAGATTATCAATGAGCTCTCAACATTTTCTCTCACAATTCTCTTAGGGCTTTCTTAGCAATTCACCTAGCACAACCTCCTTAAACCTCAAGCACACCTAATTAGGAAAACCCCTAATGTAGCTTTCCTAACTTTTTCCAAATCAAGAACAATCTTGGCCATTAAAACACCTTAAATCTAACCCGCTCACCATGAACTCAACGCGACGGCATGCGAAAAAATTTCTCCCAAAAACTTGCTAGAATGATTTGACACTATTCGATATACCAACGGTATAGTGGTTTGTAGCTACAGTTCTGCTCATATATGAGCCCCATTTGTTGTTTTCGATTCCTCGTGGGCTTTTCTGATCATCGGACGCTCGTCGCTTTTCGTACTTGAGCACGAGCCATACTATAATAATCTCCATCTTGGCTTGTTGTTCAACTAGCCACCTGATGAAACTGTTGATGATGCCATCGTGCTCCCTTTGCTTTAGTCTTTTTTTTTGTATTCCCCTTACCTACTGAAACTGACACAGTCTTTAACCAGAATCACGAAATTGAGAAGCTCCGACATAATTTTTCTTCAAGAATCGAGAAACTGTCACGACCCTCCTATATAGGCCACGATCATTCCTTACACCTGAGTACTGTCACGACCCAATTCCGTAGAATTAATTGAGGCGTCCCCCGAATCGTGACCGCCGTGCGGGCCTGGGGTTGCGCCCGCACAAGGCTTTAATAATTTGCATAGCAAGCACATATTCAGAGTACGCAGATAAATTGAAACACAGATTTGAAACATGGAAAAGTTCTCTTTATTGATAATAAACATCTATTACAAACTCCTGAACGAGTCAGCTAATATGCCGAACGGCTTACAAAAGTGTTGACTCAAAATGAGATAGCAGTCCTGTACATTACATCCTTTTATAAACTCAAAATGATAAAGACCTCCAGGCTGGAGGACAGCTTTGCCACGGAGCTGCATTTGTGTATGAAGAGTTGCAGGCTCCTAACTCCAAAATGCTTCGAGGGGCGCGGTGAAGATGCGCCAACAGCTGGACTGGATCGGAAAGACGACTTCGGCTCCTCGCTCGGTTCGCCTTGGTGCGGAGAACCTGTTTCAACGAGGGTCAGCATATCGAAACATGCTGGTGAAGGCGAGCTAGCCTGACTATAACAATCAACACGTTGTTTTAATGAAGCATGCATATTTGTGGGTTTCTATCTTGCCTTAGTTCATTTACAAGTAAGCAGCATATAGAATTTACTGAAATGAACGTGCCACCGTTCGGTGGATTTTACCTGACCGTCTGAATTATCTGCACAATACTTACCTTGCCTTCCCTGTCACGAAGACACAAGTTAGTATGCAACAGGTTTAAATATACAAGAGATCACTTGGCGTGATGCCACAATGGACAATAGTCACTGGCGGGAATGGTATGCAGCGAATGAACAAGGAGTGCTACATGCCACCCCGTCCAGCACAATGGACTATACAATAGAGTTCCGTCCGGACCGGATCGTTGCCAGTGCCCCAGCGACCGTCCGCAGGAACCAATGACCTTGTGCACAAGTTGTCCGTGATCGAACAATATGTTTACTTAGTTAACAGTTCATGCTTTCGAGGCAACAAGAGTACAAGACAAGCAATGTATAAGACAAGCAATGATTTTCCCAAGCGAACAAGAATGCATTTAAGTATCCGTTCGTGAAGTTTATTTACAAGCATATAACCAAGTCTATTCTCTTTTATCTTGGTTTCTTTTATTATTACTTGGTATCGTTTGATCGGGGCAAAGGAGAATGCAGATTATTAGCTGTGAAGCTTGGAAGCAGGGCTAGCTAATCGGGTTGGTAGCCACTCACTTAGATTATTGGAAGGGAGATGGAAAGAGGCGCTTCACGACTCCGCTCGCAAGCCGCCTACTGCTCGTTCACCTGCACACGAACAGCTCGATTAATACTTCTTCCTCTCTTTCCAATCTCGGAATAGAAGTGCAAGTCGATGAACGAAAACAATAAAAACCATCGAAACCGTTCAAGGAAAACAAGCAAATTCTAAAACCAACTCAAAGCACGAAAGCAACAAGCGACATCGAAAACCGAGGCAATAAAAGATAGCAGCGGAGAGGTCCCTCCTGACTCTGCCGCTAAGTCGATCCCGGGGGCACGGTCCACTGAATATGGGAATCGATTCCGAAGAAACAAATCCATAACGAGGACGAGTTCTTAATTCAATCTATCCCGATCGAACGATACCGACTTGTGTTTCTTAGCCGCGATCTCCGCACCGGGAGAACGGGGCGCTACAAGTACCTTAATGGAAGTCAATGTAGACTTTAACTTTTTCGAAGGAACCAATTAATTAGTTAGTATGTATCTAAGGTTAACCTTAGTGTCGATCTTTATGAGATCGATCTCCTATTGCACCACTCTCATTTTTTGTGATACTGTACGTCAATATGTTTCACATGAATATGATATACTTGATTCTTTGCGAGATGAATCATACTATAGTTGTCAGAGAACAAGCGTGACTTGCACCTTCTCGAATTCGAACTCTCCAACTCACTTTTGTAACAATATGGACTCCTTCTGTAGTGTCCCACTTCGCGTTGACACTATGTATATGAGAGATTTGTTTGCTGGTTCAAGAGAAAGCCTTCCTGAAGAGCTCCCTGTTGGGACACAAGACGATTGATCTAGGTGAGTGGGTAGAACTTCATTTTCTGATTCTTTCACGCTTTAATAATGAATCTAAGTTCTGTAATGCTTGTTTCTAAGAAGATTAATATTTCCTTTACAAGAATGATAGATCATGACCCTGTATGCTAACTAAAGAACTTATATGCTAGTAATAATAGATGAACCTTGCCATGCTAAGTAAAGAATTGTATGCTGCATGCTAGGTTATCCTGACACGGCTATCAAACGAATCTTTGCCATGCTAATAAGAAGAGTAAAAAGAATGATTGAACATGTCAATTTATGGTTTGCTAAACAAGAGTAGAACTGCATGCTTAGCTAAAAAAGATAGAAGAACCGTGCCATGCATGCTTAATTAGAGATCGTTTATATATTTGCTTGTCATTGATGCAAAAGATAGAACTGTAGCATGCTAGATTTATAGAACTGTTACTGGTTTCATGTTAAAAGAACTTCTGCTTGAAACATAGACTTTTTGTCGAACTCGTTCAGAGAATAACTTGATCACGTGTCAAAGCAGCTAGTATGAGCGTATACTAGTGTAGTGCTAGACCGTGAATAGAACCTATTGATCGATTGATAAAACGAAGAGATAGAAGTTTGCTAAATCATTGTTTGCTTGCATTATAGAACTATATGATAGGAGTGCATCAATGCATTGGTCTGACAACTTGTGCACAAGGTATCGGGTCTCTCGAGCGGTATCCTGGGGCACTAGAAATCGTTTGGCCTGGGAGAGGCTAATCGAAATACCCTGAGGCATGAAGTCCTCTCTATTAGGCGGGTGTTTATGTCATTAGTTAGCTGGTTCACGTGTCAAAACAGCTATTTTGAACGTATTTTGGTGCACTGCTGGACCGTGATAACACCACAACTAATCATGGATTTTTCATGGGCCATCATATAGTTAGGACGCATGCTAGGATTTTAGTATTCTTGCATACCTAACTGTTTAATGCAGAGACGAACATGGAATATAACATTTATGATTATGCAAATTGTTGTTAACTTGTATGTCTATTGCATGGATACCAATCATATTGAGACCGTCGAGTTGACAACATGTGGTAGACACCTTGGTGCTCCCTGCATGTACTGTTCGACGAAACGTAATGATCACTGAATAAGTGATCACTAGTTATTGCTTATGTTCCTTATCGAAACTTCTCCTAGATTTATCTGTTTTACATGAATATGTTACTGCTGCCTTGAACTGATATGAATAGTCCACTATATACTGCTATGCTCCTAGAGTAAATGAATATGGCTCACAATACATGTTGCGTACTACACGATAGAGTGAATTAGTATTGTGCATGAACAGTCCCCACTGTCTGCTTGAATGTATTGAATATGCAAACTGTTTTTAAAGATATATTTTCGAAAGAAGTAATCTGAATTGATCCTGTATAGCATGAAATGAACCTAGGTAAAAGTAGCAAGATCACTAGTAATGAATATTTTATCACATGCTTACTTAGTGTTGGTTTTAGAGAGTATTGCTTCTGTTCGTTGCTTTAATACTCACCAGTACTTTTTTCAAAGTGCTGACCCCCCCATCAGTTCTGTTCGTATGTGCTGAATTGTTCGAAGAAGCGATAGCTGAGCCTCATCCTCAGGAGCCAAAAATCTGGAGTCGATGCCTTGAGCTGTATCGAGATATTTTGAGATATTTTTTGTATAAGGGATGTAATGTATGGAACGATGTCATTGTATTCTGTATTGATGTAAGCCAATTGACAACCCTTGTAATCATTTCAGATATCAATAAAGAGATTATTTTCTTATACCATTGTGTTCATTTACTTTTTTGCATATTGTGTCGCTGCTTCTGTCTTGAATAACTTACTTGCCCTTATTCAAAGCCTTGGCCTTATGCAAGTGCAACTTAGGCTTGCACGACATCACGCCCGTGCGAGGATGATCGGTTCCACAAGGCGCTATGCGAGAATGATCGACCCTTGCGGGAACGGGACGTGACACCTTCGACGCATCTACTATCGCTGTGTATTCTGACTCAGTAGTGAAAAACGATAATATCTTGAAGAATCGACTTTCAACTAACTGGAGAATCTGTAAGTGTATATACATAACATGTAGTTGATATTCTCTTGTCTAAGTCACCAACATAATCCGCATCCACATAACCCACATCCACATAACCCATCAACTAGCTCTCCCCCCTCCTTAAAGAGTATCAGAAACTTAAACTTAAACTCGTGCTAATCCCTCGAAGCTTAATCGCTAAACCCGTCGCCTATCCGTGGTTATGAAGTCACAAGTGTTGTAATTTGGTTTCACCATATTTGTCGTTATGTAGTCGATACTTTGCTCGATGCTTGTCCATCGCTAGGACGGATTAACGACAAAGTTTTGTCAACAATGAGGTGTTTGCCAACTGGAATTTTCTGTTGTTTATCTGGTGCTATTTATATTTAGTGACAGAAATATAAGAGTTAGCGACGGATCCTTCCTTCGCCAATCTTAGAAAGTTCTGTAGTCGGGGCGATAGAGACCAAGGTTGATCTAGACAGGAGACAGATTTAAGTTAAAAGCAGCCAATCTTTGAAACACTTTTATACTAATGAAAATACAATTCATTTGAAGAACACATGCTACCTTCCGTTGGGTGTGAGATGAAAGAATCATGTAAAAAAACAACTTGCCAACAACATGATCCATATAAAATCTTGAAGAATATTGTTCATATTGTTGCAAAATCAAGATTGTTATTGATGGTCAAATTGTTTTCACAGGAGGCCGGCCTCTTTCCTTTACAAAAGGTACCATTGGATTGTGCAACATTTGGCATACAAAAATATTATTTGTCATTCAATTTTTTTGGCTGATATCATTTTTCATTATGTGACATAACATATAACATGATAAAAATAAAAATAAAATTAATATTAATATTAAAATATTTGGATAATTAATTTTTTGCGTTAAAAACTGTCATATCAGTTGTGCCATATAAACTGTCATATAAGATGTCACATAATAAAAATTATCATCATCTAAATTTTTTGGAAGATGTATGCTACAGTGCTTTGTCTATCACGAGATTTGAGATTTAGTAGTCTTTTTCAAGGTTATGAAGAAAATGGTTTTGATACTTAGTGTGTGATGTTAGCTGATCCAGGAGAAGGAGATGATCTCCAATTTATAATAATAAAAAAAGTTATACTTGATTACAAGAGATTTGACAGGAGAAGTCATCAACACTTTTCAACCAAAGCTTTACAATATTCTTACAACCTCTCTCTCTCTCTTCTCCTTCTTACATATGGTTAGTAAGCATTTGGTTGTACCTGTAGTATTTTCTTTTATGGTTGGTTTTCTTCGGAAAAAAAAAAAAATCCGGGTTCTCCAATAATTAATGTACAGTGCAGAGTGACACGCTCTCTTATGCAAACCAAGAAAGTCCTTAACAAGGACAATGACATTTGAACATCTTATTCTGACAATAATGTCGTGGCCACGCAGTCCTACAGGTATATATACTATTCTATAGTTAGTGGATAGGCCAGGATATATATGAAAATGAATGGGTATAATTGGTGTCTGTAGAATGTTCGTGTTGGCAAACATCGAAATTCAATGGACATGCCAACTAGGATATAAAAAAGAAGTCTGATGTTACTACTTACCGAAAATTTCATACAGAACCTCAAAAATTTAATAAATTTCACATAAAATATAAAAGTTTTATAATTTATAAATAAAGTACCATAATGTTTATCCAAAGGATATTTCACAATTTTCAAAAAATATTTTTTTACATTCTTTTCTTTTTTTCTGTTACATTAAAAATAATAATAATAATAAAAAACGTCCATGGAAAGAAAACGTCATTCCTAAGGACGTTTTCTATTATTATATATTTTTTTAGCTCTCTCTCTCTCTCTCTCTCATTCTCTGCTCTCTATTTCTCTCACTCACTCACTCTTCGCGCTCTCTCTCTGCTCTTTCTCTCTACCCCTCTCTCTTTCTCTCATATCTCTCTCTCTCTCTCTCTCTCTCTCTCTCTCTCTCTCTCGTTCCTGTTCGTTTCTCTCTCCCTCTCCGTCTCTCGTCTCTCTCATGCATTGTCCCTCTCTGTCTCACTCTCTCGTCTCTCTCACTGTCCATCTCTTTCCGTCTCACTCTCCTCTTCTCTCTCTCTCTCTCTCTCTCTCCGTCCTCTTTCTCTCAATTGTCTGTTTCTTTCTTCTCTCTCTTTGGCCCTCTCCAATCCTCTCTCTCTCTCTCTCTCTCTCTTCCTGACCCTCTTTCCTTACTTTTTTCTATTTTCACAGTTACATGCATGCACTAGGGAGTCCGTGAGCATGCTTTATTTGAATGCATTGTGAAATGACATAAGGTTCTCGGAAAGAGAAAAAAGTATGGTCCATGGCATGATACAACCTTTGACCGATTTTTTTTATTATATGTAATTGCTAGGTCGCTAATAAAATTTCAAAAATCCCGAAGAGAATCAAATTGTCTGCAAACAATTAACCCAGTAATGCAACCAGCTACATTAGCATCATTATCATCTAAATAATAATCTAAAATTTTAACCAAATAATCACTGTTTTCATCGTCAACATCATTGTTTTCAGTATCAGAGTTCAGTTCAGTGTGATTTATACAACTATGACCAACATTGAAATCTTGGTTATCACAAAAATGTTGACTACTTGAAATGATAATTGTGTCGATATTTGCTAGTGATGGAATGATGTAAATTTTAATACAAGATAAAACTAAATTACTTTGAACAATAGAATTTCATGTTTCTTCATAATCTATTATTATCAACGCATCTTCATAAAATCACCTTATTGTAAATTCATAACTTATGGAAAGAAAATCATAAATAATACTACGCAAACTAGCTAATGTCGATTATAGCTTTCTTGCGACATATTAAAATCGGACTTGATGCTCAATAATCTTGTAACCACCTCCAACGGTGAATGATCCTCATAACCAGGATATAGTGGAGTCTTTGCATTCTCCAGCAACTCCATAAACTTTGCAGCATCGGCATTCGGTGCCTCCTCAGCTGCATCATAATTGTCCGGATTGAAACTAGGTCCCACCGCATCATAATTGTCTGGATTGAAACTAGGCCCCGCCACATCAAAAACCATGTTCACCCACCCATCGTCGTAAGCATCGTGGTCGTGGACATCCATATACGGCTCTATATAAGGCTCCGACTCCGATGCTAGAGACACAAGTTCTCTGTACGTGGTCCACTGATAGTAATTAGGCGTGAAGCCCTTCGAGTACAAATGATATGTGACTTCCACTTCTGGATGATATTTTCTGTTGCGACATCTTACACACGGACACTTAATTTTGGTACCGTCCATGTATTGAGGGAACGCCTTGGCGAACTGCAGGAACTGTTATACACCCTCAATGAATTCATCCCGCACACCACACATATTATCAGGATGACGGTTGTACATCCACGAACGATGACGCAGATAGTAATTCATATCCATTTCTAGATACTTCTGCAAAAATGACAGTATGTATCCTATAAATTATTACATACAGTATGTATCCTATAAATCATTACATACAGTGTGATTATGAACTTAGTTAGGATAAGTCGTCACACATAAAAAGTGAGTAGACAACTATAATTTAACTTAGTTAGGACAAGTTGTCACACATAAATGCATCAGGAGAATGAGGCTTCACCCGGATGACAAAAATGGTCAATTGTATATGTCAAGATGCCCTATGCTTTTATTATTTTTTGTAGGAGATATTAGAAAATGTCTAAGAAGGGGCACCTAGCCTCTCTTGTATGTTGTACTTGAAATAAATCAAGTCAATTATTGTTGAGCCAGCTTCTCAACATTACTCATGGTTCTTGTTTCCCCTACTGAATGCTAGAAATGCGGACACTAACCCTAATACTGACACAGACACGAGAATGAGGGTGTGTATGTGTGCTCGAGTTTGTTACGAACCCAAACCAGTGAGGTTCACTTCCAGTAGCAATATCGAAGTGTATGCAGTGCAGTGACAAAGTGCAGAGGTTCAACAGCAGCTAAGTAGCTTAGTAGCAGAGTAGCAAGAGTCTCAGGAGCATATCCAACTCATCATCTTGTCACTACCCAATTATAGAAAATATGGTTATTTTTTTATTTTTATTTGATAAATTGTGTGTTGTATTTAATTAATTATATTTATATTTAATTAGTGATTGTATTATTTTTATTTGATTGTTTAAGGATTTTGGCTAGCCTGGACCCATGTCAGACCCTAGTGGACCCATGTCCGACCCAGCCCACACCCCAGTGAGACTTATTTTTGGGTTTAGAATATTTATTATATTTTTAGTGGGTTAGTTGGAGAGATTTGGAGTTAGTTTGAGTGCTTTTGAAACCCGAAACCCAAAACCAAGTGTGTGGAGGGCATTTTGGACTTTTGGTCATTAGTGAAACCCTTATTTCTACACTTGGCCGATTCCCACAGCCCCTACCCGTGCAAACCAGCAGCCCCCTCTTCATATTCTTCTTCTTCTCCACTTCTTCTTTCTTCTCCCCAAGTAAGTGTTCTTCATTTTTCTTCCTTCTTTCTTCCATTCCTTCTTCTTTATGTAAATCCTAATCCTACTTTTTCCCCAACCTAGGGGTGTGGAGCCTAGATTTAGTGTGGAGGCTAGATTTGGTGGCTTGGAGCTTGAGGGAGGTGATTTCAAGTAGATCGGAGACTTTGGCCTTGGGATTCCAACTCCCAAGAGGTAAACCCTAACTTTTTCCTTGCTAATTACTCTTATGTAGTATAATTAGTGGTTTAGAACCTTTCTAGACCCTAAGCCTACCCGTGGGAGGAAGTTGGAACTAGTTTGGTTGAGTTTGGAGACTTTGACACTAGGTTTTGTGTCAATTTCGGGTGAAATCCGAAATTGGCCCAATTTTGGGTGATGCCCTAGGTTAGACGGACCTAGGTAGACGTTGTCGGGTGTCTAGAGGGTGAATGTGTGTCTCTGTTCGGACACGGGAAGTCGTGTCGCGGAGAAACGGGCGTTTCGGACGAATTTGGGGTTTTCATCGTCGCCGGTTCTAAGTGCGTGCGCATTTTTGCCACGGACCTAGAATCGATGCAGTAGCATTTTTTTTCTAGGATCTAGGCATCGTTGAGAACCCGTGGGTAAATTTTGGACCGATTCCGAGTTGGTTTGGTGTGCGTTTCAGGAGGTTATCCGAACCGCACACCGCGTGTTCGTCGAAATAACCGAACGGCCATTTCGACTTGGTTTCCTAGTTTCGGACTTGTGCGCACGTTGGGTTAGCATCGGGGAGTGTGTTCTAGAGTTCTCGGGTTATATTTTATATATTTATAGGTATTTGTGCATGTCGGGGCCGTTGGGCGAGCGTTGGAGAGTGTTGTGTGCGTGGTTGTGTGTTGTGGTTGAGTTGTGTTTATATATATATATATATATATATATATATATATATTTGTATGTGTGTCTATATATGTATATATATTTATATATATATGTGTGTATTTATATATATTTGCTTGTGTATGTATATATCTAGGTGAGTGTGTTTATATATATATGTATATGTATAAGTGTGTGTGTGTGTGTGTGTGTGTGTGTGTGTATATATATATATGTGTGTGTGTGTGTGTGTGTGTGCATATATATATAAATAGGTGTGTTTATATATGTATATAGATTAGTGTGTGTCTATGTATATATAGATGTGTGTATTTATATACCTATATGTAAATGTGTGTGTGTTATATATATGTTAGTGTGTGTGTATTAGATTATATATATAAGTGTGTGTGTATATATATATCTAGTTGTATATATATATATATATATATATATATATATATATATATATATATATATATATATATATATATATATATATACGTGTGTGTGTATCCTTGTGTTTGTGTGCGAGGCGAGCGAGGCGAGCGAGGGAGGGGGGGGGGGGGGGGCAGCAGCCAGCAGCCCAGCAGCAAGTAGCAGCAGCAGCTGCTGCACTGCAGCAGCAGCACAGCAGCAGTCTCAGCAAGAGCAGCAGTAGCAGTCTTAGCAAGAGCAGCAGCAGCAATGCAATGCAAGGCAGCAGCAGCAGCAGGCCCTAGCACGCAGCGCAGCGCGTTTGCTAGCAGCTAGGTAGCGGGGGTTTGATAGTTAGATAGTTAGATTGATAGCTAGTTAGATAAATAGGTAGCTAGATAGATATATAGATTAATAGTTAGATAGTTATCTAGATAGATAGATAATTAGATTATTAGATTAGATAGATATATCTATAGATAGTTAGATAGATGGATAGATATATAGCTCTCTCTCTCTCTCTCTCTCTCTCTCTCTCTCTCTCTCTATATATATATATATATATATATATATATATATATATATATATATATATATATATATACATATAACTAGATATATGTTATAGCTAGGTATAAGGTAAGGTATTATATATGTGTGTTGTGAATATATATGTATATGCATATAGATATCTAGGCGTATATATAAATATGTGCTATATATATATTTTCTATCCTAGATTAATAACTAGGAATATATCTATATACCTAAATAGCCAGTTAGTGGGGGTAGTTAGTGAGGTATTGGGCGATATCTCAATACCTTGAGAATATCAAGGTATCTCAATACCTTGAGATATCCAAGGTATTGAGTTTCGAGCGAAGTTTTTGAGCAATAGCCTAGAAATAGTATTGGAGTGATTTTTATATGCTTATGTGTATATAATTACGCATGCTAGCATAGGTTTTAGGAGGTTTAGGCAGGATGCGTGGCCTAGGGCGAGGTATCGGATACCGAGGGTATCCCGGTATCTCGAGGAGGCGAGTTTGAGAGTTTTCTAGCTTAATGAGCTCGGTTTGACCTAGAATTTCAGGAGCACCCTAGTTTGACCTAGCTTTGACCATAATTGTCCTCGTTGACCATAAAAGTCAACGTTTGACCTAGTTTTGACCTAGAGTTGACTTTTTGAACCCCAGGTTGACTTTTTGACCCGAATTTTACCGGTTTGACCCGTTCGACCTAGAATAGCCCTAGAAGCCTATTTTTAATTATTTTATATCAGTTTAAATCCTTAGAACCCTGTTTAATTCTGATTTTCGCAATAGGTTCTTGCGACACCGGTCCGGATCTCGATCCTCATCAGTTACTCAGGACATCAGGCGAGTACCTACATCTGATAGTTTCCATTTCATGATAGCGTTTATATCACCTATTCTAGAACTGTAATACTTGATTCTGACACATTATTACACGAGCTGGTACTAGTGGATCCCGTCATGAGATGCTATCCCCCTTACCGTGTTCAGCGGGTACTCTATCACGTGTATTTCATCATGTGCTTTGGGTATTGATTCTCATGTGCTATCATGTGCTTCTTGTGCTCTCGCCTTCGTGTGCGCGAGCTATTATCATGTACGTAGCGTGTTGTGGTTGGATCCAAGAGTATCAGTGGGGGAGGGGAGTAGGAGTTGGTTATGTGATCAAAGCCAAACAGTATTCATGTGTATGTCGGTTATGCAACTCACGCATAACGGAGTTATCGTAGTATTTTTCATGTGCAACCTAAGCCGATCACATAACGAACTTGTGCTCAAGGCACTCAGCTAGTATTCATGTTTTCTCACCTGCAGTTACTTTTTCACTACTTGTATTGTTCTCTAGTTTACTTTGCAGCTACTTATTGTGCTCCAGCATATATTTATTTTTTGTGCATCTTGTATACTTTTCTATTGCTCGTCATATACACCTTACCATGTATTTGGAGTTGCTTTCAGAGTTATGTACTTCGCTCCAGTCCTGACTGGGCATATTTTTTCCAAAGGATCCTGAGGACTATTGCCCGACGTTCTACGGGCCGGGTGTTGACGAGTGCTGTGACCCCGAGACTGAGGAGGAGTGCGCCGAGGAGACGCCTTTAGCGCCCTAGTTAGCTAGGTGGGTTTCCTGGATTGTTCCCAGTAGTTTATTTCTGGATGATTGTACTTATTCTTTTGATGCTGTGAGATGTTGTAGATATTATAGACTTGGACTGTATATTTTGGATATTGTCTTGCTCTCTTGGGTTATGTTTCTTTGTTCATATCATATCGTGCTTTTATTCTTCCCCTAGTTATTGTGATTGAGAGATTATATATATTGCGTGGTTGTCCTCCTTTTGGAAAGGATTATTCATATATATATATTGCGTGGTTGCCCTCATTTTTGAGAGGATATTGTCAGATTTTTGTGAGATTTATAGATAGATGGTTGACCTAGAATGGACCTTTATAGCGTTCTACCGCCGATTCTGCGGCGTAGGCTGGACGTACCCATGGCTCATGCCCAATTTTCGGGTGCGGGTCGTGACACGTTTATGGTGGTGGCCCATGCAGGTCTAGTTTTTAGGTTTACCTGCAATAGGATATATGATATAGGCTGAGAGAGAGTGTGCTCAATCACAACTAGGACTCTTCCTGATTTCTTTTGCTATCTTTAATTTTTCCTGAAATTGTTTTCTTTTGCAATATTACTGTCCTTCCTTGATGTTATCGTTTCTTGCACTGTATTGACTTCTTTTGATCTGTGTTCAGGATGCCTCCGAAGACCAGATCTCAGCGCACCGTCCCAGCAGCTGCCACCGAGAGGTCTGCCACCTCTCGTCCTGCTCGACTTCCGGCAGCCGCTACCACTCCACTCACCACTCCTGCGGTTGAGGGAGCGTCTGTTTCTCTAGGAGATCCTCTTACTCCCATCGATCCGAGAGTCACCCCAGTTGTTTCGGTGATACCTCCTCCACCACCGCCTGCACCAGTGGATGCCACGCAGTTGTTCGCGTTCTTCCGAGAGATGATGGACGCACAGCACAGCCAGGTGGATGTTATGAGGATGGACATTGAGAATGCTTATCAGGTGGCTATGACAGCGGTCGACAGAGTGGCTCAGATCCAGCTACAGGCAGAGCAGGCTCAGCATCCTAGGCCGGGCACTATTATCGACTTCCAGAGGATGCGGCCCAAGGAGTTCCGGGGTATAGAGGGGATCCTGTACGCCGACGACTAGATCGAGCATATAGAGGGCATCTTTAGGCTGGCGATGATCCCAGCCAGCATGTAGATCGAGGCAGCGGGTAGCCAGATGTTCGACCTTGCCCTTACTTGGTACCGCACGGATACGCGGATAGCAGTTCTGGGACTGACTTGGGAGGCTTTCAAGAAGCTTTTCAAGGAGAAGTTCTTCCCGGATGTAGCATCTTCAGGCTTTTCAAGCTTTTCAAGAAGCCAGTTTGAGGCGCTCGTCCAGGGGACCATGCTAGTGGACGAGTATGCAGCAGAGTTCTGCTGTCTGGGCAGATTTGTTGAGGGGTTGTCTGAGGCAGCGAAGGTGCGAAAGTTCCGTAAGGGTTTGGTCATGGAGGTCAAGTCCTTGACTAGGAGTGACCGCGAGGCGACCTTCGAGCAGATTGTCAGCGACGCACAGAGAGCTGAGGACGATCTGGTGCTGAAGACCAAGAGGAGCAGAGATGCTTCAGGAGCAGGCAGCAGTGCAGGCCCAGCCAAGAGGCCATTCCAGCAGACCCAGCAGCACCAGGGTCAGGGTCGTGCGCCCTTTCGACAGGCGCCCCAGCAGCAGAGGCAGGGACAACAGCAGGGCCAGAGGCAGCCCATCATTTGCCCTTTCTGTAGGAAGCCAGGGAACGGATGGGACATCTGCAGAAAGAGGCTGGGCAGATGTTTGTTGTATGGCGCAGCAGATCACCAGCTGAAGGATTGTCCTTCGGCGCTTGCTCGTACAGCTCAGGACGGAGGAGCCGCCCAGAGGGGACCAGCCAGAGCACCTGTAGCACAACAGAGAGGAAAGACTTTGCAGACTCAGCAACAGAGGTTTGCACAACACCAGAAGCAGCACCGAGGAGGACAACAGGGGCGAGCTTTTGCCCTGACCATAAACGAGGCTGAGCCCGTTGGTGATGTTATCTCAGGTTCTGTTCTTCTTGATTCTATTCCAGCACTTGTTTTATTTGATTTCGGTGCTTCCCATAGCTTTGTGTCTGTATCTTTTGCTGTTAGACACCATCTTGTTGCTGAACCTTTAGCTAGACTCTACAAGATCACGACCGGGGGTGGTATCATCCTAGTCAGTGATGTCTGCAGAGTGTAAAACCCCCTTCCTAGAAAATTGTATATACCCTTTATTTATTAATTATTAAGTAAATTATAGTAATTAGGTCCAAATTGGAGAAATAGATTTTTATAAATTTTATGTTAGGTGTTCGGGCACTTAGAGGACTTGTGGGACCATCAGGAAATTTTCGGAATTTATTCCATGTATGAGACCCTTGAGCAGTTGCTAGCCTAACGATGTGCAATACCCTATTATATAAATTTTTCTTATGTGTGAATATATATATATATATATATAATATATATATATATATATATATACAAATATATATATATATATATTTAAAGAAAGAAAGGAAAAGAAAAGAATTAAATAAGTATAAGAATAATAATAATACTAATAATATTGATATTATGCTTAGTATGCTTAAAGCTCTCAGGAGCTTTGCATTCCTTAGCAAAACTTTGCTAATTCCCTAGCAATTTGCCTCAGCCAACTTGCTAGCCTTCAGCCATAGCATGACCCACCCACTTCATTTAGCAATTTACTGTAAAACCCGTTTTTCACCAGCGGCATACCCAGACCCGCCCCACTTCACGCGGCCTTGCCCGCGGATCCGCTCTTTTCACCCCTATCTCTCCTAATATATATAGTATATATATATAATAGCTCTCTAAAATCCTAACCTAGAAACTCCAGACTTCCTCTTCCCATCTAGAGCCGTCACCGCAGTCAGAGAAGCCCCGCCAAGCCATCCAACCATCCCGTCGACGCCGACATCGCGAACTGCAGTTTTCCACTCGAGGCACCTTCGCTCCGGCGTGTTTTTCCGTCGACTCGCTCGACCAAACGCCATTCCATTTTCATAGGTATGATCTTCCCTTAACTCTCTCCAATACTTGTTTTATAGTCAACCTCGGATAACGTGTGCCCCTAGGTAAAAACAGCGCCCAAGTCAGCGCGAGCAGACAGAATTCTGCAATCGCAGAATTCCAGAACGACCACCCATATTGCCGAGTTCGTATCTTCCACCACAGAGATCCGAATTCGGTGATTCTTTTTGATACCTGTAGATTACATGACCTAGTTTATTTTCTATATAATAACTTTGGGCTATTAGTTGCTGTGGACAAAATGGTATTCGTTACAAAACTGCGCGCATCCACTTTTTTCGGTTTCTAAAAGTTGGAGATCGGAGCGCGCCCCGCCAAACGGGACCGCCCCGCCGTGTGCCAAGTGCACCAAATGGTGCACGCAGCATAATCGGACACGTAAAAATTCGTGGGGACTGATTTGGACGCGTGGGCGCGCCGAAATCAGGCCGTATCCGCGAACACATTCCGTGTCGCCACTTTTGTAGGACTCGTGCGTATTTTGTGTACGCTTGTCAGATTGCGACAAAACTTGCGCCCCTGGACTCGTGGTAATACGCTGGTCCTGTGACCCAATTTTTACGCATTTCTGAGACGGTTGACTAGATCGCCAATTGGCGGGCCCCACAGTTGACTTTTTAGACCAAATTATGTTCGGCTCATCGGAATCCAAATTTGGATATACCGTTGGGATCGTATTGACATTTAGAGTTGTTTGACCCATAGTTTATCCCATTTAGAGACTGTTACCCTCGGCACACTTTTCGGTGCAAGGTGGGCCCACCTATGGAACTCTTTTTGGCCCAGAATTGACCTTTTTGTCCCTGTGTCCAAATTGGACGTAAGGACATGCACTTCCAGCTATTTGACATCTTCTGAGACTGTTGGTGATATTTATTACAGCTTTCGGAGTAGTACCTACCGGATCCACCGATACCAGGACGACAGTTGATATTCAAACATCAGGCAAGTGTACCTTGCCAAACTCTACAGTATTGTTATATATTTTTCTTGCTTTATTATAGTGATGTGCATGCTCAACCTAGGACCGTGTGACGTACTTAGCATCCGATTATCAGTCGGGTGCCGACACTGTACGCAGTGTTGGGTACGGTCATCTAGAGATGGACATTCGTGACACCTTATTTTCGTACTTGTCTTATCAAGTACCATATGACCCAGGACACTTGACACTATTCATGAGACAAGATTTTCCCGAGATATTTATGGTGATTCTGTATAGGATACAGGACATGGACATTATACTCTTAGATACTTTATAACTTGTTGCATTAGCTATGATCGCGCTTGACATGGGCATGAGACGTTATGGTCATGATATGCGTGGTTACATTGGGTGGGGAGAGACACACAGGCTACAGGCTGTATCATATATCTATTTACTACTATTGTGAGGCCTCAGACTCTCGTAGCAGAGCTAGGCACATTACGTGTTTATTACCGCTACCGGCTCCCCGACACAGAGCTTGTAGTGGCTTCAGCCTGAGTTTGAGTGCTGCTCTCATCTTGCATTTTCACATAGATGGTTACTTACTTGCCCTATTTATTCATTATATGCTGCACTGTATTTATTTTGGCATGAGCTTTCTTGTACCTTGCTATGTCCCCTGAGGACCTGGATCCGGATATTTGTCCCCAGATTTTACAGACGAGGCTTATCCCGAGGTTTACGGGACCGGAGCAGGAGCTGATCCAGGAGCTGTACCACCACCCGAGGACGAGGTCTTAGCTGAAGATTTCTCTTGAGCAACCATGTTCATGCTCAATTTTTATTATTTATTTCAGTCATTTACTTTCTGGTCTGTTGAACCATTGTACTAGATATTTATCGGGTTGTTCCCCGAAGCACTCTGTGAGACTTGCTGATGATTTACGTTCCTTATTTATTCTGTGGATCATATTTTATATCTTGTGTGGATGAGATTAGTTGTGCCATGATTGTCGTAGACTTGTTTTACAGCTTAAGTATGCCCTGATGGATCCATTATATTGAGTTGGTCCATCGGTGCGTACTGCTGGCCATTGCCACGTGTCTAGTCCCACGGTATTTTGGGACTGGGGCGTGACATAGTTTTTGTGGTGGCCCATGCAGGTCTACGACTAAATTGTTCAGTTTTAACTTAGGGACTGAACCAGCCTGCCCTAAGGATAGAATAAGTTCTAGGTTCTCATCCATTATTTAAACCATTATTGAACTCTATATCGAACTCGAAACTGTAATTGATTTGCATCCTGTATTGATTCCTCTGAGCGTTCTTATAGTTTATCTTTTGATTTCAGAGCAATGGATTCCGGGAACAGAGATGATATCCCTTTGGATACACCACACGACGCTGTGGTTACTTATGGAGACGGAGTGACACCAGGGGATGGAGGACAAGCATCGCAGAGTGATCAAACCAGACAGCCTAATCCAAGGTTCCGGAGAGATGACATCCCACCTCCACCATAGTTCACTCCCCAAATGCCAGTATTCCCGCCAGGACAAGCCATGGACGGGCAACAAATGTTCCAGATGATGTATGCTATGATGCAAGCACAGCAACAGATTCAGCAGGAGGCCCATCGGCAGGAGGCCGAGTATCTGAGGACCAGCCTGGTATCCGCATTGGAGCAGGCTAATCCAGCAGCGAGACGAACATCGACGGGATCTATCACCGACTTCCGTCATCTCAAGCCTCGCACATTTTCTGGTAAAGAAGGGCCAACGGAAGTTCATGAGTGGCTCACAAACATTCAGCATCAGCTGAAAGCCGCTGAACTTCCAAGAGAGAAGTGGATGACTGCAGTCAGAATGCAGTTAACTGATAATGCGCACCACTGGTGGTTAGCAGAAGAAAGGAGACTTGGACAGGACAGAGTCACATGGAAAGAGTTCTCCAGACTTTTCCAAGAGATGTACATCCCGGCAGTTGCACGGTCAGAGCTCAGGGACAAGTTCAACTGCCTCATCCAGGGCAGCATGACAGTGGAAGAATACAATTCTGAATTTATTCGCCTGAGTCGCTTCGCTCCAACATTGATTTCGACGGAGGAAGAGAAAGCAGAAAAGTTCTTTGACGGGTTGAAGTTCGAGCTTCAGAGATTGATTGGCTCAGTGGCACCTACAAATTATGCTGATGTTCTAGCAGCAGCACGACGCATGGAGCGCGTCACTAGAAGGAAATCGAATCTGAAGAGGCCAAACACCTCTGCACCAACCAAGGCAGCACATGGAGATTCTGCAAAATGATTCCAGAGGAGTACGCCAGATAGAGCAGCACACAGGGCCATATCCCTTCCTACTTGTTATCACTGCGGCAAGGTAGGACACATTGAGAGAGAGTGCAGGAGGAAGTTGGTGTAGCGCCCCGTTCTCCCGGTGCGGAGAGCGCGGCTAAGAAACACTTGACGGTATCGTTCGATCGGGATAGATTGAATTAAGAACTCGTCCTCGTTATGGATTTGTTTCTTCGGAATCGATTCCCATATTCAGTGGACTGCGCCCCAAGGATCGGCTTAGCGGCAGAGTCAGGAGGGACCTCTCCGCTGCTATCTTTTATGCCTCGGTTTTCGATGTCGCTTGTTGCTTTCGTGCTTTGAGTTGGTTTTGGGAATTGCTTGTTTTCCTTGAACGGTTTCGATGGTTTTCATTGTTTTCGTTCATAGACTCGCACTTCTATTCCGAGAATGGAAAGAGAGGAAGAAGTATTAATCGAGCTGTTCGTGTGCAGGTGAACGAGCAGTAGGCGGCTTGCGAACGGAGTCGTGAAGCGCCTCTTTCCTTCTTCTTTCCAAAAATCTAAGTGAGTGGCTACCAACCCGATTAGCTAGCTTGCTTCCAGCTTCACTCCCTTGCCCCGATCAAACGATACCAAGTAATAATAAAAGAAACCAAGATAAAAGAATATAGACTTGGTTATATGCTTGTCAATAAACTTCGTGAACGGTTACTTACTTGCATGCTTGTTCGTTCAGAATATTTATCATACGCATAACTGTTCCTAGAGACTATACAAAATAAAGCATGCATTACTCGTGTTGCCTCAACTGCGTAAAGTGATAAATTAACTAAACATCGTGTGTTCGATCATGGACAACTTGTGCACAAGGATATAAGTTCTGCGGACGGTCGCTGGGGCACTGGCACCGATCCGACCTGGGCAGACTTCGTGTTTATAGTCAAATCGTGTGCGGACTGGATAACGTGCAACGCATCGTGTTTTATGAGCTCCTCGTGTTTTCTCGTTGCATGCTATTCATGTCCTTGACTAGTCCATATGGCATCAAGCCAATGATCCTCGTGTGTATATGCTTGCAACGCCCCGTGTGTTTATCGTGTGAATATGGCTTGCAATGCATCGTGTGTGCATCGTGTATATTTAAACCTGTTGCATACTAACTTGTGTCTTTGTGGCAGGGAAGGCAAGGTAAGTATTGTGCAGGTAATTCAGACGGTCAGGTAAAATCCACCTAACGGTGGCACGTTCATTTCAGTAAATTCAATATGCTGCTTAACTGTAAATGAACTAAGGCAAGATAGAAACCAACCAAATATGCATGCTTCACTAAACAACGTGTTGATTGGTATAGTCAGGCTAGCTCGCCTTCACCAGCATGTTTCGATATGCTGACCCTCGTTGAAACAGGTTCTCCGCACCAAGGCGAACCGAGCGAGGAGCCGAAGTCGTCTACCCGATCCAGTCCAACTGTTGGCGCATCTTCACCGCGCCCCCGAAGCATTTTGGAGTCAGGAGCCTGCAACTCTTCATACACAAATGCAGCTCCGTGGCAAGGCGATCCTCCAGCCCGGAGGTCTATATGTTTTGAGTTTATAAAAGGATGTAATGTACAGGACTGCTATCTCATTTTGAGTCAACCCTTTTGTAAGCCGTTCGGCATATTAGCTGACTCGTTCAAGAGTTTGTAATAGATGTTCATTATCAATAAAGAGAACTTTTCTATGTTTCAAATTTGTGTTTCAATTTATCTGCGTACTCTGAGTATGTGCTTGCTATGCAAATCATTAAAAAAGCCTTGTGCGGGCGCAACTCCAGGCCCGCACGGCGGTCACGACTCGGGGGACGCCTCGGGGCGTGACATAATGGTATCAGAGCACAGATTCAAAGTTCCTTAGACTTCGTGCTGGAAAAGTTCCTTTAAACGATCAAATTCCTGTGCGAACTCTTGAACTCGCTAGGCCAAAATGAGATACGTTCATGCAATAAGTCCATAATACATTATGATCCTAATGTAATTTACCTTCTTTTGAAGGAATGGATCCAGCGCAATCTGCAGCGCAACCACCGATCGAAACACAAGAGAGCAGTTCAGGCAATTCGGGAAGCTCTCGGAGCCAGCGAGGCATGTCTCAAGTCGACCCGCTAGAGCGGTTAATGAAAATGCTAGAAGAGCAACGACAAAGAGACGATGCCCGCCAAGCCAAGCTCGAGAGTAATCTAGAGACCCGATTCTCAGTCCAACAAAAGCAGGTAGATGCCCTGCAACAGATCGTTCAGACTTTGGCTGCCAACCATTCCGCCGCAACAGCAACGACTCCGGTGGAACAGCCCGTGCTTGAAGTGGAGACGCCTCAAATCCCAAGGCCGAGGGACGTGACTGCCTTCCACTTGGGCCATTTCAAGAAAGTCTGCAACACCCCGTTCAACGGGACTGAGGACCCAGTGGTAGCTCTAGATTGGCTAGCCGAGATCGAAGACCACTTCATTCTGCTAGAGGTCCCCGAAGACAAGCGCGTCGCCTGCGCGCAACTGCAGCTCCGCCTCAACGCACACGATTGGTGGGACGTGCATCGACGATCTCTCCAATTTGATCACGGAGAGGAGGCGATCTCGTGGACGACCTTTCGTGCCGCGTTCGAAGAGGAGTTTATACCGCCTCCAGTACAACGTAAAATGGAAAATGACTTCGTGCAGCTGAGGCAGGGCAGTATGACAGTTAAGCAATACTCCGCCGAGTTCAACCGACTCTCGAAGTTCGCTAGGGCCTATTTACCTGATGCAGCGAGTCGAGCAAGAAGGTTTGAAGGTGGTTTGCGCCCTGCCATCCATGCGCACGTAGCCAATAATCAGTACGGGACAATGCGTGAAGTCATGAATCACGCCCTATCTCTTGAACCCCAATATCCTCACGTTTCTGCCGGCGCTGTGCATACCTACAATCACAAACGCCATAGCGACGAGGGAGGAAACACTGCTGCAAAGCGCCGAAACAACGGTGGTCAGCACAAAACAAATCCCAACCAAGTATGCCAATACTGCAATAAACGTGGGCACTCCTTCAGTCAGTGTCGTAAGAGACTTGGGTTATGTCTCGCTTGTGGCAATCTAGGCCATGCCATTAATTCCTGCCCGAATCTTCCTGTTCATCGCCCGCAACGTAATAACCCTTAACGGTAAGCATTATTTCTTAAGTTTCGGGACGAAACTTCCAATTGGTTGGGTAGGATGTAGCGCCCCGTTCTCCCGGTGCGGAGAGCGCGGCTAAGAAACACTTGACGGTATCGTTCGATCGGGATAGATTGAATTAAGAACTCGTCCTCGTTATGGATTTGTTTCTTCGGAATCGATTCCCATATTCAGTGGACTGCGCCCCAAGGATCGGCTTAGCGGCAGAGTCAGGAGGGACCTCTCCGCTGCTATCTTTTATGCCTCGGTTTTCGATGTCGCTTGTTGCTTTCGTGCTTTGAGTTGGTTTTGGGAATTGCTTGTTTTCCTTGAACGGTTTCGATGGTTTTCATTGTTTTCGTTCATAGACTCGCACTTCTATTCCGAGAATGGAAAGAGAGGAAGAAGTATTAATCGAGCTGTTCGTGTGCAGGTGAACGAGCAGTAGGCGGCTTGCGAACGGAGTCGTGAAGCGCCTCTTTCCTTCTTCTTTCCAAAAATCTAAGTGAGTGGCTACCAACCCGATTAGCTAGCTTGCTTCCAGCTTCACTCCCTTGCCCCGATCAAACGATACCAAGTAATAATAAAAGAAACCAAGATAAAAGAATATAGACTTGGTTATATGCTTGTCAATAAACTTCGTGAACGGTTACTTACTTGCATGCTTGTTCGTTCAGAATATTTATCATACGCATAACTGTTCCTAGAGACTATACAAAATAAAGCATGCATTACTCGTGTTGCCTCAACTGCGTGAAGTGATAAATTAACTAAACATCGTGTGTTCGATCATGGACAACTTGTGCACAAGGATATAAGTTCTGCGGACGGTCGCTGGGGCACTGGCACCGATCCGACCTGGGCAGACTTCGTGTTTATAGTCAAATCGTGTGCGGACTGGATAACGTGCAACGCATCGTGTTTTATGAGCTCCTCGTGTTTTCTCGTTGCATGCTATTCATGTCCTTGACTAGTCCATATGGCATCAAGCCAATGATCCTCGTGTGTATATGCTTGCAACGCCCCGTGTGTTTATCGTGTGAATATGGCTTACAATGCATCGTGTGTGCATCGTGTATATTTAAACCTGTTGCATACTAACTTGTGTCTTTGTGGCAGGGAAGGCAAGGTAAGTATTGTGCAGGTAATTCAGACGGTCAGGTAAAATCCACCTAACGGTGGCACGTTCATTTCAGTAAATTCAATATGCTGCTTAACTGTAAATGAACTAAGGCAAGATAGAAACCAACCAAATATGCATGCTTCACTAAACAACGTGTTGATTGGTATAGTCAGGCTAGCTCGCCTTCACCAGCATGTTTCGATATGCTGACCCTCGTTGAAACAGGTTCTCCGCACCAAGGCGAACCGAGCGAGGAGCCGAAGTCGTCTACCCGATCCAGTCCAACTGTTGGCGCATCTTCACCGCGCCCCCGAAGCATTTTGGAGTCAGGAGCCTGCAACTCTTCATACACAAATGCAGCTCCGTGGCAAGGCGATCCTCCAGCCCGGAGGTCTATATGTTTTGAGTTTATAAAAGGATGTAATGTACAGGACTGCTATCTCATTTTGAGTCAACCCTTTTGTAAGCCGTTCGGCATATTAGCTGACTCGTTCAAGAGTTTGTAATAGATGTTCATTATCAATAAAGAGAACTTTTCTATGTTTCAAATTTGTGTTTCAATTTATCTGCGTACTCTGAGTATGTGCTTGCTATGCAAATCATTAAAAAAGCCTTGTGCGGGCGCAACTCCAGGCCCGCACGGCGGTCACGACTCGGGGGACGCCTCGGGGCGTGACAGTTGGGACTATGCCTGCTTTGCGGATCAAACCAGCATCTATCCAGAGACTGCACTCACCATAGAGGAGAAGCACCCAGACTAGCTCTACCTGCACTGCGACCAACTTATCCAGCAGTAGGAGCACAGCAGACAGGAGTTGGTGGAGTCAGACCACCAGCCCCAGGAGAAAACCAGCAGAGACCACCACTGGCCCCACAGGCAGCCCTATTTCAGCAGGCTCAGCAGCAGCAGAGAGGTCCAGCACAGGGGCGAGGGCAGGCATTCACTTTAGCTGTTGAGGAGGAGGCTACAGCAGGCGAGGTCATCGCAGGTACTATTTTAGTAGCTTCATTACCAGCTGTAGCATTATTTGATTCTGGAGCATCGCATTCATTTATAGCGGCTAGCTTTGTAGCCACCCATAGGGTAGCTACCGCACCCCTTCCGAAGATGAAGAGGATTCTTACGGGAGGTAGAATTATTCCGGTTAGTGACGTCTGTAGATCATGTTCTGTAGTCGTTTGTGGCCGAGAAATACGAGCTCAATTTCTGATATTTTCCATGCCGGATTATGATGTCGTACTTGGTATGGACTGGTTAAGTCAGTACCATGCGACTCTTGATTGCCGACTTGGGCGGGTTATATTTAGACCGCCAGGACACCCAGAATTTGAGTTCCTTCGAGGAGCAGTAGAGCAAGGAGTTCAGCCTACTCTTAGGGTATTATCTATAGAAGGGGAGACAGGTTACCCAAGAGTCATATCAGAATTTGTGGATGTATTTCCTGATGATCTTCCAGGTTTACCGCCTGATCGGGAAATAGAATTCACAATAGACTTAACTCCAGGAGCAGAGCCAATCACTTCATCAGTTTATCGGCTAGCACCTAAGGAGTTAGTGGAGTTGAAAGAACAGGTTGATGATCTTTTGGAGAAGGATTTCATTCGGCCCAGTGTTTCACCTTGGGGGGCACCCATATTATTTGTGCCGAAGAAGGATGGAACGGTACGGTTGTGCATTGATTACCGGGCACTAAATACTGTAACCATCAAGAACAGGTATCCCCTACCACGCATTGATGATCTATTCGATCAATTGAGTGGTATAAGGGTATTCTCGAATATTGACCTTAGATCCGGCTATCATCAGATCAAGGTGAGGAAGGAAGACATCCCGAAGACAGCTTTCAGGACAAAGTATGGGCATTATGAGTTCTTGGTGATGCCGTTTGGTTTAACCAACGCACCAGCAGTGTTTATGAGCTTAATAAACAGAGTCTTTTATCAGTTCTTGGATAAATTTGTAGTGGTGTTCATTGATGACATCCTCATATATTCCAAGAGCCCTGAAGAGCACGAGGAGCATCTCAGAATCGTGTTAGAGACCTTGAGGCAAGAGAAGTTATATGCCAAACTCAGTAAGTGTGAGTTCTGTATAGACAAAGTGCCTTTCTTGGGACACATCATATCAGGAGAAGGACTTTCTGTAGATCCAGAGAAAGTTGCGGCAATAGAGACTTGGCCTACACCCACATCAGTTGCAGAGGTGAGAAGTTTTCTCGGACTTGCGGGATATTACCGAAGGTTTGTAGAGAATTTTTCGAGGATTGCAGAACCGATGACGAAGCTGACACGGAAGGACCAGGAGTTTATATGGACAGAAGACTGCCAGAAGGCTTTTGAAGAACTGAAGAGAAGATTAACAACAGCACCTATCTTGACTCTTCTTTCAGGGTCAGAAGGTTTTGTTGTTTACAGTGATGCATCAGGCAGTGGACTAGGATGTGTTTTGATGCAACATGGCAAAGTCATTGCTTATGCGTCGAGACAGTTGAAGGTCCACGAGAATAACTACCCAACACATGATCTGGAGCTAGCAGCAGTTATATTTGCATTAAAGATATGGAGGCACTATCTTTATGGAGAGAGGGTAGAAATCTTTACTGATCACAAGAGTCTGAAGTATGTGTATACTCAGAAGGAGCTTAACATGAGACAGAGACGCTGGCTGGAACTGATGGTGGATTTTGACATCGATCTGCAGTATCATCCGGGAAAGGCGAATGTTGTTGCAGACGCACTCAGCAGGAAGCCTATGGCTTATTTCTTAACGATGCAGCCCGAGTTATTGAGAGATTTACAGGAGCTACAGATAGAGGTCGTCTTACCGGGACAGAATGGATTGATGGCTAATCTTGAGATTCAGTCATCACTCGTAGAGAAGATTAAAGAGGCATTGCCCACCGATACTAGATTCCGAAGACTCAAGGAGAGGACAAAAGCCGGCATGCAGACAGGACTTCGCATCCACGAAGACGGGCCATTGAGGTTTGGAAATCGCCTGTATGTTCCAAATGGAGAATTGAGACAGGAGTTAATGACCGAAGCACATAGCTCTATGTACTCTGTTCACCCAGGAGGCACCAAGATGTATCGTGACTTATGACAGCACTTTTGGTGGCATGGGATGAAGAGAGAGATAGCTCGCTTTGTAGCTAAATGTCTGGTATGTCAACAAGTGAAGGCGGAGCACTAGAGGACAGCAGGATTATTGCAACCACTTCCGATTCCAGAGTGGAAGTGGGAGCACATCACTATGGACTTCGTCACGTGTTTTCCCAAGAGTCCAAGTGGGAGAGATGCAGTGTGGGTAATAGTGGACCGACTCACCAAGGCAGCCCATTTTATACCTTTTAGAGTGGGTCAGTCTACAGAAGCTTTAGCTGATTTATATATGAGGCAGATCGTGAGATTGTACGGCATACCAGTCAGCATTGTATCGGACAGAGATTCGCGCTTCACATCGCACTTTTGGAGGAGCATGCAAGAGAGTCTTGGTACTCGTCTGAAGTTCAGTACATCTTACCACCCGCAGACAGATGGGCAGTCGGAGCGTACTATTCAGACCTTGGAGGACATGTTGAGGGCTTGCATGTTAGACTTTGGAGGATCATGGGAGGACCACCTATATCTTGTAGAGTTTTCTTACAACAATAGCTATCAAGCGAGTATTCAGATGGCTCCGTTTGAAGCATTATATGGGAGAAAATATAGGTCTCCTGTGTGTTGGAGTGACGTGGGAGAATGTCAGATTCTGGGACCCGAGTTGGTGGTCAACACCGTAGAGACAGTCAAGAAGATTCAGGGACACTTGCGAGCAGCGCAAGACAGGCAGAAGCAGTGGGCAGACCTTCATCGTCGACCCTTGGAGTTCAAAGAGGGCGATCACGTCTTCTTGAGGATATCACCGACCAGAAGCACCATCCGATTCGGAGGGCACGGCAAGTTGAGTCCAAGGTATATTGGACCATTTGACGTGCTCGAGAGAGTTAGAGAGGTGGCATATCGACTTGCGCTACCACCTTCACTGGAGGGAGTACATGACGTATTCCATGTGTCGTAGCTCAGACGATATATGGCAGACAGCAGTCATGTTCTCGACCATTCAGAGATCACCATTGGGCCGAGCTTGTCATACCAAGAGCAACCCGTGGGAATCCTTGATCATCGAGAGAAGGTATTGAGGAACCAGTCTATTCCCTTGGTTCGCGTAGCATGGAGGCATGGCGCGCTAGGAGAATCAACTTGGGAGCGCGAGGACGACATGCGCAAGCGTTTTCCGAACCTATTCGCAGACCAAGGTATGAATTTACATTGTTAATTTATATCTTATACCATCCTTGCATTCTATCGTGGCTTAATTTTAATTTCGAGGACGAAATTTTTACAAGTTGGGTAGAATGTAAAACCCCCTTCCTAGAAAAGCGTATATACCCTTTATTTATTAATTATTAAGTAAATTGTAGTAATTAGGTCCAAATAGGAGAAATAGATTTTTATAAATTTTATGTTAGGTGTTCGGGCACTTAGAGGACTTGTGGGACCATCAGAGAATTTTTAGAATTTATTCCATGTAGGAGACCCTTGAGCAGTTGCTAGCCTAACGATGTGCAATACCCTATTATATAAATTTTTCGTATGTGTGAATATATATATATATACAAATATATATGTATATATATATATATTTAAAGAAAGAAAGGAAAAGAAAAGAATTAAATAAGTATAAGAATAATAATAATACTAATAATATTGATATTATGCTTAGTATGCTTAAAGCTCTCAGGAGCTTTGCATTCCTTAGCAAAACTTTGCTAATTCTCTAGCAATTTGCCTCAGCCAACTTGCTAGCCTTCAGCCGTAGCATGACCCGCCCACTTCATTTAGCAATTTGCTGCAAAACCCGTTTTTTACCAGCGGCATACCCAGACCCGCCCCACTTCACGCGGCCTTGCCCGCGGATCCGCTCTTTCCACCCCCTATCTCTCCTAATATATATAGTATATATATATATATATATATATATATATATATATAATAGCTCTCTAAAATCCTAACCTAGAAACTCCAGACTTCCTCTTCCCATCTAGAGCCGTCACCGCAGTCAGAGAAGCCCCGCCAAGCCATCCAACCATCCCGTCGACGCCGACATCGCGAACTGCAGTTTCCCACTCGAGGCACCTTCGCTCCGGCGTATTTTTCCGTCGACTCGCTCGACCAAACGCCGTTCTATTTTCATAGGTATGATCTTCCCTTAACCCTCTCCAATACTTGTTTTATAGTCAACCTCGGATAACGTGTGCCCCTAGGTGAAAACAGCGCCCAAGTCAGCGCGAACAGACAGAATTCTGTAATCGCAGAATTCCAGAACGACCACCCATATTGCCGAGTTCGTATCTCCCACCACAGAGATCCGAATTTGGTGATTCTTTTTGATACCTGTAGATTACATGACCTAGTTTATTTTCTGTATAATAACTTTGGGCTATTAGTTGCTGTGGACAAAATGGTATTCGTCACAAAACTGCGCGCACCCACTTTTTCCGGTTTCTAAAAATTGGAGATCGGAGCGCTCCCCGCCAAACGGGACCGCCCCGCCGTGTGCCAAGTGCACCAAATGGTGCACGCAGCATAATCGGATACGTAAAAATTCGTGGGGACTGAATTGGACGCGTGTGCGCGCCGAAATCAGGCCGTATCCGCGAACACATTCCGTGTCGCCACTTTTGTAGGACTCGCGCGTATTTTATGCACGCTTGTCAGATTGGACGAAACTTGTGCCCCTGGAATCGTGGTAACACGCTGGTCCTGTGACCCAATTTTCACGCATTTCTGAGACGGTTGACCAGATCGCCAATTGGCGGGCCTCACAGTTGACTTTTTGGACCAAATTATGTTCGGCTCATCGGAATCCAAATTTGGACATACCGTTGGGATCGTATTGACATTTAGAGTTGTTTGACCCATAGTTTGTCCCATTTAGAGACTGTTACCCTCGGCACGCTTTTCGGTGCAAGGTGGGCCCACCTATGGAACCCGCTTTGGCCCAGAATTGACCTTTTTGCCCCTGTGTCCAAATTGGACGTAAGGACAGGCACTTCCAGCTATTTGACATCTTCTGAGACTGTTGGTGATATTTATTACAGCTTTCGGAGTAGTACCTACCGGATCCACCGATACCAGGACGACAGTTGATATTCAAACATCAGGCAAGTGTACCTTGCCAAACTCTACAGTATTGTTATATATTTCCCTTGCTTTATTATAGTGATGTGCATGCTCAACCTAGGACCGTGTGACGTACTTAGCGTCCGATTATCAGTCGGGTGCCGACACTGTACGCAGTGTTGGGTACGGTCATCTAGAGATGGACATTCGTGACACCTTATTTTCGTACTTGTCTTATCAAGTACCATATGACCCAGGACACTTGACACTATTCATGAGACAGGATTTTTTCGAGATATTCGTGGTGATTCTGTATAGGATACAGGACATGGACATTATACTCTTAGATACTTTATGACTTGTTGCATTAGCTATGATCGCGCTTGACATGGGCATGAGACGTTATGGTCATGATATGCGTGGTTACATTGGGTGGGGAGAGACACACAGGCTACAGGCTGTATCATATATCTATCTACTACTATTGTGAGGCCTCAGACTCTCGTAGCAGAGCTAGGCACATTACGTGTTTATTACCGCTACCGGCTCCCCGACACAGAGCTTGTAGTGGCTTCAGCCTGAGTTTGAGTGCTGCTCTCATCTTGCATTTTCACATAGATGGTTACTTACTTGCCCTATTTATTCATTATTTGCTGCACTGTATTTATTTTGGCATGAGCTTTCTTGTACCTTGCTATGTCCCCTGAGGACCTGGATCCGGATATTTGTCCCCAGATTTTACAGACGAGGCTTATCCCGAGGTTTACAGGACCGGAGCAGGAGCTGATCCAGGAGCTGTACCACCACCCGAGGACGAGGTCTTAGCTGAAAATTTCTCTTGAGCAACCATGTTCATGCTCAATTTTTATTATTTATTTCAGTCATTTACTTTCTGGTCTGTTGAACCATTGTACTAGATATTTATCGGGTTGTTCCCCGAAGCACTCTGTGAGACTTGCTGATGATTTACATTCCTTATTTATTCTGTGGATCATATTTTATATCTTGTGTGGATGAGATTAGTTGTGCCATGATTGTCGTAGACTTATTTTACAGCTTAAGTATACCCTGATGGATCCATTATATTGAGTTGGTCCATCGGTGCGTACTGCTGGCCATTGCCACGTGTCTAGTCCCACGGTATTTTGGGACTGGGGCGTGACACAGAGACCGGAGAGTTACCTTGGGAGGCCGGGAGTTGAGTGTGTGCCTACTCGTAATGCCACTTCCGAGCTACAACATTGTACTCGGGATGGATTGGTTGAGTATGCATTGTGCTAGTATAGATTATCGTGGAGGCAGAGTTTTGTTTAGTCCGTCGGGTGAGCCAGAGTTTCAGTTTGCCAGAGGAGCAGCGTAGCAGACCGAGGGAGTCTTCTGCGGAGCCCTGGTGGTAGAGCCGAGGTTGCTACATCCACTGATAGAGGAGTACATGGATGTCTTTCCGGAGGAGTTGCCAGGGTTACCTCCGGACAGAGATGTGGAGTTCTCTATAGACTTGGTGCCAGGTACAGAGCCGATATCCCAGCACGTCTATAGAGTCAGCAACAGTGAGCTGATAGAGTTGAAGAAGCAGGTGGATGAGCTTCAGGACAAGGGATTTATCAGATCTATTTCTTCCCCGTGGGGTGCTCCGGTACTTTTTGTGCCGAAGAAGGATGGGTCGATACTGATGTGTATCGACTACAGGGCTCTGAACAACTTCACAATCAAGAACAAGTATCCGCTGTCGCGTATTGATGATCTTTTTGACCAGTTGAGCGGAGCGAGGGTGTTTTCCAGGATTGATCTGAGGACAGGCTACCACCAGGTGAAGGTCAGGAAGGAGGATATTCCGAAGACAGCTTTTCGGACCAGATATGGACAGTATGAGTTCATGGTGATGCCGTTTGGGTTGACTAATGCCCCGGCAGTGTTCATGAATCTAATGAACAAGGTGTTCCATCAACATCTGGACAGCTTTTTTGTGGTGTTTATAGATGATATCTTGGTGTATTCGAAGACCCCAGAGGAGCATGAGGAGCATCTGAGGATAGTGTTGGAGACTCTCAGGAAGGAGAAGCTTTATGGAAAGCTTTCGAAGTACGAGTTCTTCCTTGACAATGTGGAATTCCTTGGTCATGTGGTGACTGGAGAGGGTATCTCGGTGGATCCGAGAAAGATCATGGCAGTTGAGGCATGGAGTGCTCCGAGTTCAGTAGCCGAGGTCAGGAGTTTCCTGGGACTGGCAGGCTACTACAGGAGATTTGTTCAGGATTTTTCCCGGAATGCAGAGCCGTTGTCCAGGCTGACTCGGAAGGACGTGGAGTTTGTTTGGTCAGAGGAGTGCCAGATCGCCTTTGATGAGCTGAAGAGGAGGTTGACGACAGCTCCAGTATTGACGTTGCCATCAGGTTCTGGATGATTCACTATCTATAGTGATGCATCGGGGAAGGGACTGGGTTGTGTGTTGCAGCAGAATGAGAGGGTGATTGCCTATGCTTCCAGGCAATTATTGTCACGCCCCAATCTCCCGCAAGCCCAATAGTCCCCGCTGAACGTGAAATCACCACGTTGCAGCTCTCCCGCGGGACAATTGTTCTCTTCGGGACGTGATGCCGTACGAGCCTGGAGTTGCGCTCGTACAAGGCAATGTTGTTAAACACCAAAGTTATCATCGAAACAACCAAGTTACAGTGGAAGTCATTTTGTGTACAAGCACACATCAGAGTATACGCAGCGAAGCTCTCGATAGGGTCCAAAATAGAATGCCCCGAAGGCAATGCCACAAAGGCGATGCCATGGAGACGATGAAATGCTCTTGCTCTTTTCTCTAGCCCACAAAGGTACTTACAGTTCATACATCATGTCTCGTATATCCAAGCAGCGCCACTGCGCCTGTGTACCTGAAATAATGCCTACAAACATGGGTCAGTACACAACCGTACTGGTGAGCGGGGTAACCCACTCGTCTAAACCGCCACTAAGTAAAAATAGTGAATGCAAACAGTTATATGGTGATCTTTCTAGTTTGAATCCTAGATTCGTTTTATGGCATATGGATGACATGTTAAGGAAAGCTGTAAAGCAGTTTAAGCATGCAAGCATTCAACTCAAACCAATCGACAAGCATTTATATATATATCCAATCCGAAGTAGACTAGCACGCAACCCGTCTTACTCAATGCCATCGTTCGCACGATAGCATATCGAACCATTCCCAAGCCTCAAATATCCATCCTCAACCAAAGTTTATATTCCAATCTCGAGTGCACACTCTTGCCGAGGCAAGGTGGCCGCGCCTACACGAAAGCCAAACCAACAAAAGAAAAGCAAGCCAACTCTTATCTATATGAAGTCACTAGCAAAGCCATAAAGTACATATTCCAAGCATTAACGGCGCACACTATCAGCCCGGGATGCAAGCCCCGCTGGAGGTCCCATAATGCATCGTGACTAGCACGAATCAATATTTCCCTCCGGATCGATACGGTCCCAGTGCCCCGGAATGCCGTTTTGAGGAAATGTCAAACCCTGTGTACACAGGTTGTCCGTGACATACAGAAAGTAGGTATGACGAGAGGATCGAATATTCTCGCCCCACCAAGCGATCCTAGACTCGTTCAACCGAATATCCAACCAAAGCATCCATAACCATTCTTCCAACATATCCAACCAAGGAGTCCAAATCTCGACCTCAACATATATAGCCCAAGGCACCAAAATACCCATAGGCACAATCTCTCAAGTTGTGCCCAAGTTATTCCCATATTCCCATTGCCGCTTTACATCAATGTATTTATAAACTTGGTGCAACACCCATGCTTAAAGCAATCCCATGGCCCAATGCCATTTCAGTGGCACAATGCCCCATTCGAGGCACGATGCCCCATCAAGCGACACAACACCCTCGCCGATGCAGTTGTTCGGTTTCGAACCACAACTGCTCGCTTTGCAAGACAAAGCGACCAAGTGATACTCGTGCACGAATGCACGCTCGCTCGCCCGAATTCCCGATATTCCCGATATTCCTATTTGCCTCAAATGTATCATTCCAACTCGTCCAAGCATAATCCCAAGTATCCAACCGACTGCCTCAAATGCATAATCCAACTATCGCTCCAACTATCCAACGCATAAATCATTTCAAGCCAAAATCCTACCAAGCCAACGACGTACACTCTATGCAAGCCTCAGTGTAGTATTTTCCAATTTTTTAGCCCAAGTGTTCAAGCCTTTTACGTGTTTCCATATTATTAGACATGAAGGAGTAGAGGAGAAGGAAAAGAGCCCACTCACAATGTTTGATCCCGTTAGGCATCCTGTCCTGCCGATACGGCCAATCCCTTGAACCCGTGGTCCGATGCAAGCGCGATCTGCTCAACTGGTATGACCGTGCGAGCAGGCCGTGCTCTCCAAATTATCCGACCGATCGGATTAAGGAAGACGGCATTATCGCTTCCATCCAGCTATCTCAGTATTGTTCTGAACGAACACCTGATTTTCATCGAACCCGCTAGCCATCTGCACATTGAAACCAACTCGATTAATCCTTTTTCCCAAAATCCAATATTTTAAATGTAACCAGCATTTGATTTATTCAATCCGACTCAGCGTAACGATCCGAGCGGTTGCGGGGCGTTACATAATATACCACTTAGAATCAGGTTCGTCCATGAACCGTGCTGGTACTCATTCCTATCACATGCCACAATCCAATTTCCA
The DNA here is from genome assembly GCA_036927795.1 of Iris macrosiphon. Classification (NCBI taxonomy): domain Eukaryota; kingdom Viridiplantae; phylum Streptophyta; class Magnoliopsida; order Asparagales; family Iridaceae; genus Iris; species Iris macrosiphon. The sequence goes on from JAYESA010000001.1 coordinate 171,123,104, forward strand.
AGATCTGCTCTAGGCGACTCACATATTCACGATTTCCTACATCCTCCTTGCAGCTCAATACTAATTCTTCGTATCGCTTAGTTTTGGATCGTATACATATTTAAGGCGTCCCTAAAATACATGTATTTCAGTCGAGCTTTGCGATAGCAAATTTGAACAAGTTACAAGGGTATCTTTATGTTCGAGGCGTCCATTTGCTTTACTTCCAATTGAATCAATCCCGATTTCCATTCCAACATTTTTGATTGAGCACTATTCTCAAATATGATAATTTCCCACCGACTCAATCAGTTCGTGTTCCAACTCAATCCATGCAACTATTTCTGAAATCCGTACTAGCAACATCTCCAAATATTATCTCGTGCACCGAACGATCATCTCAACTGATCTACCCCAGCTATGCGACTTACCCAAATATCAAACTTGCTTAGATCAGCTCAGTCCAACACCTTTTCCTCAATCTCAATACATCGCTGGGTGAACATCTATATTGAGGTTCGTGTGATTCACGAAGATCTCGCCGCCACGCCAAAGGGATTGTGTCGCCACGATTTCAACGTGGACACACTCGCCACAATTCTTAGGTTGCGCATGGAATAGTTCTTCGCGCTGCTTCCACTGCCTCGAAACATAGAATATCACCTTTGCCTTCCGAACGAGCACGCTTCCCAGACTAAGTTCCGAGACATCTTGTAAATCTGAGATAAATCTGTTCCTTCCAGTATTCGCAAGGATTTGATTCAAATGAGCCGTTGCTTTAACTTCACGAGCTAGTTTCACAGTCGTCAATTTATATGAATGATATTCCCTTCCAGGGCACGATGAGTCAGAGGCGATGCCATCGATAAAAATCTGCGACTCTGAATCTCATTAGTCGACTAGGCTACTTCCACCATCGCTTCGATCTTCCGGCTGCATCTTCAGCTGAAGACTATTCCAAGGGTCTCTCAAATCCAACACTCAGTCAATAAGCCAAATATCATTGCTCACATCTGCCCTCGATGCATTCCCAAATACGCCGCTTCAAGGGTCGTTCTATGGGTTTACCATATTCATATCCGATTCGACGGGCAAGGTCGCTTAGGGTCAGCTGTCCCGAAGCTACGCTCGATAATTGTAATCATCACGATGGACAGTTACTATAAACCATGCTATATCTCATCTGTAAATCCGAATCAAAATCCAACCATCCATCCGAGCGAACTCCCGAATCCGAGCAATGCGCTCGTTGAAACCGTCTACCATCAATCCGTCGTTCTGCCCTGAATCCATCAAATTTCCAAATTGCATGTTCGATTCTCGCACTACAAATTGCAATGATTCTCAAAACCAAAGACTTGCTCCAATTCTTATCCATTTGCCGCATTCCACAATGCACGTCCAACTTACTCGAGCAGCACAGTGATTTATTCCGACGTTGCTCCCACATTTAGCTATCTTTAAAAGTTTGTCTGCCATAATCTTTTGCCTTCTGTTGTTGCCACAATCCGTCCACGTCTTCCGGAGAATTCGTCTACCATTGTTGCACCATTTTGCCCAAAATTCCATTTTCGCTAAACCTGAGTCGACTTCTCGAGCAGCAATTTCCAAAATTTTTCAAGTTTGTGTGAATCCATCGCATTGCCCCTCCAAACCAAATCGTGTTTCATTACTCAACCAACAGCTCCAATGTGTTGCCCAAAATTATAGTCCGTGCTCGCTATTATTCGATTCACCCCTCGCTCGTTCAAGCGTATCCCAACTGTTTACTCCGAACTCGTCCATCTCTTAAGTCCAACGATACTTTCATTTGTATCAGTCCGTTCTCGATATGCTCAACTCAATATTCGCTTGCTCTATTTTCATTCTTCCCAACTCAACCGACTTGCACCCACCAACTTGTATTCCCGTTATCCGAGTCCGTTCAGGCAATTCTCATTGATGTCCAACCAAAAATATTTTCAATGCCTTGCTCAATATGTGGTATCCCATATACCACTCTGAATCAATTCGCTACTCGCATTACGATTTCTTTCCACTTATCCAAAATCCGTTCGAACCATCCCTCATGCGTGATCATGCCTTTCCCAATTCGAGTTTGACACAAAACTCAAGCAGTGCGTGAATTATCCAACTATTTCCATAAATCTTGCGATGCGACTCGTGCTATGTTCCATTCTCGATGCTTCCAGCTATTCTCAAACCGATTGCTACTTTCGCTACACGAGCGACTCGTGCAACGATCTTTTCCAAGTATTCCAACCCAATACTCAATGGTTCCACACATTTGTTATACGAGCAACTTGTGCCAACTATTCTGATATTTCCGAGCTGAACTCAAACATGCCCAACCGATGCGCCACAGCCAAAATTCTAACTTCTATCCAACACAATCGCTAGACGAGCAACTCGTGCAATGATCCATTCCCATCGAATGTTCCTACTCAAAACATGCCACATAACCAAATCTCGTATGCCAACCAACTAGTCCATTGAGGCAATCAGAATCTCCCCGAACGACAAGACAAGCCAACCCAACGAAAGCCCACAAATTGTTGCACAAATACAACAACGCCAACCAACTTGCTGCACGAATGCAACAACGCCTAACGAGGCTAAGCGATCCTACGAAAACCAACCAAGGCAACACAACCAAGAATAACATGCAGCCAAAACCAGTAATAAATAGACTTATTGCATGAAACATCCGATGCGGCAATGAGTAGAGTCAAGAGCTAAACGATACGCGAAAGCTATTTAGAGTTTGTGATGAAGCGAAGGACCAAGTCCGAAGAAATGAACCGGGCGCTCTGATACCAATTTGTCACGTCCCAATCTCCCGCAAGCCCAATAGTCCCCGCTGAACGTGAAATCACCACGTTGCAGCTCTTCCGCGGGACAATCGTTCTCTTTGGGACGTGATCCCGTACGAGCCTGGAGTTGCGCTCGTACAAGGCGATGTTGTTAAACACCAAAGTTATCATCGAAATAACCAAGTTACAGTGGAAGTCATTTTGTGTACCAAGCACACATCAGAGTATACGCAGCGAAGCTCTCGATAGGGTCCAAAATAGAATGCCCCGAAGGCAATGCCACAAAGGCGATGCCACGGAGACGATGAAATGCTCTTGCTATTTTCTCTAGCCCACAAAGGTACTTACAGTTCATACATCATGCCTCGTATATCCAAGCAGCACCACTACGCCTGTGTACCTGAAATAATGCCCACAAATGTGGGTCAGTACACAACCGTACTGGTGAGCGGGGTAACCCACTCGTCTAAGCCGACACTAAGTAAAAATAGTGAATGCAAACAGTTATATGGTGATCTTTCTAGTTTGAATCCTAGATTCGTTTTATGGCATATGGATGACATGTTAAGGAAAGCTGTAAAGCAGTTTAAGCATGCAAGCATTCAACTCAAACCAATCGACAAGCATTTATATATATATCCAACCCAAAGTAGACTAGCACGCAACCCGTCTTACTCAATGCCATCGTTCGCACGATAGCATATCGAACCATTCCCAAGCCTTAAATATCCATCCTCAACCAAAGTTTATATTCCAATCTCGAGTGCACACTCTTGCCGAGGCAAGGTGGCCGCGCCTACACGAAAGCCAAACCAACAAAAGAAAAGAAAGCCAACTCTTATCTATATGAAGTCACTAGCAAAGCCATAAAGGACATATTTCAAGCATTAACGACGCGCCCTATCAGTCCGGGATGCAAGTCCCGCTGGAGGTCCCGCAATGCATCATGACTAGCACGAATCAATATTTCCCTCCGGATCGATACGGTCCCAGTGCCCCGGAATGCCGTTTCGAGGAAATGTCAAACCCTGTGTACACAGGTTGTCTGTGACATGCAGAAAGTAGGTATGACGAGAGGATCGAACATTCTTGCCCCACCAAGCGATCCTAGACTCGTTCAACCGAATATCCAACCAAAGCATCCATAACCATTCTTCCAACATATCCAACCAAGGAGTCTAAATCTCGACCTCAACATATATAGCCCAAGGCACCAAAATATCCATAGGCACAATCTCTCAAGTTGTGCCCAAGTTATGCCCATATTCCCATTGCCACTTTACATCAATATATTTATAAACTTGGTGCAACACCCATGCTCAAAGTAATCCCATGGCCCAATGTCGTTTCAGTGGCACAATGCCCCATTCGAGGTACGATGCCCCATCAAGCGACACAACACCCTCGCCAATGCAGTTGTTCGGTTTCGAACCACAACTGCTCGCTTTGCAAGACAAAGCGACCAAGTGATACTCGTGCACGGATGCACGCTCGCTCGCCCGAATTCCTGATATTCCTGATATTTCTATTTGCCTCAAATGTATCATTCCAACTCGTCCAAGCATAATCCCAAGTATCCAACCGACTGCCTCAAATGCATATCGCTCCAACTATCCAACGCGTAAATCATTTCAAGCCAAAATTGTCACGACCCGTACCCAGATATTCAGGTACCGGTTCGCGAGTACGTCCTGCCTACGCCGCAGTGTCAGCGGTAGTACGCTGTCTAGACCATATTCACAGGTAATTTAAAATCTAGCTCATTCACAAAATAAATAGGCAAGGATAATAACAGGAAATAGGAATGCTAAGATTTCATAAAACAAAATATGACATCCAAATTCATAGTTTAATTCAAAACCAGAAGATAAATCGGGGACAAACCCGAGTACTAAGCTGAAAGAAAAATACTAGCTAACTGGCTAACTACTCCTCAAAAGTAGTCTCCTGAGTAGGAAACGGCTCCTCAATAGTATTATCTGCTACGTCATATGGGCCATAAAAGGTGGGGGCATAATCCTCATCATCGCCTAATATCAACTAATCCAGTCAGGAAAGGAGCAAAGTACCAACACACAACAAAGCTTAAACTAAATAATTATGACAAGTAGTAAAAACTGACTAAGTATCATGATAAAAATATGCATAATAAGTAGTAAAATTAACTAGGGGTTAAATGCTATAAGCCAGAGGCATGAGTAAAACAGGATTATATTGAGACAAGAAAATGGAACTGCAACAAGATAAAGAAACTATGTGTGTGTGATTGTGTATTTAGAATACATAGTTGGCATATAGGGGTTATAAGGCTAATCCGGCACGTCATAGACGGTTATTAGTCAGGAATAATCGAGTATCCGGCTGAGGGTACAGTCGCGTACTCAACAGCTATCAGTCAGGACAGGGGGAAGGGTAAACTACATGCCTCCTAGTATTCTCCCGCCCGACATGAAAAGCAAAACCTGAAATCCAAATCCTAACACTAAGTGTAATCATCCAATGGTACTAGTAGAGCAAGGAACTAATTATCATAATATAAAGAATAAACTTGAAGTGCAGGTACTTGCCTGATGTTTGAATTCCAACTACTGTTCTGTTACTCGAGAAATTTCCAGAAATGTCTCCGGATGCTGAAATAAATATTACCATCATGCTCAGAAGATATCAATCATCTAGAAACGCCTGTCCTTGAGTCCAATTTGGACACAGGGGCAAAATGACCATTTCGGGTCAAAACGGGATCCGCATATGGGCCCGCTTTGCACCGAAAAATGTGTCAAGGTCAAAGGTCTCTAAATCTGTCCAACTTAGTGTCAACAAGTCAGAAACGCTGATACGAACCCAACGGAAATTTCAGAATTGGATTCCGATGAGCCGATCACAAAATCGCCCGTCGAGTGGGCCTATGGGGCCCACGACACGCGATTTCGTCAACGTTCTCAGAATCGAACCAAACTTGGGTCACAAGACCAGCGTATTGCTACGAGTCCGATGGCGCAAGTTTCGTTTCAATCCGATGAGTGTACACAAAGTTAGGGTACGTTCCAGAAAGTGTAGATACGGGACGGTGTCCGCGGATACGCATTGATTTCGGTGTACACGCACACCCGAATCGACGACGCGCACGTATCTGTGAAGACTGCGCGCGACCAAGTTGTCCCGTTTGGCGGGGCGTACCCAGTTCCGGGGTGAATCGGGGCGTTGTTTTCCTGTTTTTGGATCGCGATTCGCGATCACCACAGGACGCAATGCCCCGAGCTGGTTGCACGGGCACCGAGAGGGTCACGCAGGATTCGTGATGCAAAAGACAGAATCAGAAATGGGGTTACGAGCAGAGAGTTACGAGTACCTGAACAGGGCTCCAAAAATGGCATTTCTCGAGTCCGTGTCGTGTCTGACACGTGTCCTGTGTCCTGTGCCGTATCTGCGTCCACGGCGGCCCTAGGGTTGCTGCCGGAGGGGGTTGGTCCGCCGCCTGAGTCGCACAACGGGGCGGGCTGGACCGGAGGCTGTCGGGGGCCGGCGGAGCGGGGTATGCGCGGCTGTGGGAGGCAGAGGAGGAGGAGGAAGAGGATGAGGGGAGAGGGAAAGAGGCTTCGGCGGTTGCGGGCGACGTTCGCTGCGAGGGAGTGGAGGAGAGGGCAGGCCGGCGGAGGTCGACGCCGGAGCGAGTGGCCGGGGTTAGGGCTAGGGTAGATGAGGGAGGAGGAAGAAGAAAAGGAGAGGGTTTAAATAGGGGGAGGCGCGGGGGTGGCTGTAACACCCTGTTCCGCTCAAGCGGACTGCCGTCTCAATCGGCAATCATGCAGCTGTCCCGACCTGCCTTGCCTCGATCAAGAATCAAAGGATATCCAGACTTGTCCCTACAGAATCCGGCTTGGACTTTCAGAGGCTCGCTCAGACGTATCGCTCTACCGAGACGAATCATCGCTAAGGTAGGTGGCTACGGTGAACTTGTCTTTGCTTAGCTAGCACACATAAAATCTGGAATATTTATGCTAGTCGCTAGGTGATTCACCCCCTGCATGCTAATAAATCCAACGCACCTAGCTAAAGGAATAATCCCAACTTGTATTGCTTGCTAGAACATGGAAATGAATTACTGCTTATGTACAGACCCTCGCATGCTAAGTCCCTTAACGGTTTCATTCTCGGCTTACCTTTGGGTCCGAGCAAACGTGCCTGTTTATGTTCCTTAGAAACGCATGCTTGTCTGCTTAAATGTTACCGTATTTTCATGCAAATCCCGGAAGACTACTACGTAGTCGTTCCGTGCCTGAACGAACCTGCAAGTATCCGGGACCGTTAGGTCACCAAGGCAATTCCCGAACCAGGGAATTTGCACCCTGACTGAATAAATCACTGAATCACAGCTCGCGGAGCAAACTACTGAATCAACTGGCCTGGCAAGCCCTACTGAATCACTGAATCCTGCCTCAACAAGTTCTGTATATATACTGCATCGAACTTGTTCCTGTACCAGACCGAGACCCTGACCTGCATGTCGCGGACAACTCGAAAACGAGGTATAGTTCCACGGGCGGTCACCGGGGCACTGGGACCGTTCCGATCTGGATGGAACTGTACGATAGTCTACTGCATCTGGACAGGATGGTCTGCAACCACCACTGCATCTTTGTTGCTTACCATCCTCGTTCAAGACTATAACGAACTGCACGATAGTCTACTGCATCTGGACAGGATGGTCTGCAACCACCACTGCATCCTTATTGCTTTCCTTCCTTGTTCAAGACTATAACTGGTCCTTTATGGCTATGCCAGCGACTCCTGTTCATATAGATAAGTCATCCTCGCTTAGCGGCTATCCGCGTGCGAGTCACTGCATCGCATCAAGAACAACTAAACACCTGAACGATCATGTTAAACGACCCTCCTGTTTGCATATGCTTGCCTCCTGAATGCTTATACTTGCCCGTGCTTGAATTAACATGTTTGCCTCAATGTTTGCCTTGGACAGGGAAGGAGATGGTAAGTTGGTAAGTCTCGCCGTGTTTCCTCAAACATCACACGGCGCACTGCCCGACACGTTAGGCTATTCAATATCTGCATGGAACTGATCCTAAGGCAACTAGAAAGACAACTTAATAGTTGTGCACGGAACCTGTATTACGTGTTTGGATTTGTCGAGCGGGCGAGTAGCTTCCCCACCAGTGCATTCAATGTACTGATAATCCACCAGTTTGATATGCAGGGTGCGGGAGAACCTCGTGCGGTGCGGACGCCTCCTTCGTGCGTGCTAAGGCCAGGAGTTCTCTCTGAAGCCTTGCAACGGTGCGTCCGGTACTGAAGCACATATACAAGACATAAGTTGTGAACATCGCCTGACCATCGCCTGTACATTCATTCCACAGTTGTAGCCACTTGGCACGCTTTACTGTTTCAGAGAGAGGCTTGAGCGACTTATAATCTCGGCTATACGCCGCCTGTAATACATGTTTCATATCAATAAAGAGATTACTTTACTTGTTTCGATGCTTCCGCTATATTGTCGACTCAGTGAACCTGTTACCGATCGCTATGCGTTCCTAAACTCCGTTGCACTCGGACAATCTGTGCGACTCTGTGGATTAGAACTCTTGCCGCCAGCCAATGAACCATGGCCACGGGCGTGGATCACGCTCGTGCGGCATCACGCCCGGATAGGTTAAGCGATCGTTCCGCGGGAGCGCTGGCGAGGGTGATTCCCACCTAGCGGGAACGGTCGATTGCCTGCGGGAGATCGGGGCGTGACAGTGGCTGGCCGAAAAAAGCGGAGCGAGAGGATCGTGGCGCGGGGCTGACGCGGGCTCCGGCGACGTGGCCGCAGCCGCCGCCGGGGAAAACGGAGGGGACGCGGGTGGCGAAGGAAAGGGTCGTACGGGTCGGGTCCGAGCGGGTTCGGGTCTGGCCGACCCGACCTGACCCGACCCGCTAGCCATTGTGGGCTGGGACGCGGTTTGGGCCATGGTTTGGGCCAGGGTTAATTAAATAAATAATTAAATAAATAAATAATTAAATAAATAAATATTTTTAGATGATTAAAAATAGGTCTTCCAGAAAAATTACCCTAAGTCCAGTTTTTCATTTTACACACAAAAATATTATTTTCATAATATTTTAATATTATTTATTATCAATTAAAAATTATTTAATAATTAAAACCCTGATTTTAATTACAGAAAATTCCCAGAAAATTCCAGAAAATTGTGAAAAATCCAAATTTAAAATTCTTGAAAAATCAGGGGGTTTACAATCTTCCCAACTTATAAAAATTTTGTCCTCAAAATTTAAAAATAACAATGGCACGAAAAGATAGGTCGAGGGTTAAAATATACCTCAAGGTTCAAAAAGGTAGGGGTAGCGCTCCCTAATCTCGTCTTCCCGCTCCCAGGTGGATTCGCCGGGAGAATGATGCCTCCAAGCTATACGAACAAGGGGAATAACTTGATTCCTTAGAACTTTCTCCGTTCGGTCCAGTATCCCCACAGGTTGCTCTTGGTAAGTCAAGCTTGGTCCCACTTCGAGCTCTGAATGATCCAAAATATGACTTAGATCTGACACATATTTTCTCAGTTGCGACACGTGGAATACGTTATGGACCCCATCTAGAGAGGGTGGCAATGCCAGACGGTATGCCACTTCTCCGATTCTCTCCTGTATGCCAAACGGTCCAATAAATCTTGGGCTGAGTTTTTCGCTCCTTCCGAACCTAATGGTGCCACGTGTCGGAGAAATCTTCAAGAATACTAATTCTCCAACCTTTAATAAAGTCATAATCAAGTCTTAGTTCCAAAATCATAGTGTTAAATTAACTTGAATTTCATAAATTGATTACCTCAAATTCCAATGGTCTTCGATGACTATTTGCCCAATGTCGTTGCCTGTCTTGTGCCACCCGAAGTCTTTCCCTTATTTGTTTCACCTTCTCGATTGAATCGATCACTATCTCTGGTCCCAGTAAAGCTCTCTCTCCTACATCGTCCCATGATAGTGGGGTACGACATCTTCGTCCATATAAAGCCTCAAATGGAGTCATTTCAATACTTGCCTGGTAACTGTTATTATAAGAGAACTCCACAAGGTGTAGATAATCTTCCCACAATCCTCCAAAATCCAGAACACATGTACGGAGCATATCTTCAACTGTCTGAATTGTACGTTCAGATTGTCCATCGGTTTGGGGATGATAAGCTGTGCTGAATTTGAGTTGAGTCCCTAAGCTAGCTTGTAAGCTCTTCCAGAAGTGAGAGGTAAATCTTGAATCTCGGTCGGAGACAATACTTACTGGAATTCCATGCAATTTAACAATCTGACGAATATATATATCTGCCAACTTTTCCGTAGGTAGCCCTACTTTGAAGGGTAGAAAATGTACATACTTGGTCAGCCTATCCACTATCACCCAAATTGTATCCTTTCCACTAGGTGTCTTTGGAAGCCCAGAAACAAAATCCATGGTAATGTGTTCCCACTTCCACTCCGGAATGGGTAGTGGTTGAAGCAATCCCCCAGGTCTTTGTCTTTCAGCCTTGACTTGTTGGCACACTAAGCAACGAGATACGAACTTGGCTACTTCTCTTTTCATGCCATACCACCAAACATGCATCCTTAGGTCTTTGTACATTTTGTTGGCTCCTGGATGTATAGAGTATTGTGATCTGTGTGCCTCTTGCATAATTTCTTCTCTTATCTCTCCTTGAGGTACACATAATCTATCTCCATGTCTTAGTGATCCATCTTCATGAATTTTGAATTCCTCCAATAGTCCAGCTTGCACTTGGCCTCGAATGCTTCGTAGGCCTTCGTCTTGAAACTGAGTCTCCTTAATCTTATCCATTAAGATAGATTGGATCTTCAAATTCATCATCTGACCTTCTATTCCTGGAATAATTACCTCAATTCCCAAACTTTCCAAGTCCTCAAGCAAGTGTCGGTCCATCGTCAAGTACATTGCCATAGGATATCTGCTTAGAGCATCAGCAACTACGTTGGCCTTCCCCGGATGATATTGAAGGGTGATGTCAAAATCCTTCATTAATTCCAGCCACCTTCTTTGCCTCATGTTCAGCTTTTTTTTAGTAAAGATATATTTTAAACTTTTGTGATATGTAAAGATTTCTACCCTCTCTCCATAAAGATAATGCTTCCATAGCTTAAGGGCAAAGATAACAGCTGCTAATTCTAAGTCATGAGTTGGATAGTTCTTTCATGAGGTCGAAGCTGTCTAGAAGCATATGCTATTACTTTTTTGTTCTGCTCTAATACACAACCTAGACCTTTTCCAGAAGCATCACTGTATATAGCGAATCCTCCGGTTCCAGATGGTAAGGTCAGAATAGGGGCAGTAGTCAGCCTTTTCTTTAATTCTTCAAAAGCATGTTGACATTCATTAGTCCATATAAATTCTTCATTCTTCTTTGTTAATTTTGTCATTGGTTCAGCAATTCTAGCAAAGTCCTTCACAAACTTTCGATAATAGCCAGCTAGTCCCAGGAAACTTCTAATTTCTGCTACAGAGTCTGGAGTGGGCCACGATTCTACTGCTGCTACCTTCTTAGGATCTACTGATATGCCATCTCCAGTTACAACATGTCCCAAAAATTCTACTTTGTCTAGGAAGAATGCACATTTAGATAGTTTTCCATAAAGTTTTTCCTTCCTTAGTGTCTCCAATACTAGCCTCAATTGTTCTTCATGTTCTTCTGGAGTCTTGGAATAAATTAAAATATCATCAATGAAAACTACCACAAATTTGTCTAGATATTGTTGGAAGACTCTGTTCATTAAATTCATAAATACTGCTGGAGCATTAGTTAACCCGAACGGTATCACTAAGAATTCGTAGTGTCCGTTCCGGGTATTGAAAGCAGTTTTAGGGATGTCTTCCTTCCTCACCCTTACTTGATGGTAACCAGACCTCAAGTCAATCTTTGAAAATACCCGAGCTCCACTTAATTGATCAAATAAATCATCTATCCTTGGTAGGGGATACTTATTCTTGATTGTTAAAGCATTCAAAGCCCTGTAATCAATACACATTCGAGATGTTCTGTCTTTCTTTGGCACGAATAATACTGGAGCTTCCCAGGGCGAAACACTAGACCTAATGAAGCATTTGTCTTCTAACTCTTTTATCTGCTCATTTAATTCTACTATCTCTTTCTTGTTGATTCTATATAGATTTTGAGATACTGGTGCTGCCCCTGGCACTAAGTCAATAGAGAATTCAACTTCTCGGTCTGGGGGTAATCCTGGGAGATCCTCAGGGAAGACATCAAGATATTCAGAAATGATAGGTAGTGGCAAATCTTCTGGTACTAGGGCTCCACAAATTTGGTTACTACCCAATTCTCTAGAACCTCTAGCGAATTCAAATTCTGGCTTGTCAGGGGGCCTAAAAATTACGCTACCCCTGTGACAATCTATAGTGGCATGATGCTGACTCAACTAATCCATACCCAGGATAATGTCGAAACTGGGAATTGGCATTACGAGTAGCCCAGCATATAAATCTCTCCCACATAGTATAATAGGATAATTGTTAGATGCATCACTGACCGGGATAATTCCACCACCGGTAATGATCTTATAACAATTCCTAAGAGGTTCTGTGACTAAGCTATGCTTCATAAGAAAATCTACGGACATGAATGAATGTGACGCTCCAGAATCAAATAAAGTAATGGCTGGTACTGAATTTATAAGTACAGAACCTGTTATCACATCTGCTGTGGCTTCAGCTTTCTCTAGATTCATTGTAAAAGCACGGCCTTGTTGAGGTGCACCCCTCTGTTGCTGATGCTGGTGCTGAGCAAAGCGTTGTTGTTGAGTTGGGAGTGGGGGTCCGCTCTGCTGCGCTGCTGGGGGCCTGGCCTAAACTGAAACTTTTTGTGCAGCTGTGCGTCCTTGAGCAGCAGGACAGTCCCTCATTTGATGTACTGCTGATCCACAATATAGGCAGGCACCTAGCCTCTTTCTACAAACTTGCCAAATGTGACCTTGTTTATGACAAAAGCTACAAGTGAGAGCTTGTTGGTTTTGTCCTTGAGTTTGGTGTTGAGGTGCTGTGGCTCGAGGGAGAGGACGTTGGGTTTGTTGCGGGGCCCTCTGCTGTAGTTGTGGTTGGAATGGGCGTTTGTGGGGTCCCATACTTCCAGCATCTCTTTCCCGCTTTAGTCTAGGTCCCATGTCTCTTTCAACACCTTGTGCCACGCTCAAGATTTTTTCGTATGTACGAGCTCGGCTAGTGGTGACAGCAAGGCGAATATCAGGAGACAACCCCTTCTTAAATCTACGGGCTCTATCTTCAGGGGTACAAACCATATATTCTGCAAAGTGGCTCAGTCTACTAAATTCAGCAGTGTACTCGTCAACAGAAAGATTACCTTGTTCCAGCCTCTCGAATTGACTTTCGAGAGCTTCCCGAGCCACTTCGGGATAGAACTTCTTCTTGAACAGCCTCTTGAAATCCTCCCAAGTGAGCTCAGGAGCAGATAACTGAGGTTCATCTCTGAACCAAGTCCGAGCTATGTCTGTCACGCCCCGATCTCCCGCAGGCAAATCGGCCATTCCCGCTAGGCGGGAATCACCCTCGCCAGCGCTCCCGCGGAACGATCGCTTGACCCATCCGGGCGTGATGCCGCACGAGCGTGAACTGCGCCCGTGCAAGGCCGTGATTCCTTGGCTGGCGGTAAGAGTTCTAAGCCACAGAGTCGCACAGATTGTCCGAGTGCAGCGGAGTCATGAACGCATAGCGATTCGGTAACAAGTTCTCTGAGTTGACAAATATAGCGGAAGCATTGAAACACAAGTTTGAAGTAAAGCAAGCTCTTTTTATTGATATAAACATGTGTTACATGCGGCGTATAGCCGAGATTACAATTCGCTCAAGCCTCTCTCTGCAACAGTAAAAGCGTGCCAAGTGGCTACAATTATGGAATGATTGTAGAGGCGATATTCAGGCGATGTTCACAACTTATGTCTTGTATATGTACTTTAGTCCCGGATGCACCGTTGTTTCGGAGTGATGTACACGCCTTAGCACGCACGTTGGAGGCGTCCGCACCGAACGAGGTTCTCCCGCACCCTGCATACAAACTGGTGGATTATCAGTACATTGAATGCACTGGTGGGGAAGCTACTCGCCCGCTCGACAAATCCAAACACGTAATACAGGTTCCGTGCACAACTATTAAGTTGTCTTTCTAGTTGTCTTAGGATCAGTTTCATGCAAACATTGAATAGCCTAACGTATCGGGCAGTGCGCCGTGCGATGTTTGAGGAAACACGACGAGACTTACCAACTTACCATCTCCTTCCCTGTCCAAGGCAAACATGTTAATTCAAGCACGGCAAGTATAAGCATTCAAGAGGCATAGCATATGCAAACATGAGGGTCGTTATTTTTAGATCGTTCAGGTGTTTAGTTCATTGATGCTATGCAATGACTCGCACGCGGATAGCCGCTAAGCGAGGATGACTTATCTATATGAACAGAAGTCGCTGGCATAGCCATAAAGGACAGTTATAGTCTCAGGGCGAAGCGACATATAACGCGGGTGGTGAGCCCCGTCGCATATGTAGTGCCCCGTTCCCCCTATTCGGGGAGCGCGGCTAAGAAATACAAGACGATATCGTTCGACCGGGATAGATTGAATTAAGAACTCGTCCTCGTTATGGATTTGTTTCTTCGGAATCGATTCCCATATTCAGTGGACCGTGCCTCCGGGATCGACTTAGCGGCAGAGTCAGGAGGGACCTCTCCGCTGCATTCTTTGTTGCCTAGTTTTCGCTGTCGCTTGTTGCTTTCGTGCCTTGAGTTGGTTTTCAGATTTGCTTGGGTTTTCTTGAACGATTTCGATGGATTTCATTGCTTTCGTTCTTAGGACTGCACTTCAATTCCGATAATGGAAAGAGAGGAAGAAGTACTGATCAGCTGTTCGTGTCAATACAGGTGATCCAGCAGTAGGCGTCGCTCAAGCGGACTCCTAAATCACTTCCTTCCTTCCTTCTTCCAACCACTAAAGTGAGTGGCTACCAACCCGATTAGCTAGCCCTTCTTGCTAGTCTTCACATCTAAATCTTGTGTTCGTGCTTGCCCCGATCAAACGATACCAAGTAATAACTAAAAGACTACAATATAACAAGGGAATAGACTTGAGTTATATTATGCTTGTCAAATAAAACTTGGGAACGATTATTTATTTACATGCTTGCTCGTTTGGAACATTCTTCACATGCATAAATACAAGTTAGAATACATATTTCTTCTTAAATTTGTGCTATGGATAGAACTCTTCTTGAATGCCATAAACTGAACAGGTAGGCTATGCAAAAGTAAATCTTGCCCTGTTACTGCCCTGCTCCTGATATATCCTGTTTTGCCCCGATTGCTAACTTAGTGTACTGCGTTGATCACAGACAACTTGTGCACAAGGTCTTAGTTCCTACGGACGGTCGCTGGGGCACCGGTACCGATCCGATCCGGACGAAACTCATGATAGTCGCCTGCTATAGGACGGAATGCCTTGGGATGTCCTGATCTATGCGTCGTACGGCACTCCGTACCGAGACTAGCCCGTCCATTATGGCAACGTGCCAGTGATCCCTCTTGTATATTTAAACCTGTTGCTACTAACTTGTGTCTTCTTGACAGAGAAGGCGAGGTAAGTAATTCTCGGTAAGTATATACAGGTGGTTCAGACGAACAGGTAAATGTCACCGAACGGTGACGGGTTATTTCAGTAATTCTATATCTATGTCTTATTGTAAAATGAACTAAGGCAAGATAGAAACCCACAATATATATGCATGCTTCATTAAAACAACGTGTTGATTGGTAAAGTTGGGTTAGCTTGCCTTCACCAGTACGTTTCGATGTACTGACCCTCGTTGAAACAGGTTCCCCGCGCTAGGAAGAACCAAGCGAGTAGCAGGAGACAAACCCCCAATCCAATCCAGCTGTAGGCACTCCTCGACCGTGCCACCTTTTGTAGCATAAGAAGAAGAAGCCTTTTGAAGAAGAAGCTAGCCACCATGCAACCATGCAGCTTCGTGGCAAGGCAGTCGTTCCGACCCAAGGTCTCATATTTTGAGTTGTAGTAAAGGATGTAATATACAGGACTGCTATCTCATTTTGTGTCAACACTTTTGTAAGCCCAGAGAGGCAATCCTTATGACTCAGTTCAAGAAGTTTGTAATAGATGTTCATATTATCAATAAAAGAGAACTTTTTCATGCTTCAATCTGCGTTCAATTATCTGCGTACTCTGAATATGTGCTCGCTATGCGAAACAAAAATACTTAGCCTTGTGCGGAGCGCAACCTAGGCCCGCACGGCGGTCACGCCCGGGGGACGACTAACGATTCCACGGAATCGGGACGTGTCATGTTGGTATCAGAGCACAGCTTCAAAGTTCCTTTGATTCATGAACTGGAAAAGTTCCCTTAGAGATAACTCGCCTATGCGAACTCCTGAACTCGTTAAGGCCAAAATGAGATACGTTCATGCAATAAGTCCATAATACATTATGATCCTGATCTAAATTACCTCTTTTCAAGGAATGACGCAAGCGCTGCCATCAGCGCTAGCGCCAGGCGAGACTCGGACTCAGGAGAGCAGCTCCGGAACATCAGGAAGCTCTCGGAGCCAACGGGGCATGTCTCAAACAGATTCGATTCAACAAGTGGTACAAATGTTAACCGAGCAACGACAGAGGGATGATGCCCGCCAAGCCAAGTTCGAGAGCAATCTGGAGGCTCGACTCTCAGTCCAACAAAAGCAGGTAGATACCCTGCAGCAGCTTGTTCAGGCCCTGGCCTCCAACCATTCTGCCGCGACCACAGCTACGCCAGTGGAGCAGCCAGTACTTGAAGTCGAGACACCGCTAGTGCCAAGGACGAGGGAAGTAACTACCTTCTCCTTTGGCAACTTCAAGAAGGTCTGCAATACGCCATTTGATGGGACTGAGGACCCGATCGTGGCCCTAGATTGGCTTGCCGAGCTTGAAGATCATTTTTCTCTCCTGGAGGTGCCGGAAGACAAGCGCGTCACCTGTGCCCAACTACTGCTTTGCCTCAATGCGCACGACTGGTGGGACATGCATCGACGATCTCTTCAACTTGGCCATGGAGAGGAGGCGATCGCGTGGGTGACTTTTCGTGCCGCATTTGAGGAGGAGTTTATACCCCCGTCGACGTCAATGGGAAAATGAGTTCGTTCAGCTCCGGCAGGACAGTATGACGGTGAAGCAATACTCGGCAGAATTCAACAAACTGGCCAAATTTGCTACCGCTTACCTACCGGATGCAGCGAGTCGTGCCAGACGATTCGAAGGAGGGCTACGTCCTGGCATCCACGGGCACGTATCCGTTCCACAGTATCAGACGATGAGGGAAGTCTTAAACCATGCCCTTTCGCTCGAACCGCAGTATCCTCACGTTGCTGCCGGCGCTGTGCAAACTTCTAATCACAAACGCCAAGGCAACGATAGAGGAAACAACGCTACAAAGCGTCTAAATAACGGCGGTAAATAGCGTGGAGACACCAACAAGACCTGCAACTTTTACAGGAAGCCAGGGCATATCGAAAAATATTGTCGCCGCAAGCTAGGGACTTGCCTCCGTTGCGGCGATCCAACCCATCAAATTAGCAGCTGTCCGCTCTCCCCACCAAAACAGCAGAATCAGACACCGGCGACTCAGAAAAATAGAGCGGTGCCTCAGCAAGGGCGTAATCAAGCTCAAGGCCGGGTCTATACCATGACACGGGAAGAAGCTCTAGCTTCGGATACCGTCGTGTCAGGTACTTTGCTTTTCAATAATATACCTGCTCGTGTTCTATTTGATTCAGGTGCAACGCATAGTTTTATTTCCACAAATTTTGCCGTGGAGAACAATGTAAAAATGACTCCGTTGCACTTAGATTTAAATGTTAGCACCCCCTCTGGTACGAAAATACCTGTTCGTTCAGTATGCCTAGGCGGTTACATTTGTATTGGGGAGAAGAAGCTGTCGCTCAATGTCTTAGTTCTAGATGTTAGGGACTATGATATCATCTTGGGAATGGACTGGCTAGGCGCATGCGCGACAACTATTGAGTGTGCAGAGAAGCGAGTCATTTTCCGTCTGCCCGGAGAAGCCGTGTTCTGTTACACCAGTAGTCCAGCGAACGATGCGACCAAGGCCTGCATGGTGATTTCGGCAAAATCTGCTTGGCGAATGCTCTACACAGGCTGCGAGGGATTTTTAGCATCAGTTCGGGACACGCGGCAGGACTACGCAAACGTCGAGCCTGATTCCGTTGAGGCGGAGTTCCCCGACGTGTTTCCGAGCGAACTATCCGGCATGCCGCCAGACCGAAAGATTGAATTCACTATCGACACATTTCCAAATACACAGCCTATCTCAAAACCTCCGTACAGAATGGCTCCTGCTGAACTGAGTGAATTAAAATATCAGCTCCAAGAATTACTTGAGCGTAGGTTTATCCGTCCGAGCGTGTCTCCTTGGGGCGTGCCTGTGCTCTTCGTGAAGAAGAAGGACGGAACTCTACGCCTCTGCATCGACTACAGAGAATTAAACAAAGTCACGATCAGAAACAAGTATCCTCTGCCACGAATTGATGACTTGTTCGATCAACTACAGGGCGCAGCAGTATTTTCAAAAATTGATCTTCGCTCGGGTTATCACCAGCTGAAGATTAGGCCGGAGGATACCCACAAAACTGCTTTCCGAACCCGGTACGGTCATTACGAATTTTTCGTGATGCCGTTCGGACTGATGAATGCGCCTGCGGCATTCATGGACGTTATGAATCGAGTATTTCGGCCTTTCATCGATAAATTTGTGGTGGTTTTTATCGATGACATCTTGGTGTACTCGAAGACTAGGGATGAGCACGCAGGACACCTGCGGATGGTGCTGTAAACCCTTCGAGACAACAAGTTGTACGCCAAATTGAGTAAATATGAGTTTTGGCTAGACAATATATCCTTTCTGGGCCATGTTATCTCGTCTCAAGGCATCTCAGTTGACCCAAAGAAGGTGGAAGCCATTACACAGTGGAAACATCCGGAATCAGCTAGCGATATCCGAAGTTTTCTTGGACTGGCAGGGTACTACCGTAGGTTTATACAGAACTTTGCTAGAATTGCTTCACCCTTGACTCAGCTCACACGGAAGGGTGCAAAGTTTACTTGGACGGACGACTGTGAAGCTTCGTTTACGGAGTTAAAGCAGCGCCTCGTCTCCGCCCCGGTCCTTACTTTGCCAAACGGACCAGATGACTTCAAAATATATAGCGATGCATCAGGAAGGGGACTAGGATGTATCCTGATACAACGGGATAAAGTGATAGCCTATGCGTCTAGACAGCTAAAGCCTCACGAGCAGAACTACCCAACGCATGACCTTGAGCTTGCCGCGGTAGTGTTTGCATTAAAGCTGTGGCGCCACTATCTTTATGGCGTGCCGTGTAAAATCTATACGGACCATAAAAGCTTGAAATATCTGTACACTCAGAAGGATTTGAATCTTCGGCAGCGGCGATGGCTTGAACTCCTAAGCGACTTCGATCTCATGATCAGATATACGCCTGGTAAGGGAAACGTCGTAGCTGACGCACTGAGTCGAGTGTTTGCAGGAAGTTTGGCTATTGATGATAGGCTGCGCCGAGATCTTGAATCACTGGGCATTACTTTGAAAATTAGATACACAAAGTGGGCGCAAGTATCACAACTGTGCCTCGAACCCGACTTGTTACATAGAGTAAAGACCGCTCAGAAGGACGACCCGTTCCTGCAAAAGATTCATGCCCTTATCTCAGCAGGGAAGGCGTCCGACTTTACGGTCAGCACGGATGGGATGCTTCGAGTGAAGGGGAGACTGTGCGTTCGAAGCGACGCGGCCCTCAGGGAAGAGATACTCACGGAAGCTCATTATGCTAGCTATACTTCTCATCCGGGTAGCACAAAGATATATCAGGATCTTCGTACGACGTTTTGGTGGCACGGCTTGAAACGGGATGTGGCGCAGTTTGTGTCGCATTGCATGGCTTGTCAACGTGTAAAGGCCGAACACCAGAAACCAGGCGGAGAGCTACAAAGCCTTGCTATTCTGGAGTAGAAATGGGATGATATAACGATGGATTTTATTGTTGGCTTGCCGAGGACGCAACGGGGACATGATGTAGTCTGGGTTATCGTCGATCGACTCACCAAGTCAGCTCACTTCCTGCCTATCAAGTCTACTTGGAGTGCCGACCGCCTGGCTCAGATATATCTCAACGAAATCGTTCGACTCCATGGCGTGCCCGTAACCATAGTCTCCGATCGAGATGGTCAATTCATATCACGTTTCTGGGGAAGCCTGCAGTCAGCAAAGGGGACGAAGTTGAAGTTTAGCTCCGCCTACCATCCACAGACCGACGGCTAAACCGAACGTGTCAACCAGATCCTCGAAGACATATTGCGACTCTGTGCCTTGGACTTGAAGACGAGTTGGGACCTTCATCTACCTTTAGCTGAATTTGCTTACAACAATAGTTATCAATCAAGCTTTCAAATGGCGCCGTATGAGGTGTTATACGGGCGAAAGTGTAGATCTCCTATCTGCTGGGACGAAGTTGGGGAACGACAAGTACTTGGCCCTTAGCTCGTGGAGCAGACCGTTCAGAAAGTCTGACTGATTCGGGATAGATTAAAGGTAGCTCAAAGCCGTCAAAAGAGCTACGCGGACACACATCAAAGACCGCTAGAGTTCCAAGTAGGCGACCGAGTATTCCTCAAGGTCTCGCCCATGCGAGGAGTCAGCAGGTTCGGGGTAAGAGGAAAGCTAAGTCCGAGATTTGTCGGCCCGTTCGAAATACTAAAGCGGGTTGCCTCAGTTGCGTATCAGATTGCTCTACCACCATCCCTGTCCGACGTACACGATATATTCCATGTTTCACAGCTTAGAAAATATGTGTACGACCCGAGCCATGTGGTAGACCTGGACCAACTGAACCTTCAAGCCGACTTGACGTATGTAGAACAGCCTGTGCAAATTTTGGATAGAAAAGAAAAGCTGCTTCGGACTCGTTCGGTTCCTCTCGTGCGCATGCTTTGGCAGAATCACTCTGTCGAAGAATCTACTTGGGAGCTTGAATCCGAAATGAGGGAAAGGTTCCCCTCATTATTTCCTAGTGGTAGGTTCTATTCCTTAAGTTTTAGGACGAAACTTCCAATTGGTTGGGTAGAATATAGTGCCCCGTTCCCCCTATTCGGGGAGCGCGGCTAAGAAATACAAGACGGTATCGTTCGATCGGGATATATTGAATTAAGAACTCATCCTCGTTATGGATTTGTTTCTTCGGAATCGATTCCTATATTCAGTGGACCGTGCCCCCGGGATCGACTTAGCGGCAGAGTCAGGAGGGACCTCTCCGCTGCATTCTTTGTTGCCTAGTTTTCGCTGTCGCTTGTTGCTTTCGTACCTTGAGTTGGTTTTTGGATTTGCTTGGGTTTTCTTAAACGGTTTTGATGGATTTCATTGCTTTCGTTCTTTGGACTGCACTTCAATTCCGATAATGGAAAGAGAGGAAGAAGTACTGATCAGCTGTTCGTGTCAATACAGGTGATCCAGCAGTAGGCGTCGCTCAAGCGGACGCGTGGGCGACTTTTCGTGCCGCGTTTGAGGAGGAGTTTATACCCCCGAGCAGTTTTCAGGAGTTGTTCCACATTCTCTATCCATTCATCGGCATAGAGAATACCTTCAGTCCCATAGAATTCCAAGGGTCCAAGGTTCTTGAAGTCCTTGGCACTTCCTGGCCTCTTTTGTGGTGCCTCCTGGGACCGAAGAGCATCTGAAAGGCTAGTTCGTAGCAGGGCAGTCTGTTCCTTCTGGGATTCTATAAGTCCCTGAAATACTCCGAGTAGCTGCGCTCCATCCATAGTAACTGTCGAAGTAGTTGGAGGCAGAGGAAGCGCAAGGGTTTCAGGCACAGTCTGCTCGACGGGTTCGGATGTGCCTCCTACGATATTCCTTGTCTGAACCATTCTGAAAGGTTAAGGGATAGGATTAGAATAGATTACTTGGAAATCAAGGACGATAGGAAATTTTTTACTAAGGAATGATGTCAAGGTTTGAAATAAAAGATCATATTCTGTGAATGAGCTTTTCCTAAAATCCTCAATCTTATTTCATACTTTGTCCTAGGATACTACACTATTTAAGGATTTCAGACCTGCATGGGCCACCATAAAAATGTGTCACGACCCGTACCCAGATATTCAGGTACCGGTTCGCGAGTACGTCCAGCCTACGCCGCAGTGTCTGCGGTAGTACGCTGTCTAGACCATATTCACAGGTAATTTAAAATCTAGCTCATTAACAAAATAAATAGGCAAGGATAATAACAGGAAATAGGAATGCTAAGATTTCATAAGACAAAATGTGACATCCAAATTCATAGTTTAATTCAAAACCAGAAGATAAATCGGGGACAAACCCGAGTACTATGCTGAAAGAAAAATACTAGCTAACTGGCTAACTACTCCTCAAAAGTAGTCTCCTGAGTAGGAACCGGTTCCTCAATAGTATCATCTGCTACGTCATATGCCCATAAAAGGTGGGGGCATAGTCCTCATCATCGCCTAATATCAACTGATCCAGTCAGGAAAGGAGCAAAGTACCAACACACAACAAAGCTTAAACTAAATAATTATGACAAGTAGTAAAAACTGACTAAGTATCATGATAAGAATATGCATAATAAGTAGTAAAATTAACTAGGGGTTAAATGCTATAAGCCAGAGGCATGAGTAAAACAAGATTATATTGAGACAAGAAAATGGAACTGCAACAAGATAAAGAAACTATGTGTGTGTGATTGTGTATTTAGAATACATAGTTGGCATGTAGGGGTTATAAGGCTAATCCGGCACGTCATAGACGGTTATTAGTCAGGAATAATCGAGTATCCGGCTGAGGGTACAGTCGCGTACTCAACAGCTATCAGTCAGGACAGGGGGAAGGGTAAATTACATGCCTCCTAGTATTCTCCCTCCCGACATGAAAAGTAAAACATGAAATCCAAATCCTAACACTAAGTGTAATCATCCAATGGTGCTAGTAGAGCAAGGAACTAATTATCATAATATAAAGAATAAACTTGAAGTGCAGGTACTTGCCTGATGTTTGAATTCCAACTACTATTCTGTTACTCGAGAAATTTCCAAAAATGTCTCCGGATGCTGAAACAAACATTACCATCATGCTCAAAAGATATCAATCAGCTAGAAACGCCTGTCCTTGAGTCCAATTTGGACACAGGGGCAAAAATGACCATTTTGGGTCAAAATGGGGTCCGCATGTGGGCCCGCTTTGCACCGAAAAACGTATCAGGGTCAAAGGTCTCTAAATTTGTCCAACTTAGTGTTAACAAGTCAGGAACGCTGATACGAACCCAACGGAACTTTCAGAATTGGATTCCGATGAGCCGATCATAAAATCGCCCGTCGAGTGGGCCTGTGGGGCCCACGACACGCGATTTCGTCAACGTTCTCAGAATCGAACCAAACTTGGGTCACAGGACCAGCGTATTGCTACGAGTCCGATGGCATAAGTTTCGTTTCAATCCGACGAGTGTACACAAAGTTAGGGCACGTTCCAGAAAGTACGGATACGGGACGGTGTCCGCGGATACGCGTTGATTCCGGTGTGCACGCACACCCGAATCGACTTCTGTGAAATCCTACACGTCCGTATCGACGACGCGCACGTATCTGTGAAGACCGCGTACGACTAAGTCGTCCCGTTTGGCGGGGCGTACCCAGTTCCGGGGTGAATTGGGACGTTATTTTTCCTGTTTTTGGATCACGGTTCGCGATCACCACAGGACGCGATGCCCCGAGCGGGTTGCACGGGCACCGAGAGGGTCACGCAGGCTTCGTGATACAAAAGACAGAATCAGAAACGGGGTTACGAGCAGAGAGTTACGAGTACCTGAATAGGGCTCCAAAAATGGCGTTTCTCGAGTCCGTGTTGTGTCCGACACGTATCCTGTGTCCTGTGCCGTATTCGCGTCCACGGCGGCCCTAGGGTTGCTGTCGGAGGGGGTTGGTCTGCCGTCGGAGTCGCACAACGGGGCGGGCTGGACCGGAGGCTGTCGGGGGCCGGCGGAGCGGGGTCTGCGCGGCTGTGGGAGGCAGAGGAGGAAGAGGATGAGGGGAGAGGGAAAGAGGCTTCGGCGGTTGCGGGCGGCGTTCGCTGCGAGGGAGTGGATGAGAGGGCAGGCCGACGGAGGTCGGCACCGGAGCGAGTGGCCGGGGTTAGGGCTAGGGTAGATGAGGGAGGAGGAAGAAGAAAAGGAGAGGGTTTAAATAGGGGGAGGCGCGGGGGTGGCTGGCCGGAAAAAGCGGAGCGAGGGGATCGTGGCGCGGGGCTGACGCGGGGTCCGGCGACGTGGCCTGAGCCGCCGCCGGGGAAAACGGAGGGGACGCGGGTGGCGAAGGAAATGGTCGTGCGGGTCGGGTCCGAGCGGGTTCGGGTCTGGCCGACCCGACCCGCTAGCCATTGTGGGCTGGGCCGCGGTTTGGGTCAGGGTTTGGGCCAGGGTTAATTAAATAAATAATTAAATAAATAAATAATTAAATAAATAAATAAATAAATGTTTTTAGATGATTAAAAATAGGTCCGGGGCCCAATAAATTCCAGAAAAATTATCCTAAGTCCAGTTTTTCATTTTACACACAAAAATATTATTTTTATAATATTTTAATATTATTTATTATCGATTAAAAATTATTTAATAATTAAAATCCTGATTTTAGTTACAGAAAATTCCCAGAAAATTCCAAAAAATTGTGAAAAATCCAAATTTAAAATTCTTAAAAAATCAGGGGGTTTACAAAAATCCTACCAAGCCAACGACGTACACTCTATGCACGCCTCAGTGTAGTGTTTCCCAATGTTTCAGTCCAAGTGTTCAAGCCTTTTACGTGTTTCCATATTATTAGGCATGAAGGAGTAGAGGAGAAGGGAAAGAGCCCACTCACAATGTTTGATCCCGTTAGGCATCATGTCCTGCCGATACGGCCAATCCCTTGAACCCGTGGTCCGATGCAAGCGCGATCTGCTCAACTGGTATGACCGTGCGAGTAGGCCGTGCCCTCCAAATCATCCGACCGATCGGATTAAGGAAGACGGCATTATCGCTTCCATCCAGCTATCTCAGTATTGTTCTGAACGAACACCTGATTTCCATCGAACCCGCTAGCCATCTGCACATTGAAACCAACTCGATTAATCCTTCTTCCCAAAATCTAACATTCAAATATAACCAGCATTTGATTTATTTAATCCGACTTAGCGTAACGCTCCGAGCGGTTGTGGGGCATTACAATTATGTCCTCATGAGAAGAACTACCCTACCCACGATTTGGAGTTGGCAGCGGTCATCTTTGTTCTGAAGTTGTAGAAATACTATTTATACGAAGATCGTGTGGAGATCTTCACAGACCACAAGAGCTTCAAGTATGTGTTTACCCAAAAAGTGCTGAACATGAGGCAGAGAAGATGGTTGGAGTTGATGAAAGACTTCGACATATTATTGCAGTATCATCCAGGGAAGGCGAACGTAGTTGCGGATGCGTTGAGCATGTATCCGGTAGCTATGTGCCTGACTACAGATCGTTATCTTCTGGCAGATCTAAAGAGCTTGGGCATTGAAGTGATAGTGCCTGGAGTTGAGATGCAGATGTGGGGACTGCAGATTCAGTCAGAGTTGGTAGACCGGATCAGGGCTACACAGTTTGAGGATGAGTCCCTGAGGAGCATCAGGGTGCAGGTTCAGATGGGATTAGCAGATGACTTCACCATTGCTGATGATGGTTCTTTACGCCACGGTACCAGGTTGTGTGTGCCGAGTGGGTCGTTGCACGAGGAGGTTCTTCAGGAGGCACATCGATCCCAGTATTCTATGCATTCAGGTGCCAATAAGATGTATAGAGATCTGAGACAGCATGTATGGTGGTACGGGATGAAGCGGGAGGTAGCACACTTCGTATCCCGATGCTTAGTGTACCAGCAGGTGAAGGCGGAGAGGCAGAGGCCAGGAGGATTACTCCAGCCGTTATCTATTCTGGAGTGGAAATGGGAGCATGTGACCATGGATTTTGTTTCTGGACTTCCTTGTTCTCCAGGCGGAAAGGATGCGATTTGGGTCATCGTAGACAGGTTGACCAAATCGGCCCACTTTCTACCATTCAAAGTGGGTACGTCTACAGAGAGACTAGCAGAGATGTATGTGCGCCAGATAGTCAGACTGCATGGAGTTCCTGTGAGCATAGTATTATATCGGGATAATCGCTTTACTTCGTATTTCTGGAGGA